>JAQMWT010000315.1:0-304675 GCA_029834535.1 Chrysophaeum taylorii
TACTCGACCCTCGCAACGGGAAATTACGCTACCCCACTCGACCGGAGTTGATTCGTGCTACCAACCACACCAAACAACAGGAATCCTTCCTCTTGTCTCTACGCCATCTTTGCTGGACATGCTCAGCAATGCTCTGCCTGCCGGTGCATACAGCACTCTGTACAAGCACCTTTCGCTCATCGTCGCCGATATTAAATCCCTTATGTTGGACCCTACCTTCCAACATACTGCTGCCGTGACGAAGAAATCCTATGTATCCAATTTCATGACCGTTGACCAAGCTTCCACCACGTGCAGCACAGATACCTTGTCTTTGGCTCAATCTTTTATGCTGTCTATTTCCAGCAACTGCTTGACCGAAATGTCGTTAAACTATACATCGTCGTCCTACGAAGATACTCTCGCTACTCGTGATAATGAGGACGCACCTCCAAGTGACCCTGCTGTGCACCAGGATGACGACGCACCGCCTTCCCCTGCCTTAGACACCGAACTCAAGTTCGATGTTCGGCGCAAACGGCACATTCCCGCTCATCCAATTCCTCGTAAGTCCCTCGCACACGGATCCACCGAATATCTCAATGCCAAAGAACGTGCTAATCGCTTTCACCGGGTGCATTGCCCCGACAACGTCGCTGCCAAGGCCCCCAACGTACTTGCTCGCCCTGGATTCTCTGCTTCTGACATACCATATCGCGACTTATGCACCGACTGCATCGCACACAACAAGCGCCACCCGCACAAGCATTTCAATGCGACCAAGCCTTCTTTTGAGCATACCCACAAAGCCGGTGAAGTCTGGGCGTGCGACGGCGGCTATGTGACCATCCCATCCGAATGGGGAGGCTTCGCACATATCATCGTCTTCAAGGAGCTCATTTCGAAATTTCTCTTGGTGTACTTTACACGCACCACCAACGCCACGGTGTTCACTCAAGCTCTGGATTTTGTGTATGACTTCTGTCGTACACAACTCAATGTGCACATGCGCACCCTCTACTCCGATGCATTCAAGCCTTACTTTAGCCAGCACATTACGTCCCCGTACCGCGTCGATAAGGGCATTCAACTCATTGCCTTCCCGCCGTACATGCACCACTTTAACTTTGAAGTTGAGTCTGCCATCGGTTTCATCGCCTCCGCCTCCTCAACTCGCCTTCGTTCTCTCCTTAATGCTCACTATCGTGGCGCCAAGATCGTGGAACCCGCTATCATGTTCCCATGGGCGGTGATACACACCGTTCAAAGCTATAACCTTCTCCCGAACGCCACGCTCGAGCGCATTCATCATGCTATTCTGAGTCCGCAACAGCTACTCTACAACCAACCCAGCACTCCCCAACACGATATGCTCAAGATTTTTGGCGCTGAATGTTACCTCCTATTGGAACCCCATGAACACCACAAGTGGGAACCGTGCCGCCGCAAATATCTGTATCTCTGTTGCGCCAACGCACAAAACCCGCTCGTCTCCCCACGCGTCGACCATCTCGCTGACGTCGCCCTCAACCCTGAAAACGGACAAATTCGTGTTTCGTCCAAGCTGCAATTCCTCTACATGTTGCAGCATCCTACTCCTGATCCTGAACTAGCTCCTCTGCCACACGCTCCTTCCGCGCCTTTCTCGCTCACACCCCACACCACTATGCAAGACCATGTCACTCAGAGGGGGACAAGGACTCCTCATCCTCAGAGGGGGCACTCCCCACCTTCTTCAGCTCCTCCTTCTTCGTCCCCTACTCCGGCCTCTTCTCCCTCTTCTGACGCTATCGCCGACGAATCTGGCTCTATGTCACCGCCGCCCTTGCTTCCTTCTTACAAAGACCTTTTTGCACAAGATGACCTCATTCTTGTTCCAGGTTCCAAACAGCCTAACACTCGCAAAGCCACTTCTATGAAAACTATCCGAGCCTGGTTATAAGCGTCTACCATTGGTGCTTACAAAGCCGCTGGTGGCAAGCTCGCCGATTTCCGCTGGGATCTTCGCCACCACTTTCTTACGTTCAAGTCTCCCGCCCTCTCCGCCCTTCATCTCCGTGGTGGTATCCTCTGGTCTGCTATGTGCTCAGAGGGGGAACATGCGTTGTTAGCTCGCCTTCTTCTCCCGTTGCGTACTGACTTACTTGCCCGCTACCCGCACGTCGATGGTTACTTCGCCCGCGCCAAGTGCGCATCCAGCATCCCAGCTGCAACCTTTTTAACTGCTGATGGTTCACCTACGTGCCCTATTCCTCAGCCCCTTTTATCTGCGTTCACTGACCACGCTGCTGCCTTCGGCACTTCTTCCTTACAATATGCACTTACGTACCTGGCGCCGACCAGCTTTATTGATCACAACTCATCCGAGTTTGGCGCTACTACTGCATCTCTGGCTGACTTGGAGGAATACCTTCTGGTCTCTACATAGTTTATCACCCAGGTCTTACGTACCGACCCTAGTCGCTCACTCAGTCACTCACATTTGGATTTTATTTTTTTGGAATTCTGTCCTCCAATGGAAGCCGGGACGTTCGCAGCGGGACGGGTTATGTCCGGGGGGCACAGAAGGAAACGTTAGCGACGAGATGGTTGTCAGTCAAATCGTGGTCTCCGCGCGCATGGTGACAAGCGCAGAATTTCCCAGGACGCGCCTTCCAGCCCCCCTCGTCTCTCGGCCCCTTGACTCTGATCCCACGCGCCACGGCGCTGGGATTAGCCTACGCCCCATGCACTGGGCTGGCCTATTGTTAACTAGTTAGTAGAGATAGAAAAACTGAACTAGGGTTAGTACCCCCTGTTCTAGGGTTAGTTCACTTAACTTTGCCACCTTAGATTTAAGAAAACGCTGTGTCATTCACACCAGCTGTCCTCGATTAAGAGACAGATTCGAGGACAGACTACCACTGTTCTCACACTCTGCTGAAGGGTAACACAGTTGTGATTACTGTTCTCTAGGTATTGGGCACCAGTCCCGGTATCAGCAGAGTCCCAGGATTTCCAGACAAGTCAAGTTCACTGACGTTCCTGAACCAAAATGCCGACGAACCAAGAACTCCGGAAGGAGATAAGAGAGCAAGAAGCTCGTTAAAGAGAGCAAGAGGCTCGTATAGAAGCCAAGTACCAAAGAGACATGCAACAGCAAGCTCAAGCGTACGAAGCTCGGCATAAACAAGAGATGTTAGACAAAGAAACTCGCTTGATGGCACAAATAAGCGCTTTGTCCACCCAAGTGCAAGCAACGCAAGCACCACCACCTGCCGTCGCTGCTGCGGCTCCGCCTCCCACTCCGGCTCAACAAGATCCCAAGTCCAAGGTTAACACCTTTAGTGACCCCCCCTAGCGCCGTCCTCAAGTCGATGGACAACGCCCAAGTCACACCCCAAATGCTTTCGTTTCGCGTCATGCAATTGTTCGTCGAACATCTGATGCCTGAAACAGGTATAACTCAGTACTTCCTACAGGGCTTCTACACGTGGGAATCCGTCCTGCGCGGATCTAACGATCTCGCTGACGCTCTCCTAAGCCACTGTATCGACGAATACGACAAGGGCCCCAACAACCACTCTACCGCCGAGAACACGCAAGATTTCCAAGGCCGTTACGTGTATTACAAGGGTGCCTACCGCAAGTTCGGCAAACACTTCCTGGACGACGTCTACGAGCCAAAGCTCCAAGCACTCAAGAACCAAGACAAGGACCCGACCGATATAACAAAAGGCAAGCTATACCCGATCACCCAACCGCATCTCCAAGGAAAAGAAGCCGACTTCATCGTATATCTCCGCGAGACCGTACACCCCCTATTTCGCCGATTCCTACATGCCGGTAGCGACTCCGTCAAGCACCCAGCATACGACGAAATCGATGCACTTGGATCCTCCTACCCGATAGGACTCGAATTCGTGCTGCAAGTTCGCCTCGCACTCGATAAGCATGCGGGCTATAACCACATCCATCATGCGCATTATGTTTACAATGCCTTTCTGGACACGCCGTTCAACCCTGAAATCCATGAGCCAGCTCACTACATCGATTACATGCGTCATGTCCAGCAGCAGCTCCGCCAGATCACCACGGACGCTTCTCTCCAACTTCCCGACAACAAGATCCTCGAAGAAATTCACCAAATTCTTCGATTCAAGTACCCCCCAAGCTTGCTTGACTCCCGCGCCCCAACACACATCAAAGGCTTTGCACGTCTTGCTAACTGTTTGCGTACTCCCAACGATTCGCTATTACTCGACGAAGACAAGGACGCCATCCACCACCTTCCTAAGCTCATCGCCCGCATCACCGTTATTTCAACGTTTGAGCGCCACTTTTGGGCTCACCTCAAGCCTCACCCCACTCTTAACTTCAAGCCTTTGCGCTTTGTTATGGACTTTGGTCGTCTGCCAACAAATGATAAAGACAACCCGCGCTTTCGCTCCCGCGGTCATGGTCTCCACCTCACCGAAGACGATAATGAAACATCTCCCTCTGAAGACGCAACCCCACCGGACCCCATTGAAGCCACCGACCCCGTCGCCGTTTTTCTCGCGGAGGCCAATCTTGATCAAGAGGAAGACAATGATCTTATTCACCAACTACACGCCTACCGCAAGAAGCAAATTTCGCGGCACGTCAAAAAGCCCCCTCCAGGCAAAAAGCCCCCTAATCCTCGCTCCCCGTCTTACTACGACGTCAATGACAGTCCTAAGCCCAAGGCCACCCCGGTCACCCCACCGAAGAACAAGCACCGTCCCCGCGCTCCTCCTGTCACCCCTGACAAACGCGAGCACCCGCATCTTCGAAAGGTCACCTTCCCAACGCAACCTCATTCACCCAAACCATCTACTCCAGACCAACGCTTCAAGGTCTCCCTTCGTGAAGTTCGTCGCATACTCCAAACCATTCGCAATCTTAGCCAAGCCGGTCGCCAACATACGTCTAGCTCCGAGCGTATGAACAAGCTCATCAACCTCATCACCACCATTTCCGACGAGATACTTCTTTCCGAAGCCGAAGCTGACGCCGCCGAATTTCTCCAGATGCTAACGTCCGATCCCCAAGATGATCAACCTGATGAGGACGACGCCGAAACCGATGCCAATGACCAAGAAGACAAAGGACATCTCGGCTTCTATGACGATAACGGTCAGCTCGACCTCTACATCGCCTCCGTTCCCGACACCCAAGATGAAGAAGACTCCGCCGAAGCCTACGCCAAACGTCACAATGACTACATGCGTGCTCTCCACAAGAGTCAGCTTTTTCCCTGATGGTTACCGACGACGCCTGTGACGACAACCACGCCTTACTTCATCAGGCATCTAACCTCAAGATGACGAATTTCCCGACTTCATCCACTATCTCCAGACGAGTCGCGGATTTTCTTTGTACCACTTACACTCCAGACAAGACCTCAAAGAAGACTAGCTCCCTGCACGGATGCAATGGCCCCGGCGTAGAAACCTCATTGATTGACGGTGGCGCATCTTTTTGTTTTACGCGCACAATTCAAAATTTTGTTCCCGAGACCATCCGCCGCATTCCCGAACATACTATTCATATGGAACGAGGCACTCTTACGAGTCACTTTATCGGCGTCAAACCGTTGTATCTGCAGGCTGCAGGTCTCTCTTCACAGGATACAAAAGACAACACAGGTTACGTTTTATATCTCGTATTTATGGTAGTCCCGCAATTTCGACAAGGTCTTCAAGTTATCGCAACATCTCAGCTCAAAGCTCTGCATGTACAAGCAACCGACCCACCCCTGCCCCACGAGCCCTACCTTTATGAGCTTCTCACGTCATCAACCTCAGACCACCACGATTATGCAACACTAATAGGAAAGACCGCCGTTGTACTCGCCACTCGCAAACCCAACGGCCTATTGTCCCTGCCATCCCATCCAAAGCAAACATTCGCCACCGTGGTCAGCTTTCACACAAGAAAACGAATGTCACTCCAGGATGAGATTGCACACATCACACAGCATGTCGCCAAGACACGCTCACAATCGCACACGCTTGACTTCGCGAAGTTACAAAATCATTCCATGTATCTTACCGAACTGCTCAACTTCCAATCTCCTGTTGTCTACTATGCCTTCAATGGCTCCGCAGGCCTCTCTGTGCAAACACAAACCCCTCTGCTCAAAACAGCCATTATTGCAGGCGGACTTCACCAGGAGGGTTTCGACACCTTTCGCAAACGATTCGACAAACGCCTAACTGTCGTAGTTACCTGCGAAATCAACGATATCTTGCGCACCCGTGCGCAACACCTCTTTCCGCACGCCACGCACTATGCGGACCTCAGAAACCTCAATGTCGCACTCCAAACCGGCAAAATAAGACTCCCGACATTCGACCTCGCAGTTTTTACATTGCCCTGTCAGCATCTCAGTGTCATGAAAGAATACGACGGTTATGACACTCCGGTCACCGCCGACCTCTTCGTCACCGAGCAACTCCGCTTCGTTCGTTGCACGCTCCCGACTTATACCATTGTCGAGAACGTCCCTCCCAACCCCCGAACCCACCAAGAATATGCTCAACTCGCCACAGGTTATCAGCGCTTAGGCTACTTCCGCCATTCCGGCGTCTACAATGCCTCTTTTTTTGGTGATGTCATCAGCAAGACGCGCTATCTCGCTGTGTATGCCCGGCACCCGCTCACCGGCTACACTCTCGAGAAAACCGCCTCCCCTTGGTTAACCTCGCCTCCGAGCAAGCTTCATCTCCTCGATCCCAGTCCCACCATCCCTGACGATCTCTGGATCGCCAAACCCGTCCTTCGTGGTAAAGTGCCCCGTTCTACCTTGCACTACTACCAGCACAAGGCTACCTACTCCTACGAGCCCGCAAACGCCTCGAAACTCTCGATTTCCGAGAATGCCCGCATCTGCCAAATGCTCGCACGTCTCACCAAGCCCTTCACGGATCTCGGTTTAGATGCCGACGGCACCCCCTACGCCACAATGGCGTCCATTTCCCACCTACTGGTTTTCACTCTCCTGCACAACCATTTGTCACAACACCCCACTCTCGTCGCTTGGAATACCATCCGCTGTTTTCATGCCTCAGAGTCTCAATGTGCTTACCATTTGGATGGAGCCATCACCGGCACCGCCGCTACTGCCGTCGCATGCGGCTACTTCTCGCGCGCCTCCCTCACCCTCCATTCCAGGCCCCCTCAGATTTTGGACTGTTCCCATCAACCCGCAGTCTTTACCCCAACGCACTCCTTTTCCCTGGATGTTCCCAAGGGCACCGCCTTTCTGGTCGTCGCATACACCACCTCCTTGGCCGCCGCTCACAGCTGTACGCGTCCGTCCACTTGGGTCCACTATACGAATCGTTCGCATCCTGGCTTTGCCGCGATCGACTCACGAGGGCGAACTACTCTCGATGACCCCAAGGGACTCATTATGTCCAAAGCACGTCCCACTTACGCGGACTATGTCGGCCACATCGGAGACACGCTTCAGAAGAGCACCAAATGCTTGCTACTCGGTCACTGGCTCGCCTTGCTGCTGATCTCTCCAGACCACATCCGCTATGCGACCCTCAACGAAATCGCAAAGTTTGGACACCACTCGGACTCGGAACTGCTCCGACTATTCGAACAGCACCCGCCGTACTTCGCGTTCAAGGCACTGGCCAACGCCGTCCCGCACCACATGTTGCAGGCAAAGTACAGCGCTGTCCTCGCATTCCACGAATCGCAACACCACGTGAACTTTCACATAGAATGGGCAACAATACGCAATGGCATCCCCAGCCCAGGAGACATCACCCAGGTTGCAGACTTCTTCATGAGCATCTCCAGCCGCCTCCTAGCAGAGGAAGACCTGAACCTCACCTCCCTCTTCAATGCCGTTGCAGATGCTCACCATGATGCGATCCGCAAACCAAGCAAATCGACAAACCTCGAGACGCTTCTGGCCGAGGCAACCGTTGCTAAGATCCGAGTCGACAAGCGACCCAGCCCCCCCAGCGCTTCGACTGCCGCTCTGCCTCCCTTGCAACAGCCCGGCACCACTCAGCACGCCAAAAGAGTGCTTTTGGTCACTCGCTGGCACCGCATACACCCCAGCAAGCAGAGATTCTTCGCCGCACCATTGCCGCTAATGTAACGAATCTCCGCCCAGGTGATGATCGGTATCTGCAAGACTGCAGCGAGTGCAAACGCTGTCAATCGCATGTCAGTTTCCGTCACAAGAACACTTCCTGGTCACAGGACGAACTGGCCTACGCTCCTGGCCAACACCTCCACATGGACGTGTCATACCCGAGCATCCACAAGTGCTACGGCGGATTTCGCTACATCATGCACTTCGTGTGTATCATCTCAGCACACAAATGGGTCTATTTCCTACGGAAATTAGACGCACAAGATGTTCTGGCCGGCATCCTCTACGTGTTTAATGTGATCAAAGTCGAATTTGATGTCCACGTGAAGATCATATCCTCTGACGTTTTCTCAACTTTTCGCTCTGAAGCCTTCCACCCTCTTAAGGTGCAGCTTAGTCTCCAATTCCAAGTCCTTGGTCGCCACCTCCACCAGAGGAATTTTGCTGAAAACATTTTCAAAGAAAACATCCGAGGCACCGTGGTTCGTCTCCTCAACCTTCGCAATGTGCGCATCGAAGGAAAGTCTATTGCCGCTGAGTATTATCACCCATTTGCTCTCCTGCATAAGATCCAAGCCGACAACCAGCGCTCTCATGGACTGCCCTCGCGCACAAACATGACATGCACCGTTCCCCGGCGTATCATGTCACCCATGGCACCGCTCTTAAAGCTTCTCCCCTTTGGCGAACCTGTCACTTTCGTCTACCCTCAAAGTCACAAACTGGAACCCTCCAGCGTCTCTGCCTCTTACTTTCATAGCAACAACTATCTCCCGAACCTCCCCGGTACGGACCGATTTATCCGTGATGTTCACAGCTCTATCCTGCTTGTACATCTAGGGCGATATGGAAAAATTGTCACCTCTAACGACTTTCATGTCGACGCAGACATGCCCGTCAACCGTAACAAGGAGATCGCACGGATCAAAGCACTCGCACAGATCCCAACAAAGGCACGACAAGAGGACCCGCTACCAGCTATAAGCGAACAGAGAATGCCGGAAGTTAGACAGGAATCAAAAAATGAGGGCGAGACTCACGAAGACGAGCACGATGATAAACCTAGCGATGACGACGAACACAAAGAACCGGATCCAACTCCCGCTGCTGATTCTAGTCCCATCTGCAACGCGACACCTGAACAGGATTTTTCGTTCCTCAACCGGCCACCTCCACCGGATGGTAGCATCCCGATGCCCAAACGAAAAGATCGCCTAGAGGTTGTTCTCGACGATTCAGGTTTTACTCCAGTTCTCGTGCATCGCAACCAGAGCGATAAACTCAAGGCAGATCTCAATGACGAACGTGGATTCCGGATCCCTAAGGATCAACTCTACATCGTTAAACGTGTTGACGATGGAAAACTCTTCACCAAACGCATTCTCGCCTCAGAGTACGGTCGCAACTGGAAATACCAGCAAGAGCAATCCACGGCTCACGCCACAACCAACATGTCCAGTACATTGATGTTCCTCATCAGTGTCAGCGCTCTGCACCAGGGCCACGCCGCCAGCATAGGCTCTGCTCTCAATATTCGAAGAGAAGCTAAGCCGCCTAATGGTGTCCCGAAAGGATGTCTCCTAGCAACTACCACACAAGATTACGGTACCATGGGCGGCACCGCACTGGATTTGCAGAGAGAAACCGACGCGGAACTCTTGTATGTTGACTTCCCCAGGAAACCATACCACTCGTCTGTGTTGGTTGACCACCTTGACAACGACAATTCTGATCTCGAGAACTACATGTGCAATGACGAAATGTCACCGGCAGAGTACTATGCGCGTCAATGGAACCAAGAATTCTGTTGTATGGGCTCCTCTCTTTCATGGGACATCTCCGCGCATCAGCACTACCATCTAGCTTCTCGCATGCCTTCATGCATGATTCTAGCGAACTCGGACACCTCTTCCTATGTCAAAGTGATCCAAATCAAGACATCCTCGAAGAAGTCATGGACTATGATTTGGAGCACATCGATCACGTCGTATTACAGCTCGTGACCGCTGAAGACATCGTCTATGAGCCAGAAAAGATTGTCGAACTTAAAGGACTCAGCGAAGAAGATAAGTTAAAGCATATCGCCTCGATTCGCAAGGAAATTGAAGGATTGTGCTCCAATGGTGTATTCCAGCTTGAGCCTTTACCACCAGACCGTTCGTCCATCTCGACAAAGCTCGTGTTGAAGATCAAGTATTTTGCTGACGGCACTCCCGACCGCTATAAAGCCCGTCTAGTCGCCCGAGGTTTCTTGGCACGTGTGGGCATTGACTTTTATGCCACATCCTCCCAAACCGCAATGCTCGCTACAAACCGGCTACTGCTCGCCATCGCTGTGAAGCACAAGCTCCCGGTCGCGCACGCGGACATTCCTCAGGCATTCATCCAATCGGCACTCGATCGCCCAGTATGGATCGACTTTCCTCGTGGAATACGTGTCTCGCCAAATCTTATCCAGCAGATACAAAAGAACCATCCAGAGTCGAAGCTCGCTCTCCGACTCGTCAAGGCTCTCTATGGCCTTAAACAGTCAGCTTTGTTGTGGAATATTAAGCTCGACTCATTTCTTCGACAACATGAGTTCGAACGCTCACAAGTCGATACTTGTCTATATATCAATTGGGGTCGATCTATCAACCAATGGGTATTACTATCCGTTTCAGTCGATGACTTATTGATCACTGGTACCAACACTGCCAAAATTGCGTCTCTTCGCACCGCTCTGGAGACCGAATATGGCAAGAGTACATGGCATGACAACATCAGATCCTTTCTTGGCATCGATGTTCACTACAATGTCTCCTCTGGTCATCTCACTATGAATGTAGCAGCGAAGATCACTAAGATGCTCGCTGAGCATAAGCTCAATCTGCATAGCCTAGACGTCCCCTATTCGGACATCCTCGTCCAAAAACCTTCCAATAAACTTCTATCAGACTTGGCTCCTACCTTAGACGTATTACGCCAAAACTTCCCTTTCTACTGTGGCACCAGCATTTATTTGTCTGTCACATGTCGGCCGGACATCACCACCTTGTGCAACAAATGCTGCAAGGGGATGCACAACCCTGACCAAACCCATCTTCTGCACTTGTATGTTTTACTTCGCTACTTAAGGGGCACTCCGAATGATTCCCTTGACTATTCATCCGACAGCCCGTCTATTACCCCCTTTATTCAGCATCTGATCGCTCACTATCCTGAACTGCATCATCTTCGTTCACCTATTATCTGTTTTACTGATGCAAGCTTTGCTGAATGTTCTGACCCTCGCTTACGATCCAATTCTGGTGTATGTATATTCGTCTTTGGCAATCTCGTATTTTGGTCTAGCAAACGCCAGACTCTTACTGCCAAGAGCACCATGGAAGCTGAACTCATCGCCGCCAGCGCAGCTGCTGATGAATGTCACTGGTTCTACAAGCTTTTCTCCTCCCACCCCTATCTATTTTCGTGTGATCAAGCTCACGCTATTCCCTTACTTATCGACAACGCTAGCGCACTACATGTCGCTAATCATCCTGAAGTCAGTGCTCCTTCTCGTCATACCAACTAAAGAGAATTTCGCATTCGTGACTACCAAGCTAACTCGATCACTAGACCTCTCTGGTGTCCTACTCTCTACCAGGTCGCTGATCATTTTTCGAAGCTCCTTCAACGCAACTTATTCCACAAGTTCAAAAACGCCTACGGCGTTCATTCCACTTCATCCTCCCCACCATCCCATCAAGTCACTCTTTCCGCTACTCTTCCACCGTACGACTCTGTCCAGAACACTCTCTACATTCTTGTCGATGATAAGACGCTTCCCGCGTAGTTTGATCCAGATTTCACTCCCCACGTTCAATCTGTGAGGGCATAGAGATAGAAAATCTGAACTAGAGTTGGTTGTCAGTCACATCGCGGTCTCCTCGTCGCAAGGCGACAAGCTTGATGGTCACTCTCCGCCGACCGACCTTTCGGCGCTCCTCGTCTACAGGCCCGTGATTCCGGACTGGCGCCTGTCGGTCCGGCCTGGCTCCCATGCTCGGGAGAGGTCTGAAGTTAGTTAGTTAGTTCAATCTGTGAGGGCATAGAGATAGAAAATCTGAACTAGGGTTAGTACCCCCTGTTCTAGGGTTAGTTCACTTAACTTTGCCACCTTTGATTTATTGAAAACGCTGTGTTATTCACACCGGCTGTCCTCGATTAAGAGACAGATTCGAGGACAGACTACCACTGTTCTCACACTCGGCTGAAGGGTAACACAGTTGTGATTACTGTTCTCTAGTTAGTTTGTTATTCCCTTATTGTATGGTTTGCATCTCCCAGGCTCAACAAGCCAGAGTACTTATTCTAAGTATTGTGGTTTAGAAATCCCAGGCTCAAAGAGCCAGAATTTGTGATTCCCTTATTATTATTATTATTATTATTATCAACAACATGGTTTGTAACTCCAAGAGCCAGAAAGGATGAGCGCAGAGGGAAACAAGGAAGAGGGAAACAAGGAAGACGCAAGAACACTACGGATCATTATTGTGCTGTGCAACTCCCAGGCTCAAAGAGCCAGAATGGATGAGCGCAGAGGGAAACAAGGATGGAGCAAGAACGCAAAGAGGCGCAGAAAAGTAGGAAGAAGCGAGCAGGGCAAGAAGGAGTCACGCGAGGTGCTGTAGAAGAGGTCGAGAGAAAAAGAAGAGAGTGTAGCGGTAGGCGTGGTCATAAAGAAAGACGCGACAAGACGACGCTAAAAGACGGTCGCAGCATGATGCCAGACCTTCCAAACAGGCCTCCCTACTTTGGTCCGGGCGAGGCGGCGGCCAAATGTATGTCGCGAGAATGCAAGGTAACCACACGCCATCAGCATCAACGTCACGAACAACCAGGATGTCAATAAGCTCCGCCGGCAAAGGACCTCGCACGAAGTCATAATCAGCGACGGTGCCATATGCAACGGGAAGGACAGACGAGCGCCATATGGTCGTTCTTATTATTATGGTTTGCAACTCCCAGGCGTGCGCAGAGAGCCACTATTATAGTCATTGTCCCTGGTGCATCACGCTCGGACGTGGATTAGCGCTTCCAGTTGGTACGTAGACACACTGCGGAACCAAAGGCCCCGGTCTACGCGTCGCCTGCCGATGTTGGGGCTAGGAGAGTGTGCACTATGACACTCTCCGAAAGTAAAAACTGCCAGATGCACTCGGTGTCAGAGTCGGAATGGTTCTTTCGAACATCCCTTTACCACTCGCAACTTCAGAACCCTCTGGACTACAACTTTACCCGTGAACGGGGTGAGCGTCGCTATTGCGGCTCGAGCACTTCCCCACTGCTTCGCAGCAGTCAGTCAGTCAGTCAGTCTGTCTGGCTGTTTGTTTGTTTGTCTCTCTCTCTCTCTGTCTCTCTCTCTCTCATCAGAGTTTGGCCCGGAGGTAGGCATCTTGGGCTGGTTCGCTGTCCGAAGGCCACTCAAAAAACGGAACGTGGGCAACATACCACCCGAGCCGCCGCAGGAGCCGCGACTTGAAGCGCGAGGACCCAGTTTTAGTGGTGGCGCCACCACGGAGACTCCGGAGATAGTGGCTCGGGCCCTCGACCTCGACGCCACACTTCTTCGCAGGCTGGGCCATGTCGAGAGAAAGTCCCTCCGAAGTCGCATGGTCGATGACGTGGATCCATCCAACGCGCTCGAGCGCGGTCGCGACATCGCGCCGGAGCAGCGATGGATCCCGAGAATGATAATCGCGCCGATACGCCGCTCGCAGCGTCTCTCGGTGCTCGGACAACGGGGACGCCCGATCGGGCCAAGTCAGTTCGACGTGCAACAGCACCAGGTACAGACGCGAAAGGTCGCAGTCCTCAAAAGTGGTCGGATCACCAACTGTGGCGGCGACCTCCGCAAAAAGGCCGGGGTCCTTCCAGTCGACGCACGCGAAAGCCCACGCCATTTCAGCAAGGTCCCGAGGGTTGAACTCTTCAACGCGCGCGCTCTCGGCGATTCTACCGAAGACGTCGTGGGGCGCCTCCACGCCTGTCGTCGTAGCAAAGGCCCACGCCGTGTTCGCGAGGTCCCTCGAGGTAAGGGCGTCCAGTCGCGACGCGACGACCGCGCCCGCGATCTCCTCGAAAAGGCAGGGATCGTCTACGCGCGCCGTCGCGAACGCCCGCGCTGCGGTCGCGAGGTCTTGCGCCGTGAACTCGCAAAGCCGCGCCCGAGTTGCTATGGCGATCGCGTCCAAGAGCAGCAGAGATGCCTCGACCCCGGCAGTAGTAGTTGTTGTTGCAAACGCCCACGCCGTGTTGACGAGGTTCTGCGGGCTGAAACCGTCCAGTCGCGCGAGAGCTTTGGTCGCAATGTCGGCAAAGAGTTCGGGCGCCTCGACGCCCGCGGTCGCCAAGCCCCACGCCGTGTTGGCGAGATTTTGCTCGTCGAATTCACGCAGCCGCGACCGCGCAACGTCGCAGATCACTTCGAAGAGGCGAGGTGCCTCGACTCCGGCTTTTGCGTAGGCCCACGCCGTCGTCGCGACGTGATACGCTTTGAAATCGTCGAGCCGCGATCGACTCAAGGCGTCGGCGATCGCCTCGAAGAACCCCGGCGCCTCGTCGCGAGCCGCCGCCGTCGTCGTCGCAAAGGCCCACACCGTGTTGGCGAAATCCAGCGGTTTGAAATCGGTCAACCGCGACCGAGCGGCGTCCGCGAGCGCGCCGAAGAGTCTTGGCGCCTCCAAGCCCGCGGTCGCAAAGGCCCACGCCGTGTTGGCACAATCCTGCGGGTTGAGCTCCCATAGCCGCGACCGAGTCATGTTGGCAATCGCGTCGAAAAGCTCGGGAATTACTTCGCCGGCCGTCGCGAACGACCACGCCGCGACGGCGAGATCCTGCGATTTGAACTTGTCCAGCTGAGACAACGCGGCCTTGGCGATCGTGGCGAAGAGTCGCGGGGACTTGAAACCCGCCGTCGCGTAAGCCCACGCCGTGTTGCTCAGGTCTTGCGCGTTGAACTCGTGCACCCGCGCGACGTTCGCGACGGCTTCGAAAAGCTCGGGAGCTTTCTCGCCCGCCGTCGCGAACGCCCACAGCGTCATGGCGAGATCCCGCGGGTTGAAGTCGCCCAGCTTGTCCCGAGCCCAACTCGCGCTCGCCTCGAACAGCTCCGGCGCCTCGACGCCCGCTTTTGCGAAGGCCCACAACGTATTGGCGAGGTTTTGCGCGTTGAACTCGCCCAATCGCGACCTAGCCGCGCGCGCGATCGCGCCAAAGAGCTCGGGCGCTTTGGCGCCCGCCGTCGCAAACGCCCACAACGTGATGGCGATATCTCGAGCCTTAAAGTCGCCCAGCTTACGCCGAACCTTGTTGGCCATCGCCTCAAAGAGGTGGGGCGCGTCGACGCCCGTTTTCGAAAACGCCCACAGCGTGTTGGAAAAGTTTTGCGCGTTGAACTCGTCTAATCGCGACTGCGCGACGTCCGCGATCGCGCAGAAGAGCTCGGGCGCCTTGACGCCCGACGTCGCGAATGCCCACGCCGTGGTAGACAGGTCTTGCGCGTTGAACTCGCCCAATCGCGACCGAGCCGCGTCTACGATTGCTTCGAACAGACGTCGCGCCTCGACGCGCGCCGTCGCGAACGCCCACGCCGTGTTGGCCATGTCGATTGCGTTGAACTCGCCCAGGCGCGTCAAAGCCATGTTTGCGATCACGTCGAACAGTTCGGGCGTGTGGACATTCGCCTTTGCAAAGGCCCACGCAGTGTTGGCGAGATGTTGCGCGTCAAACTCGAGCGCGCGTCGTCGACAAACGTCGGCTAGTGCCGTCACGCGCCAGTCGAGTCGCAGGCTCCTGTTCCCGCCTCCAAACTTGGCGACACGATGCGCGGCAGTCGACAGATTTCGAGCGCTAAATCGTTCTCCCTCGGTCGCAAAGAGAGACAGAATCGTCTCGGGGGTCGCGCCGCGACGCGTCATCTCCTTCCCCCACCCGACTTGTTGCCAAAGCGGTGCCTCCGCCTTCTTGTTGCCTTCTCGCGCCTGCTCCGTGCGACCGGCATCCCGCCGCATGTCATCACGGCGTCGATCCTTCTCCGAGACCCGTTGTCGTCGTCTCGGCGACCTGTCTTCGAGACGTCGACCTTCATCTACAATTTGCCGTCTTGGCGTACGAGAGCGCCGCAGATCGACGCCCCCGCGATCACCCTCCTGCCGCGACCGCTTTGCCCTTCGACGCTCGTAAGACGCTGGGGACTCGTCGCGGCCTCTTAAGCGTCTCTCACGTCGCGAGCCACTCGACCACTGGTCATCGCCAAGCATGACGTGAACTGTTGTTGAACAGTCCGTTGACGACATGGTGACATTCTAACTAACCCGCCCACATCCTTCATGCTCCCCACACACACCCCCCTCTTAGCAGTCGACATTTAAAGACATTCTAACTAACTAACTAACTAACTTCAGACCTCTCCCGAGCATGCGAGCCAGGCCGGACAGGCAGGAGCCGATCCGGAATCACAGAGGAAAATCACGCAGTTGGGGCAGAGGCGAAGGACGAGGACTCGTTGATGACGGACCGCCACTGCGCGCGGTCTTGTGCGAAGTCGTGCAAGAGCGTCGCAGGCCGCAAACGTGTTGGTCAACGAACAATCGACCTGTCCGTCGCGTTCTGCCCAACCGAGCGAACCCCATCCCAGCGCGGACTTTCCGGGTGCTAACCGGCCAGCCCGGGAGGCGAGCAGGCACCGTCTCACTCCGGGACGGCCGGGGCCGCCGCAGGGAGCAAGCGTGTTGGGCGCCGTCCTCCATCGCAACCAACGGTTAGCGATCGGTGACATTCCTCCTATAAGTTCTATCAAGGCGCGGTTGAGGACGTGCCTGTGCGCGACCTATGCTCTCCCTCCGCGCGCGCGGCCGTCATGGTCAAGGATGCGAATTGTCTCGTGGGGAAAACGCGAGTCCACGGTTCGCTCGGAACGCTGAGGATGCACCACAAGTCGCGGCAAGTAGTGGAAGTCAATGATGTGCCGGCGCAACAAGAGCGTCAAATTAATCCGTGGGCATTACGCGGGAGGGCGACAAAAAAGTGCGGCCGAGCGATCGCTGCCGCTAAAGCGAAGAGTGACGATCACTCGAGAGGCCGGTGCTCGCAGCGCGTGGCTCGAGCCGTTCTGGCCACCGTTGACTTGAACGCTGACAACGCGTCGGTTACGACGGCTCACCAGCCGGCGGCCGGCGACGCCTCGGTGGGACCGAACGACAAGGCGTAGCAGCAGCGCGTGGCGACGGACTCAGTGTCGCATGGTCTGCTGGAGCTCACGGGGTCGAAACAGAGTTCGAGGTAAAGGTCCGCGGCTCTCACAACACCACCCGGGACAATACGAGGCCGCCCGAAAGACTGAGGAAGAAGTCAAGGCGGCGGCGGAGAGGGCGCTGCTGACGGCGACGGCGCTCTCTGTCAAACGCTGTTGCAGGTCCAGGAACAAATTTGGAAGGTGCATCACCAACGTCGAGTACGAGATTTCCTCGCTCGAGGAGACCGCCGCCGCCGCCAATGAGAAGAGCAAGGCCGCGGTCAAGGCGAATGAGCAGAAGCAGGCCGACGCCTGGGAGGAGCGCCACTCCGAGAATATTCCGCGCCCTTCGCCGCTTTCGAGGCGCATTCGAAGCTCCGTCGTGGCCAGCTCAAGTCCTTCATCTATGGCCGCGCCGGCAAGGTCGCCAAGGCCAAGAATAACAAGTAGAATGGCCCCTTCGAATCGAAGAAGCCCACTCCCCCGTCGTCGACAAGCCCCTGCTTCTGCCTCCGACGCCAGCGCCAGCTCGAGACAACCCCGCGGCCGAACGTGCTGCTGCCCCAAAATACGAGCCCGACCCGCTCCAGCTCCTAGTCACCACCACCCTAGACACGCCCCAAAGGCCGGCCGGGCTCGATTGTGGGGCTTCTGTTGGCCCTAACCTTCCTCGAATATCGCCCAACCGGTCTCCTCCATCGTCTGCTTGGCCGCCTCGCCCCGAAAAAATCCACTTTCGTGAATAGTGGCTCAAAATTAAAACTCGCCTCAGAAAGACTCGACTTTGGCGCGACACATTGTAGCGGCAGCGACTCCTACGGGTTTTCCTCGGGCTTGTTCCCACGCGTGGGTGCAGATGTCGAGGCTGTGTCGCCGGCTCGGCGGCGCCTTGGGGTCGACGTCTTTGGTGTTTCGACGTCTTTGGTGTTTTCTCAGGGTCGCGCGTGATCGCAAAAAAATCGGCTCAATTGTAAGATAGCGCTGATGCAGGCGGGGGGGTACGCTCGGACTCCAACCTGCGTTTATTCTGCCCTTAACCTTTAAATTTACTCCTCCTTTGCCATGGCGATCACCAAGAGCCAGGGCCAGTTCGCTCAGAAAAGGTCGGCGTCCTCTTGCCCACAAGCCCGTTTTCGGCCACGGCCAGCTACCTCTACGTGGCTCTCAGCTGTATTGCAACAAGCCCGAGGACATCGTCTTCTGGATCGACGACGCCACCCTACCCCACGTTGCGCAATACCGACACCGCCACCCCAGCGTCTACGCGCGCAACATGGTTTACCATGAGGTCCTCAGGTAGCCGCCCTACCCTTCGTAGGACTGTGTTTGCAAGGGACCGAAACTTTGTGGGGTTTGAGAACCACGTGAATGTGGGATTTGAGATTTGGGACCAGGTGAACCTACTGGCCTGCACTTGCTTACTCCTAAACCCTATTTTGTTTCGGCGGCATAGGTTGGCATTTGTTTGCCTACCGAATGGGCCGGTTGGAAGCGTTCGCAGCGGGACGGGGATTGACCGGGGGGCACAGAAGGAAACGTTTACGACGAGATGGTCATCAGTCAAATAAATCGCGGTCTCCGCGTCGCATGGCGACAGGTCTCCCTCGACGCTCCTTTCAGCGTCCCTCGTCTCTTTTCCCTGTGATTCTGATCCTGCGCGCTTCGGCACTGGGATTAGCCTACGCCCCATGCACTGGGCCGGCCGTTCTCAGAAGTTGAAGTCTCTCACAGAAGAGTGAGTACCCGTGGCTCCGCATTTGAATCCAAAAATGACGAGACCTCGTACAGGCCGGAGGTGTATTTCACCCCTTCCGATCTCAACACAGCTGCTTATGGTCTGCTTTCAACTCTCATCCATCAGATTCCTTACAACTGAGAATCCGACACGGCCGATAATCAGCTTTCTGCAGTCCATCAACACGCTGGCCGAGTTGAGTGCGCCAGCAACGCAACAACGCCTCGCTGCTGTGCCGCACATGGTCAAGTCTCGCGTGCCTGCTAATATTGCCTAACTGGCCTTCAATGAGAACGATGAATTCATCGCAACGCATTGGTTTTCTCCTCAACATACTCAAGCGCACTGTGGCTAAGCTCTTCAAGCAGCTCAAGCACCCTGGTGCCTTCGTATCACGATCTAAAGTTCATCAAAGGTGGATCTTTGCGCAACTCATATGAATCGCTGGTGAACTCGCCCGTCACCTTAACCACCCGATCCCGACGACCTCACTTCGCGACCTCACTCTGCTCACCATCGCTGAGAACTCAGACCAAAACGCTGGTTATCGTTCCCGCCGTACCGCTGATACGGTACTGAGGATGGATCAGCAAGACGCTGCTGACTTTGATGCATACAAGGCAGCACATGACTTATAGTCAAACCCAAAATCGTCCGACAATGACGATCGTGCGCTCAAGCTGACGCCTTCGACCGGCTCGCACAGACGCCGCAACCTGCTTCAGAGCTCATCGACGCGAGGTAGCCGCGCATTACGGATAATCACAATTTCATCGGCACAAGGGTCGAGAAAAACCACGCTCGTCATCGACATTCGACGAAAGATCGTACCCGGCTCGACCCCTAACCGCCCCGTACGTAGACGTTCGGATGAAAGATCTGCTGCGCTCACAAAGACATCCGAGCGAAAGCACCGCGTACATCCGTACAAAGCTCTCGCGAAGGATTCCCGCAATCGCCGCGATCATCGTACGCACAAGAATTCAAGGGAGAAGACCGAATCGAAGACAAGGTTCCTCTCGCGTAAGTCGCGAAAAACACGAGACGCCGATAGCGGCTCTCGTACGCCCCATCCGTCCCTACTTCCTGTATAAGGTTCGCAAAATTATGCACGTGGCGGTCTACATCGCCAAGCTGCTCACACGTGATGAAATGCGCGACAACTTCATCGCGACGATTATCCAGGAGGCCGTGATCTGATTGGGAAAGACAACTCCAAACTTTAAACGGCCATGTCATGATACGCCTCATGGCGACGATGAGATGTCTCAGACGACTCGTCAAACCCTCGAGCACGGCGTGGGCGACTCGTACACCCCGTGCGCTCAATCCACGAGCCCACGCAACAAAGGTAGTCACACCAGTAGCATCTCCTCATCAACATAGATTTCCGCAGTCCAGTAGTCCCTTCTCCTCACTCCTTTCTAGTTGTTCTTTCTCCTTCGAGACTTCACCACCACAAAAACTGTCGCTCAATTCAACACTTATCGCGTGTTTCAATCAACGACCGACAACTCGTCGGACGTACTATAAGTCTTCCCGAACCAACTCCCCCAGAAGACGCACGGTCGTCTGAGCAGTTGCATGCCAACACCACAAAGCAGGTCACCATCTTCGACACGGGTGCCACCTTCAAATGTTTGCCAAACCACCACGTCCCCTCTTATTCTTGAGGGATCTCCCGTAGACGTCACCCCCGTCAAGATCTCCCAGGGCCCAACGTAAGGTTATGTCTACAAAGCTCGCATTCACACTTCTTCTCATCGTCGAAGAAGACGCTGGCAACCCAGACACAGGTCTTGCGTATCTCGGTACAGTACTTTTGCTGAATAGTTTTCGCGAGGATTTGTTCCTGCTGTCGTCCACAGTTGGCCACGTCTTCAACGTACTGGTGTTTGATGCTCCACCGCCACGCATCTCGTATGGCACCCATAAGTCCCCCGCGCTAGACGCCTTGCCTTGGATTACCGCCAACTCGATGAGGCGACGATGACTCTGCAGCCGTCCTCGTGCGCGAGAAATAAATCCAATAACGGGCTCATTCAACTGCCCTCGCGCCAGACTTCTGGGTTCAAGACCCTGCATTCATTGATCACCAATGTGGCGTTCTCGCTGTTTCGTGATCTCCTTCGCATCCAAGCGGTGGACTATAATCTCCGCAAACTGTCGCTGTCGGATCTCCCATCATCTCACAGCCATCGTCGCTCCACCTGGCTCGACAGCGCTTCGGCGCTGCCATCATTACGTGCGACGATGCTACCAAGATCCCTGTGCTTGTTAAGTCCGGCAAGCTCCAGGTCACAGCTGAAGTCTTAATGCTGTCGACTGCGTGCATGTCCGAGACATCCCTCGAAAAATGATCTCAATGATGGAGATATCCAGACACCAAGTCGGCCTGAAGTGGAGGTTTCGGTCCAACGTGCGAATTCGGCTCGCAGAAGCACACTCCTCTCACAACACATCTAGGAAGAGCTCACCCCAGCATCCCCGGCAAACTACGAGCACCACCAAGCTGTGCTCGCAGCAGTTTTGGCTTTTACTCTGCTACAACCATCTGCAATGCTGTCTCCTTGGGGCCCCTCTTTTCATGATACGATGCTTCGCCATTCACAGCAGCTCGCCGATTCCGGCACTCGACATACGAAGAACGTGGACTTTCGTCCAAGCTCACGTCCATGAAGCAGTTCCTCCAGGTAGATGGCGCTGTCTCGGCACTGTGTGTTATTCCGCGTGAAGGGTTCCCGCTACCAGATGCTGTTCTACCTTGGAAGTCGCCTCCGTCTTCGAGCAAGCGCAACTTCTTCGCTGCTCAATCCGAACACAGCTACCTAGGCGACTCAGTGATTCCTCACATGCTAATCACCTGGTCGCCCAAGTCTTTCATTTGCTGCAGTGCCACATGCTGCACGCCTGCGACAGGGGGTGTAATATAAATGAAACACAGTAAACGTTTAAAACTCGTGACTCTGCCGTCATCCTTGGACTGGTCACAGATATGTGCTCCTTACCGGCCATTGTGCAGTCGTCAAACCGACACTCTCATGCGCACGAAATGCAAGGTCTCTCCTTCGAGAGACACATTCCTGGACTCTGGGATCAGCACGGGCATTTATGTCATGGTCGCGTCGCGCAAGCGACTTAGTGTGAGCACCTCAGCGTACCACGACCTCAAGCCTCAAGCACCCTCGGATTCTTTTGTGGTGGTCTGCAGACCATAGAACCACCCAATCATCCCGCAGGCACACACACGCGTGATGCCTATGGCAAGCAAATTTTGCAACATGGCCATCAAGTGACTCTTATCGCGGCACATCAAGCGTACATGATAGCAGTGCTGGCACGCAGTCCGGAACTTCCTGAGACTGCGGAGCTCTTACCCGACGCAGGAATATGTGTAGCACAACCGGTGAATGCTCTGAACGCCAACTCGGTCATCATAAGCTACCCGCGCAAAATGCTGGACTCACAGGTAACGACGTCGCGAGCACATCGTGACAAACATTATGAGCTCGCTGGCAAGAAGTCCACGCTTGGTCTTCGAACCTACTTGCCTACTGGACCTTCGCGAACGCTCACGTCAGACGCCAGCCTGTTGATGCGCCATGAATGATGGACGCTATCGGTACACTTCACCCAAGAAAGCAGCACGGATCCGCACCGTGGATGATGTAGTGAATCACATTTTGGTGGCAAAAGCTGGGTCCGAACACACCATTTAAAGAACAAACAGCTATGATCGCACCCAATCAGCTCATGGCGATGTATTTGTCGCTGCATCACATTTTGCCAAAGTACTCCATGTCATATGATCTCACACGCTATACTAGCGAGATGTATAAGAAGAAGAGCATTGGAGCAAAACAAGAGAAGACCTGGACAAGTCTCGAAGACGCTGCCAGATGTGACACTGCAATGTGCGGACAAACTGGCACAGGTGATCACTAGCTCGCACAGTCTCGCCGCGATTGCGTCAATGGTCAAGTTCTCCAGAAAGCGTCCACCCGAGCGAATGCCAAACTAACTAACTAACTTCAGACCTCTCCCGAGCACGGGAGCCAGGCCGGACCGGCAGGAGCCGGTACGGAATCACAGAGGAAAATCACGCAGTTGGGGCAGAGGCGAGGGACGAGGACGGACTTGTTGATGGTGGACCGGCACTGCGGACCGCGGTCTTCTGCGAGGTCGTGCAAAAGCGTCGCAGGCCGCGGACGTGTTGGTCCACGAACAATCGACCCGTCGCGTTCTTCCCAACCGAGCGAACCCCATCCCAGCGCGGACTTTCCGGGTGCTAACCGGCCAGCGCCCGAGAGGCGAGCAGGCACCGTCTCACTCCGGAACGGCCGGGGCCGCCGCAGGGAGCAAGCGTGTTAGGCACCGTCCTCCATCGCAACCAACGGTTAGCGATCGCAGGGTTTAGGAAAAAAAAATAAAAAATAAAAACGGTGCGATTCACCACTGATGCGGCAAAGGCTAGGACGGCAGACAAGGTTACTCATACAGACTGGCCACCAGAATTGCCTAGGTCGCACTCTGGCTTTCCTGCCAAGTTATTTAGAGTCTGCTGGTATCGCTCATTTTATTGCATAGATACAATGGAGCACAACTTACGGGCAAACCAAATAATATATGACCTCCAACCTGGTGATTCGCGTTACCTGCGATTCCTCGTATCTGACGACGACCGTACGGCGACGTATACTTGGACAACTTACTATGGTCTAACACGCTGGACACGTACGCGCCCAGCGAATTAAACTTCGCTTCAAGTCCTGGCCATGGACGTGGCGGAGTCCACACTTCCGTCAGTGTACCGTCACTGCGCACATCTGCGCGTGTTTGTGTGTGTGAAATGTGACTTCAGCATTGTCTACCCCGCTCAACGAGTCGACGCAACGACCTTCCTAGCGGCCATTCTGTGTGCCGCGAGCCTGTTGAAGGTTCGTTTCGACATTCGAGCACGAGTTGTGCTCACCCATATTGCCAAGCACTTCCAAGCACACACTAGCTGGATAACCTGAAGGTAGAATTGTCTATGCAGATCGATTGAGACTCTCGGTCGATGCAATTTCATCTACAGGATTCCCGCAAAGCACTTCATCGGACGCCTCACCAAGAGAGCGACCATGTTGCAAGAAGGCTTGTGTGGTAAAACGTCAAAGGTCATGAAGTAGACCCTCGACGCACTGGGTATTCTCGAGCACGTACTACAGCACCCTTCATGACAGCACCGGCCCAAGGCATATCTCTCGCCGAGAGCATGCCCCATCAGCTCTTGTCCCGACAGTACGAACGGAGCACCGAACTCTACCCAATCGGGCCTCGGGCACAGCGCTCTACATCGCCAACAGACGTGAATCGCAAGCACAGCTCGCATAGACTGGCCAGCTCATCACCACCGGAATGTTCCAAGCCGAGGAAATCCGAAGGTGGACTGGCGCGCATGCAGGACACAACAAATCGTCAATCAGGCCACCAGCGCCAATGAATTCTTGGACGATCCGCGCGTGATCCCTAAACACGCGTGCAGGACACAAAAACTTGTCAATCAGGCCACCAGAGCCAATGAAATCCAGGACGATCTGCGTGAGATCCCAAGTGCGGTCACTGACGCGCAACCGCATACGACGACCACGCTATCACCTAAGCCAGTTCCTTCTTAGAGGCTCTCAGGCTTGCCATCCGCCCCAGGAGACGCCACCAATCTTGAGGATGACAAAGACGAAAAATCTTCAGATTCAGACTCATCAAAAAGCGTGTACTTCTACACCACCACCGTCGCCACGCCCGCGACGAAGCGCCGCGCACATCAAAACCTTTCCGGACAACCTTACTCCTCGTCCCCCTGGCCGACGAACAACCCCCCGTCGTCTTTCAGGAGTCAGTCGTCGGCATATCTCATCAGCACCGTCATCCACAACAGACTTGGAACCTGACAAGTCATCTCAGCCCGTAGTCGCCATATCCCCCGCTCCTCGCGATGCCTCCGAATCTGAATATGACGATAATAACAGCGGTCCCACCACGTCCCAACGGAGACTCTCGACGGTATGTGACGGAGACGTCATTGAGGTACGCGGTACCGGCACGGACGGTAAAGACGTCTGGGCAAACGCTCTCATCGCCCAACTAACAAGACAAGATCCCGCTCAAACATGACAACGGCGCACCGATTCCGGCCCGTGAGAAAACCCGCGTCATCATCGTTGAACTTCAAGATCCGAACCGCGGTACACCAAACACCTGTCCCCAAGCCTCTACACAGCGACACTTAGCATTACGAAGGTGCAAATGCCTCTCGCACCAGCAAGAAACACCTCGGGCAACTCGCCGCGCAGTCCGCCGTGGACAGCATCGCCGATGCCCTTTCTGATCTCGCGCCGCCTGCCTAGCTGGTGCGGCAAGTTTTCGTCGCACCGTGCATAATATTTACGACACGTTAGGAACTTCACCGTCGGACGCGGGCTCTGTATACTCGAAGTTGGAGACAGCGGTTCGCGCAACGGCTTCCGCCGCGCTGAACCGCACCCGACGCAACGAAGCGGGTTGGTTCACAGCTGCAGCTCAGATTGTATCACCCCTAATTCAGGGCTTTCGCAGCGTTCACGGCAGTATCCTCGGCTGCCGCGCGTCGCTTGCTCGTCACTCCTCTGCGAGTTGCTCGTCGTGCCGTTTGTAAGGCCGTCGTACAGCAAAGGAACGCAGGATCTGCTCGTTGTGCGTGTCGGGCTGACTGTCGTCTGCGAGTCGCTTGGTGGCACGTCGCGATTTTTGGAGGTTATCAGTCGTCTTAAGAGCAGCTTGCCCAAGGATAGGTCGTCACGTCAGACGCTCCCGCGCAAGCCGGATGGTGCGCGCTGTTCAACACGTCACGAGAATGCCGAAATGTTCCGTGCACACTTTGCAAAGCTATACCGCCAGCCTTGTTTTGACGCATTATTCAGGATACAGCACAGCGGCCAATCCGTGATGAATGGGTGTTGTAACCGTCAGAGCTCGCTGGTCTTCAGAGCACGTTTATGATCCTCAGAGTTGCAGTGCGCGACTTCTGGTCGTCGTCCGAGAAATAAAAGGAAGCATGGGATATTGTCCTCGTTGGTATTTTGCCGAAGAGAGGTGACCTTTCCCTGCAGGTCCAGGTTCTTATCGCGACGTGATGATGCTCGAGGTCGCGCAAACGATTGTCTCCAACATCATACGCATGCGCATTGGTGTCTGTCATATCCGCTGAGCTAGAACACGAATCGCAGAGCGGCTTTCGGCCAAACAGGGGGACTGCCGACGCAACCTTCAGCCTGAAGATGGCATTGAAGAAGCGTCGTGAGCATGGCATGAGCACATGGGTTCTAATCATTGATTCCGTCGAGGCTTCGAGCGGGTCCCGCGGGAATTACTCTGGCAAGTGCTCTCACCAGCGAAACTCGCACGCCTTACTATACAATTGCGGTTCTCCGTCTCCGACGCTGTCGCTTCGATCGACTCAACCATCGGCGTTAAGCATGGTGATGTCCTCGGTCCGGTTCTTTTCTTTTTATACATGGCGGCCTTGACCATCTCATGGCGACGACGTGAAGGTCAGGAACCAGCGTGCGCTTTCAAAGGCGAAGCAAGACGACGTACTCGCCGTATGTCGCTACAACGCTGAAAAGCGGCACTGAGGAAGTCGCTCTCGAATAGTCAGCGTAGGCAGATGATGTGGCGTTCCCGTTTCACGATCGTCGTGCTGTGAAGGAGGAGACACCCCTGTCTCATCCGGCACTTTGCCAGATGGGGTATGGAAGTCCACGCGGGTGACCGCCAAGCAGGGAAAGTGTCGAAATAGTGTATGTTGCCAAGCCAGGCATTCTCTACGATGATCCAATAAGCTACGATGGTGCCGACCTTTCCGACTTAAACGTAGGTGACGGTCGTCATATCTCCGTGGTGGCGACGTTCAAAAACGTGTGCTCGCAACTGTAGTGGCTTTGAGGACGTTGACTCTCGTCCGAACAAGGCGGCAGCGGTTTTCGGTCTACGTTTTTGCCTCGAGATACGTCTCTGCTAGAGCCAAGCGAACTGTCTACGTCGGTCTCATCCTCGCCATCCTCCTTCACGGTGCGGAATCATGGTGGTGAATAAACGAGGTTGTCTACAATCGTCGAAAATGCTTTCACGCACAGTGCGCACGCGCGATGTGCCGCGTTACACGTCGCCAGACCTGGCAACATCATATCAAAACTTTAACCCTCCTCCAGCGCCTTGGAGACTATCGGCATCTACATCTCTTCACCGACAACTCCGCTGGGCAGGCCATGGGTGCCCGCATGCCCTGTGGAAACACCTCCCTAGGAAGATGCTCGCCTCCTGGTGCGCCTCCAAAAAACGTCCCCGGGTTACAGTTCACTTACGGCCGGGGTCTTAACAACGCAATCGGCAAATTCGTCATACCAACGAAGGCCTGGTACTCCCTCGCTCAAAACCGTGACAACTGGCGACAGACCACCAAGCCGCCCTAAATCCCCCTTTCTACCCTCCCCCATCTGAATGCCCAGTGACTCTGATCCCACGCGCCACGGGCTGGCCTCTAGTAGTTTGATAGTTAGATTGTGCCATGACGCCACCTGGCCTAACTCTCATCATGAGCTAAGATCACTTGGTCACCACCGACGTCCACGATGCAAAACCGCAAACGTGCGAGGCCTTGACTTGCATATACTCTTTGTTTCTTACCTGGCAGCTGTTGTGACGGAGGTAGGTAGAAGGCCAGAAAAAAAGTCAACACCGTCGTCGCCGTGATAGGCTTGTCTCTCTCGTACTACTCAAGGCAGGCAGGCAGGCAGGCAACGTCTCTTCGCTGTATTCATGTCGGGTTTCTCGAAGAAACACTGGCGTGCCGGTCAATCAGCCATCGCCATATGCGTCGCGAACGGTGCGTTGAATCGCCAGACTTCACACGGCGATCATTAAAATTCGATGTTTTGGTAGTCTTTTTTTTGCCACTTGCGCATGCAAGGTGCCCTCGCCACTCTTGCTGGTTGGTTTACGTTTTGAGGGGACTTGCTTGAAATTGGGCTCGCGAGCACTACTTTCGCACAGCACATTGTTCACCCCACTGGCAAGTAAGTCATGTTTTGCGGGAGATCGGTCTGCTCGCCATGCTCCGGGTGTCACAGCCGGCGTGCGTATTGATTTTGCGTGCCCGAGTCGCAACGTATTTCCATGCAACGCCATTGGTCTACGTCGGCACGCGAACTATCGTTCTCCATCACATTTCAAAGAGAAAGCCAAAGCCCCGAAAATCTGATGATTCCGGGTCGACACAAGGCTGATGATGCGAAGTGCTCGAGTCTGCGTTCGATGGGATATGGAGATTGTCAAAGGCTCGAGTTCGGTGTGCCCTCGTCGGAGATTTTCCACGAATCGCATGCGCAACCTGGCCCCGCGAGAAAATGGCGCACGCTGGCACGTCAAGGCAGTCGCGGCCGGCAGCGCATCTGCACAGAAACGACGCATTTGCCGGGCCACATCGGCTACCACCAAGGAAGAACTCCTGCTGCCTTTTTTTCTCAAGGTGTCGTCGTTCTCAAGTCGACGCGGCTGCCTGGTGCCTTGACTTGGCGGCATAACGCTGGTGCGTTGTAAGGCTCCGGCGCGATCAAGCACCCACCCCTCTTAGCAGTCGACCTTCGAAAACTTCCCGAGGTCGCCGACCTCGTAGTCGACGGCGTCGCAACGACTCGATACGTCGTGTTGTTCAACAACGTAACGCAAGTAGGGGCGCCGATTCGCATCGCTCTTCATCATTGAGCCTGTCTTCGGAGAAGTGCCAGTGCTGACCGTCCTCAGGCGACACAATTCTTGTCCCAAAAGCACATGGTTCCGCACCATAGAGCGAGCCGAAAAAAATAGAATAGAGCCGTTTGTAGTCCGTTGCTTTTCCAATAACGCCTACTGAAAAAGCGTGTGCGATTCCGCGAGCCAATCCGCCGCAACCTTCAGAGGGCGATGCGCGCCGTGCGGCGTCCTACGGTGGCAAAGCCGTGCCACCACCGACCCGCCCCGACCATCCGCGGATCTTTGTTACCCCAATTAAATTTAATTATTCATTGTTGGTGGTGGCCTTGGTGAACTCCGCGCACACTTGAAGTTCCCCCACCACATCTTCGTCCTCTGCTTCCTCGCGTTGAACGGGTCGAAGGCCACCCAGTTGCGGACGAAGGTCTCCTTGATCTTCGGGTCCGCCAGGTGGCTGCCGCTGAACGACACATTAGACGCGACGAACATCTCAACCGCCGTATCACGACGCCCGCCGTAGCCAACCGCCTCTTCTTTTTGTTGAAGTTATCGACATTACAACTTGTATCGAAAATTTCTCTGTGCTGATGAGCTTTATTTTCGACAAGTGCAGACCAGTAAGTTCGCCAGTAAGTTCACCTGGTCCCAATCTCTAACCCCAGTAAGTTCACCTGGCCCCAGTAAGTTCACCTAGTCCCAATCTCTAACCCCAGTAAGTTCGGTGTAAGCCCACTCGTGCTCACATCCACTCACCCCACTCTCCTTCGAGCTCGTCGCTCTCACCTCCGCCAATCCAAGCTGCTTTGATCCGTACACGCCGCCCGCCTTTGCGTTCACTCTAAAAACCCCTGTAAGTTCACTTGGTCTCAGTAAGTTCACCTGGTCACTAAGTTCACCTTGTCCCAATCTCAAACCCCAGTAAGTTCACCTGGTCCCAGTAAGTTCACCTACCGTGCGCGTGTAGACGCCGGGAGGGGGCTTATCGGTATTGCGCAGCACGTGTGGGGTAGGGTGGAGTCGTCGACTCAGAAGAGGATATCCTCGGGGTTGCCGATCGACAGAGAGCCACGTAGAGCTGGACGTGGCAGAAGACGGGCTTGGGCAAGAGGACGCCGACCTTGCGGGGCGTCTGCCTCTGGCTCTTGTTGATCGTTTGGCGTCGGTGGGGCTTGAGGGATACAGGTTGGAGGAGCCTCGGTGACACGACACTATCGATGATGTATCTGGTACCGTTGCAGTCGCCGTGCGACGGGTCGAGGTTGCGAAGACTTTAAGCTCGCGATCAAAGTCAGCATGCCGTTGGTTGTCAGGGAGTTAAAAACTCGACTGTAAAGAGCGAGGCGTCGTCTTCCGATCCAACCTAGTCGGCCGAAAAGAACTCCGACGCCTCGTCTCCGGGAAAAAAAGGCCGCGGTCGCTATCTGGTACCGTTGCAGTCGCCGTGCGACGGGTCGAGGTTGCGAAGACTTTAAGCTCGCGATCAAAGTCAGCATGCCGTTGGTTGTCAGGGAGTTAAAAACTCGACTGTAAAGAGCGAGGCGTCGTCTTCCGATCCAACCTAGTCGGCCGAAAAGAACTCCGACGCCTCGTCTCCGGGAAAAAAAGGCCGCGGTCATGCGCGCGGCGTTGTCAGCATCGACAACATCGTTTCGACGGGGCGTGAGAATGGCGCGCTGAAAGAGCCGCCGCGGCTCGTGGAAATAGTCTGCGAGGTCGCCGTAGACGGCTTGGAGGATCACTGTCTGGCTCTCGTGCCTACCTGATCCTTACTCTCGCGCCTACCTGATCCTTACCCTAAATCGAGGGACAGACAAACAGACAAACAGACAGACAAACATCTGTCGATTAGTAGTTAGGAAATACAAGTGCAGGCCAGTAAGTTCGCCAGTAAGTTCACCTGGTCCCAATCTCTAACCCCAGTAAGTTCACCTGGTCCCAGTAAGTTCACCTAGTCCCAATCTCTAACCGTTCGGCTTAAAAAAGTTCGGCGTAAGCCCACTCGTGCTCACATCCACTCACCCCACTCTCCTTTGAGCTCGTCGCTCTCACCTCCGCCAATCTAAGCTGCTTGGATGATTCACCTGGTCCCAGTAAGTTCACCTACAGTGCGCGTGTAGACGCCGGGAGGGGGCTTATCGGTATTGCGCAGCACGTGTGGGGTAGGGTGGAGTCGTCGACCCAGAAGAGCAAATCCTCGGGGTTGCCGATCGACAGAGAGCCACGTAGAGCAGGACGTGACAGAAGACGGGCTTGGGCAAGAGGATGCCGACCTTGCGGGGCGTCTGCCTCTGGCTCTTGTTGATCGTTTGGCGTCGGTGGGGCTTGAGGGATACAGGTTGGAGGAGCCTCGGTGACAGGACACGATCGATCATGTATCTGGTACCGTTGCAGTGGCCGTGCGACGGGTCGAGGTTGCGAAGACTTTAAGCTCGCGATCAAAGTCAGCATGCCGTTGGTTGTCAGGGAGTTGAAAACTCGACTATAAAGAGCGAGGCGTCGTCTTCCGACCCAGCCTAGTCAGCCGAAAAGAACTCCGACGCCTCGTCTCCGGGAAAAAAAGGCCGCGGTCATGCGCGCGTTGTCAGCATCGACAACATCGTTTCGACGGGGCGTGAGAATGGCGCGCTGAAAGAGCCGCCGCGGGTCGTGGAAATAGTCTGCGAGGTCGCCGTAGACGGCTTGGAGGATCACTGTCTGGCTCTCGCGCCTACCTGATCCTTACTCTCGCGCCTACCTGATCCTTACCCTAAATCGAGGGACAAACAGACAAACAGACAGACAAACACAAGTGCAGGCCAGTAAGTTCACCTACTCCCAATCTCTTACCCCAGTAAGTTCGGCGTAAACCCCCTCGTGCTCACACCCACTCACCCCACTCTCCTTTGAGCTCGTCGCTCTCACCCCCGCCAATCCAAGCTGCTTTGATCCGCACGCGCCGCCAACCCTTGAGTTTACTCTAAACACCCCAGTTCACCTGGTCCCAGTTAGTTCACCTGGTCCCAGTTCACCCAGGCACTCAGCTCACCTAGTCCCAATCCTAACCCCAGTAAGTTCACCTAGTCCCAGTAAGTTTACCTACAGTGCGCGTGTAGACGCCGGGGGGGGGCTTATCGGTATTGCGCAGCACGTGTGGGGTGGAGTCGTCGACCCAGAAGAGCAAATCCTCGGGGTTGCCGATCGACAGAGAGCCACGTAGAGCTGGACGTGACAGAAGACGGGCTTGGGCAAGAGGACGCCGACCTCGCGGGGCGTCTGGCCCTGGCTCTTGTTGATCGCTTGGCGTAGGCGGGCCTTACGGGATACAGGTTGGAGGAGCCTCGGTGACAACGACACGATCGATCATGTATCCGGTGCCGTTGCAGAGGCCGTGCGACGGGTCGAGGTTGCGAAGACTTTAACCTCGCGATCAAAGTCAGCATGCCGTTGGTTGTCAGGGAGTTGAAAACTCGACTATAAAGAGCGAGGCGTCGTCTTCCGACCCAGCCTAGTCAGCCGAAAAGAACTCCGACGCCTCTTCTCCGGGAAAAAAAGGCCGCGGTCATGCGCGCGTTGTCAGCATCGACAACATTGTTTCGACGGGGCGTGAGAATGGCGCGCTGAAAGAGCCGCCGCGGCTCGTGGAAATAGTCTGCGAGGTCGCCGTAGACGGCTTGGAGGATCACTGTCTGGCTCTCGCGCCTACCTGATCCTTACTCTCGCGCCTACATTATCCTTACCCTAAATCGAGGGACAAACAGACAAACATCTGTCGATTAGTAGTTAGGATCTGTCGATTAGTAGTTAGGACTTGTAGAGCCGTTATATAGCCGTTTCAGAGTCGTTGAATGACGGCGAAGCCGTTCGCTTTTTTTTTCCAGGGTTTCGGACCTGTTACGAATGGAATGAGGCGTTAAACTAGCGGTAAGAGAATGACGTAGGGATACTGGATACGTGGTGCAGGGGTAAGTGTCATAGCTTCCTCACACAGGTGCTGGAAAAGAAAGAAAAGGAAAAAGGGGTAAGTGAGGTCCTCACACAGGTGCTGGAAAAGAAAGAAAAGGAGAAAAGGGTAAATGAGACGCTCATAGAGGAAAAGCTTGAAGGAAGACGTCAGGAAAGGCATTGTGGCAGAAAGAGACAACAGAGATCAGGGCGAAGATCACGAAGTGAGGTAACGAGCACGAAGCCGGAGGAAGGAAGGAGCTTCCGTACGGCGGGCGAAAATATCGCTAAGGGTGTCAAGACGAGTAATGTGTTGGAGATTAATGATGTGGTTGCGATGATATTCGGCGGTGCTGCAAAAGCGAATGTCAAGATGGCGGGTGCGCCGTGTGAGACATTGGAGACGGACTTGGGTGACGGTGGTGCTATTATCGACATACATTGGGACCGTGTGACGAGGGAGATCAAAGTCATCGAAAAGTTTGAGAAGCCAAGAGAGCTCAGCAGTAGCGGCGTAAAGAGCGAGCAATTCAGCTTCAAAAGAAGAGCGAGCAAGTAAGTACTGCGAGCGGGAGCAGTAGGCGATCATAGAGCCAACAACAAAAGAAGAGCGAGCAAGTAAGTACTGCGAGCGGGAGCAGTAGGCGATCATAGAGCCAACAAGGAGAAAACAAAAAAACAGTTGTAGAGTGGCGGTCATCAGGGTCGTCGGCCCAGCTGGAGTTGGAATAACGACAGAGACGAAGGGTAGAATCGCGACCAAGAACAAGGGCAAGATCGTGAGAACCATTGAGGTAACGAAGAGTGTGGGATAAAGCGTGCCAGTGGGGTTTACCAGGATTGCGTGGAAAACGCGCACACTGATTGACGGACCAAGTGATATCAGGGCGAGTCATGATGGACCAAGTGATATCAGGGCGAGTCATGATGGAGATAAATAGGACACAGCCAACAAGACGACGAAAAGGGATGCGTGCCATGAAGACGTGAGCAGGGGAGCCAGGTGCAGGAGAAGCAGCCGCAGAAAGAGGAAGAAGCATTGGGAGCGGGAGTAAATTCTGGTTTACTGTTGATGAAGCGATGTTCGGTGAGGATTTCACGGATAGCATGGGATTGGTCAAGAGTGAGGGTTCTCCGAGGGCGATCACGCGTAATGCGAAGACCAACGTAAGAGGTGAGATCAAGTTCATTGACGTCAGTGAAAGCGCGGAAACGGAGGAAAAAGGCTTGGTAATGGCCAATGCAATGACGAGGGTGCGCCACAAGAAGATCATCAACGACCAGAAAGAGACGTAGAACGACGGTAGAATTGAGCACGAGCTTGTAATGGCAAGTGTCACCAGATCCGCGGACGAAGCCACAATCATTGAGAAGGAAGCGTTCCATCGTGCTTCAAGCCTTACTGGCTTTGTTTTATCGTCTCGCGTTTCGTACCGATGAATGTGGTTGTACCCTTGAGAAGTTCAACAACAACCAATTTCGATAGCATGCACAACCACTTCCGCCGCGCTATCCGCCGCGTCGTCAGCCACGACTTCAGACTCTTCCAACTGACCTACCCTAGACTCTCCCCTTTCCCAACAACCTGGCTCTACTCGATTCCGACGCACTACCCGATGTCCTTTTGGCGGCTGCAAGGATCACTTTAAGGGGCACTGCCGCAAGTTTCAAAGTTCCTAGCTATTCCACGACAACGCCCTACCCACCATCGCCGTTCTTCTCAACAGCGCAACACTTCCAATGACTCCAAAAACACCCAACAACACCAACCCAAACCCACCACCACTGACACTACCTTTTCTGCTCCTATGCCTACTCCCACCTTGACTGATTCTAGTTCCACTCCGCCGCTTTTCTTAATAATACCACCACCTATTACACCCCCCTTCACCGCCTTAAACGGCCACACCCACCGTCTCACATACACTTCCCGATTCTCTATCTTATCATCTTTGCACCTTTCTGCCAATCAAGATAATTCCAAGTCAGCGTGTGTACCGCCGAATGTCTGATGCAAGCACATCAACAACCCCATCCCACGGAAGCCCCTCGTTTTTTTTTTTTTGTTTTCAGTTCCCATTGCACAGGCGCCTCGTTCTGTATTTTCCGCTATTCGTTGCTCAACCCCTCGTTCTGTATTTTCCCCTCGTCGTTGCTCCTCTCCTCGTTCTGCCTTTTCACCTCGTCGTTGCTCCACTCCCCGTTGTGCATTTTCAGCTATTCGTTGATCCACTCCTCGTTGTGCTTGTCGGTTTTGGTAAAACCAGCGAATCACGTTCCATCGCGCATTTCACCTGCCACAACTAAGCTGTGCCTGTCAATTTTTCGCGTGCGCAGTTTTCGTGCTTCCTATGTGGTTGGATCGCTCATCTTCGGGATCCTGGACAGACGCTTCTTTGCTGTGTGATTTGTGGTTCTCCTTCACGCACTTTTTCGCCGCTTTTCTGACCTTTAAAATTCGGTTTTGCTATCGACGTGAATTCCGTGCTCAGCACCCGCGACGCTAGCTGCAATGTTCTTACGTGCCACTGCGACGCTATCTGCAAGCTATCTGCAACGTTCTTACGTGCCACAACTGTTTTGCCACTGTCGCCAACTTCTACCGCTATCTGCAACGTTCTTACGTGCCACAACTGTTTTGCCACTGTCGCCAACTTCTACCCCAGTCTATTCGAGTATGACGAACGAAGCTCGCCGCTTGCTCCTCCAACGTTGGCCCATATGGCAACTTCGTTCTTGCGAATGCGAAAACGGGCCACTTTCTTATCTGTCACAGCAGGCTGGCATACAGCAGCCTGGTCTACCCGTGTTCGTTCCTTACACCGCTGGTGCGTCCGAAGTCTTCCATCTTCGCGTACAGGACGCGGTCGTGCCCATGGCAACTTGCTCGCGCCACAACAACCAAACACCCAACGTTCGCATCAACCCTGTTTACGCCTGTTTTTTGCTTCAGTCGCCTCCGACCATCGTCATGACCTGGTCACCATACAACATATCTGCCCACAGGCAACGTTCTCATCAGACGTCTGGTACACCGCCATCATATGTACGAGCCTGTGTTTCCGCTATCTTTGCCCCTCTGCGATCCTCAGTGGCAACAATCGTCTAACGCACGTCATCCCAGGCACTTTTGTCGCTATTGTTCTTCAGACCTCGATTTTGCTGACAGTTTCACTTACCCGATTTCCTGCAATGTCAGCCACCGAAGGCACTTCAACGTTGTTCTGACTTTCTCGAATCACGATTCCAAGCTCTCGTCTATTGTTGCCCCATTGTCACCTGTTCCTGCTGTTGCCCGATTGTCACCTGTTCTTCTTCCGCTGTTGCCCCCTTGTCCGCTGTTGCCCCCTTGCCCCCTGTGTTTGATGAGAATGCCCCGGTTTCACCGGGACTGATCACCCCATCACGTGAACCGACCATTCTACGAGCTCATAAACTCCGACGCACCAAAGAGAGAAAACAACAGAAAGTGCAAAAGAGCACCAAAGACAGAAAACAACAGAAAGTGCAAAACAAAGTCGAGCAAACCAGAGCCGACAAAACCAAAGAGCCCAAAACCTCCTGAGGAAAGTGCAAAACAAAGTCGCGCCAAACATAGCCGACCGCGCAAAGTCGACCAACGCGCGTTACAACAACCAACAAACTTTTATATACGGGCGATTCTGTTTCCTCCTGTCACGATGTCGATTGTTTCCTCTGTCGCTTCTGTTTCCTCCTGTAACTCTTTGTATATCTCTTCTGTTAGCTTTCGTTTGTTAGTTCATTATGTCTTCCTTCCCCTTTGTTTGGCTAACAACACACCCTTGTTGATCCCCATGCACACGTTTATTTATTACTCTGCTTCCGAAGAAATCTCTCGGTATTCAGCCATTGACGAACACCTGCTACCATGTTACGAATGGAATGAGGCGTTAGACTACCGGTAAGAGAATGACGTAGGGATACTGGATACGTGGTGCAGGGGTAAGTGTCATAGCTTCCTCACAGGGGTAAGTGTCATAGCTTCCTCACAGGACCTCTGCATGAACCACACAATTCAGTGACGTTATTAGCCCTCATCTTCGGATGCGGGGAAGCGGGGTCGCGGTGCTCTCTGCGGCGGCGTCGTTCCTCGCATGGGGAGCTGGCGCCTGGATGATAAGTATTCCTCGGAGCTCCAAGGCCGCGCGCAAAGTTGTGGGCGGCGCGGCGTGCTTCGCTTCGAAGGTCTTCTCCGTCGGCAAGATTTTCTCCGGAAAAAACATCGACTCAACAACGGTCATCAACGGTAGCGTCCCGTTGTCCTGCACTGGGGACTCGTGCGAATGTCTCGGGGGGTGCAAGCCCGAATCCAAGCTCGATTTTTTTTTGGACACGAACGGCTGCGGCGGCGACGGCAGTAGGTTCGGGACGGGCGACGACGCCTGGGTCGACGCCATCAACCCCTTTCAACGGATTTTTGGGAGCACGACATACCGGCCACACCTTATCGACGTCTGCAACACCCACGATGCCTGTTACACGGTGTGTGGGGTCTCTAGGGCCGAGTGCGACGATGCTTTTTGCGACGAGCTCGACGGCGTCTGCGATGCCCACGACTCGGAATTCTGCCACCTAACTGCGAGCAGCTTCTGCTGCTTTGTGAGAGACAACGGCCGGAAGTTTTTCGAGGTCGCCCAACACAAAGCGTGCACCTGCGACTCTTGTACATAGTAGCTGTTTATATTTTATAAGTCGGGGTCGAACTGGTGGTGGCGTGTTCTACTTTTATTTATGCAGAGCACTCGCCTCGTCGGGTCCTCTCTCTCCTCTGCTACTGGTCAGTAGCATAATAAAAATCCCGAGCGCCACTCGAACTTGGCAGCTGCAGCAGCAGCGCGCTATGTTTTTTTTTTTTGCTCACCGGAATCTGATCTGATGGTGTGTCCCTGAACTACTGCGAACCACTTCCCCCCTTTCATTCATATCCGCGACGGCGACGACGACCAGGCAATGGCGTCGTCGTCGGCGATAGAGGTTCGATCACAGAGCTGGTAAAAAGAAGAACAGGCTCTACATCAGAGACACTAAACTAGTAGTAGACGCAGAGCCGCGAAAAGTCAGTTGCCGGGGCTCCTTTGAAGCACGTGTCCCACCCGCCAACCTCGGCCATTCCCCCCCGCACTATGCACTCCAGCACAGCGAAGTCGCACGGCACCACCACCATACGCTACTCGTCTTTCTTTCGCAAGGACGCGATGCACACGCGCGGTGGTGCGCGTCTTGATGAACGCGCGCAATGCGCGTGCAATTCCGATATGCCATCATCGAGGGCCGCCGTCGTCGTTCCAGTCGCCAACCACCTCGGTTGCCGAGTTCGCGGCATCGCATCTCTCCCGCTTGCTCGCAGGAACAAAAAATTTCCGATAGAAGTACGCAATTCCTCACGTCGAGCGCGTCATTAAATCCCCGCTGCGAGCGCCCTCAATAATAATACACTCTCGTCGACTTATTAAAATCCATCGTGCTGCAGGAAGAAGACGGAGAGCTACCCCCTTTCGAGAGGAACGACAACAAAGGTCTCGGCTTTTTTTTTTTTTCTTCTCCCTTCTTCTGCAGACATTTATTTTCTTGAATAGAAAGAGGATTGCGCGGCAATCTCGGACGCGCGACCAACAAACTGTCCGAACCAAGCGAAAGAGAGCAAGTATATTGGCGACCGGTCCGGGTGGTCAAGAAGACAGGAAGACGAGCCCGGGATGTCCAGAATTAGCGCGTCACAACCACTTTGCCGCTGCCAGACAGGTTGTTGCAACGCGCAAAAGTGGAGGCGCCCGAAGGAAAAAAAGCGATCAAACCGACGGCATGTGTCTCGAATGCGGCGGCTCCTTCTCGGACCCGCAGCATCCAGAATAATGCCAGGTCGAAGGAGCGGTAACTTCCAAAGGGAATGAGAAGCTGCGCCACTTGGACCCCAAAGAAAACTAGCTTCTTCTTCCGTAGTTGTGGGTGTTATTATCATCCGAAGCGCCAGGGTCTCTCTCTTTTTGGTGCGGAGTGAAGAAAATCGTCGAACCCTCTACTACATGGAAAGGACTACAACGACTGCGCGCGCGCGTCGGCTCGCGACGGCGCGGGCGGCGATGGAGGCGAACCGCGAGGCCGTGGCGCAGCAAGAGCGCGAGGGGTACTGCGATCCGTTCAAGGCGAAGCTGTCGTATTCGGTGTCGCGGATGCTCGCCGAAGACGAGGTGTGCGAGAAGGACGAGAAGGCCATCGTAGGGCTTATCGATGGTCCGCTCGCGCCTGGGCACTCGTGCGGGGTGTGGGCCGATGATCGCATGTACCCGTCGGTCGAGCACGCGCTGCAGGCGCTCAAGGCGCCGCCGGAGGAGCGCGCGGGAATAGCCGAGGCGGACGTTCGAGAGGCGAAGCGCCTCGGAGCGGCGGCGCTCAGGAAGAATCCTGAATTCCGCGAAAAGTCGGTGAGCGTGATGGACGCGTTGCTGCGCGACAAGTTTTTGCGGCACCCGTCGCTGCGGGCCGCGCTGCGGGAGACGGGGACGAAACGTTTAGTGCATTTGAACGACTACGGCGACGCGTTCTGGGGCGAGGTCCCTTACGGCGAGAAAATGCGGCGCGGGAAGAACGAGCTCGGGAAGGCCCTCGAGCGCGTGCGGAGCCTCACCGAGGAGCAGCTTCTGAAGGCGTGGTTGCGAGACCGGTGCGACATCGAGGACGTTCGGAACGCGTCGCTGGAGGTAACGTGGCGTCGACGCGGCGGCGAAAGCTCCGAGGTCGTTCGCGTCCTAGAAGAAGAAGAAGCAAAAGTGTGTGTTGTCGGGCGCGCGGGAAACATCGTGATCGATCATCCGTCGTCGTCGCGGCAGCACGCGGCGCTCGTAGTTCGCGAGAAGCGAGTTTGGGTGATAGATCTCGAGTCGACGCACGGGACGTTTCTCGACGGCGTCCGGCTAGAGCCCCTCGTGCCGCGCGCCGTCGACGGCGCCGAGCTGAGGTTTGGGGGGTCGTCCCGTCGGTACAGAGCGAGGCTCGTGACGGACCTCGCCAAGCGCAAGCAGGGCGACCTGTACGCGAAGATAGCGACGACGGCGGCGGTGGAACCGCATTCGTCGTCGAATTTTTTTGTTGTGGTCGAGAACGTCCCCTACGAGGCGACGGTCCGCGACCTCGAGCGAATATTCCCGGGGGCCGTGGACTTTGAAATAGAGGGGGGTCGGGGGGTGGTGAGGTTTACAACCTCGCGGGAGGCGACCCTGGCGGTTGCGAGCGACCGCGACGAGATCGACGGGAGGCGGATCCGGGTCTTTTTGCCCCACCAGAAGAAAAAGAAACAACGGATATCATAATCATCTTAAACCTGCCTCTGCCTGCCTGCCTGCCTGCGAGAAGAAGCTCCTCTCCTCTTCTTTTAATAAGCCCGAAGGAGCCCGCCACCATACTATAACTCATGGCTGCGGCGGCGGCGGCGGCGGTTTCCGGCACCACCACCATCACGACGCGCGAGCGCGTGATCGAGGAAATCAAGGAGACCGAGCGGTCGTTCGTCGCGTCGGTCCGAACGGCGATATCGGTTTTCGTGACGCAGTGGACCGACGCCGGGAAGAGCCTCGAGGCCGCCGCGGCGACGGACCCCGCCCTGACGGCCGTCCTGAAGGAGCTGAGTCTTTTGTTCAACTTCAACTCAAAGCTCCTCGAGGAGCTCGAGTCGGAGCCTAACGTGGGCAAGGTGTTCTCCGACTTCGCGCCGTACTTGAAGATGTTCGCTCGTTACCTGAGCCTTTACGAGCGGTGGTCCCAGGAAAAAGGTAGCACTGCTACCAAGGAGACGTCCGAGTTTGGATCGTTCGTCAAGGCGTGCGAGCAGGATCCGCGGTGCGAGGGCCAGACGTTGGGGAGTTTCCTGATCATGCCCGTGCAACGCGTCCCGCGGTACAGGTTGCTGCTGGAGGAGTTGCTCAAGCACTCGGAAGGTCAGCCCGACGTGGAGGACGTGCGACTCGCTGTCGACCTCGTGCGCGACTCGGCCGGCCGCAACAACGCGGCCAACGAGTCGACCCACTTCGACGCGCTCACCAAGCTCCAGCTGTCGATGTTCGACCCCGCGAACGACCTCAATTTGCTCGACTGGCCGGCGAGACGATTGGAACTCGGCCCCGTCGAAATGAAGAAGTTGTGCCGAAAAGGTCCGAAAAATTTCACTTTCTGGCTCGTCTCGGATAAAATACTATATGCCCAGAAGGTCATGGGAAGCAGCAGTTTCTCGTACCAGTTGAACCGCCAGATATTGCTCGCGGAATGCGTCGTCGGCGACACGGCCTTCGCGACGCTGTCCCAGCGGTCGACGCGGCGGGCGCAATCCCTCATGGGTGCCGACGCCGTCCCGCGCGCGAGGTCCCAGTGCTTCCAAATTCTAAGCGCCAAAAAGAGCTTCGTGGTCGAGGCTCCCTCGATCCAGACAGCCAACGACTGGCGCGACGCGATCGACCGGCTGCAGCAGCGCTCGAACGATCGCCCCGTCGTCGCGCCTATCTGGGTTCCCGACAAGGCCGTCAAGGCCTGCGACAAGTGCCGCGAGCCCTTCACCGTCCTCCGCCGAAGGCACCACTGCCGCAGCTGCGGCAAGTGTTTTTGCAAAGACTGTTCCAAGTACTCGAAAATTTTGCCGCACCTCGACGCTTCAAAAAAACTCCGCGTATGTCTCGCTTGTTACGAGACGACAGTCGACGATAAGCCGAACAACAACAACAACAACAACAAGGGGTTTGCGATGCCGCGAGAGTCGGTGTCGTGGCGCGTTCCGGAGTCTAACCCCTTTCAAGTCGAGGTCGCGAAGAACGAGGACGACGACGACACCGACGACGAGGAGGAGGACGAGGAGGAGGAGGAGGAGGAGGAGGAGGCGGCGCCGACTCGCGACCCGCCGCCCGTGCCTGCCGACGTCGCCCCCCCCGCGGCCGATAAGCCCCCGAAAAAGCCCTTCAACCCCTTCGCCAAGCCCCCGGCCCGAGAGCGCGCGGCCCCCCCGCCGCCGCCGCGCGAGAGCCTCAAGCCCCCTCTGCCGCCGCGAGAATCCATGTCCTGGGAGCCGTCGCACCCGCCTCCCCCTCAAGAGCGCGTCGCACCGCGGTGGCCCCATCAAGATCCGTCAATACAAAAAGAGAGACGACGACAGCCCGAGGAGGACGTACCGACTCGACGCGAATGGCCCCCGAAACAAACTACTACTAGGAACCCTCCGCCGAAACCTCCGCCTCCCGGGGACCTGGCGACCCGAGTCGTGCGCCAAGCCCCCAGATGGCCCCCTCCGGCGGAAGATGCTGCGCCGACCACGCTGCAACAACAGCACGCGAATAAACACTCTCCCAAATGGCCGCCGCCGGCGGAAATTGCGCCCTCTCCGAGGAACCCCCCGCCGCAACAACAACAGCTGCTCGCCAACAAGCGCTCTCCAAATTGGCCGTCGCCCGCGGCGGAAGATGCTCCGCCGAGGCCGAGGCCGAGGCCGAGACCTCGACAACAGCACGCTATTAAACACTCACCCAAATGGCCGCCGCCGCCGTCGCCCGCGGCGGAGAATCCGCCCTCTCCGCCGCCGCCGCCGCCGAGGAACCCCCCGCCCCAGCAGCAGCACGCCATTAAACACTCCCCCAAATGGCCGCCGCCGCCGCCGTCGCCCGAGGCGGAAAATCCGCCCTCTCCGCCGCCGCCGAGGAACCCCCCGCCCCAGCAGCAGCACGCCATTAAACACTCTCCCAAACACGGCATTAAACACTCCCCCAAATGGCCGCCGCCGCCGCCGCCCGCGGCGGAGAATGCGCCCTCTCCGCCGCCGCCGAGGAACCCCCCGCGGCAGCAACAACAGCACGCCATGAAACACTCCCCCAAATGGCCGAAACCGCAGCAATCCGCGCTGCCCAAGTGGCCGCCTTCGAGCGTGACCCCCGCCAAGCAGTCGCCCGAGACCCGACGCGCAGATCCTCCCAACCACCAGTGGCCTCCTCCTCCCCAGCAGGCGACAAATGGTCGGTCCGAGTGGCCCCCGCAAACGGCTCGTCCGACCGCAAACCCCAAGTGGTCGCCTGTCCCCGCCGGCGCTCGCATCCAGGCCTTGACGACGTCACCGAACAACATCGAACCCCCCAAAGGCGCCCCCCCCGCCAAGCTCCTCGCCCTCCGCCGCGGCCCCGACGTCAAGATGCCCGCAGCCGCCAAAACCGCACAACAGGACACGCCCGCTCAAGCCGCGGTCCGGCGCAGCGCGCAAGCCCGCCGGGCCTTCGACGCGGACGCCCCGGACGACGACGACGACCCATTCGCCTAGTTGTTGCCGGAAGTTGTGTTCTATACATCAAGGAAAAGGAAGGACCTTATGTGATGCCCTCCCCGTGTATGCGCCGAGAACACACCCCGAGGGAAAGTGACCTAGCAGGCGTTTGTTGCTTGGAGAGGCGCGGTCAGTAACGAAGTTCGTCGACCTTCTTTGGGTCCGGCGGGGCGAGTTGGTCGCAGTTCTCGCGAGATCCTTGGTCGCTCATCTTCGCGTTCTCTTCCAACTTGGACCGCAATCGCCGCGCTTCGGCGCGTTCCCCCGCTGACCACCACCACCACCACCACCACCACCACATCTTCCGGAATTTTTTTGTTCCGACAAGCAAGAGCTAAATACGTAGCCTTATTAATTAGCAATAGAGGACGAATCCTCGCTGAGAAGGACACGTATTTTTCGCGCTAAGGGTAAGGGTATCAAGGATGTGCCTGAAGGTATGCGGGGCCTAGTCGGGCTCGTATCGCTGAGCCGCGGGGCCCGATACGGCGTAGGTTAGAGGAGCAGGGTCTCGGTTGGAAGCTGCTGAAACGTTCGCAGCGGGACGGGTTGTGGCTGGGGGACGCAGAAGAAGGAAAGGTCAACGACGACGAGGTGGTGGTTGTCAGTAGTAGTCAAATCGCGGCGACATGGCGACAGGAGTCCACTCTCCTCGCCCGACGCTCTCTCTCTCTCAAGCAGCGTTCCTTCCTCCCGCGGCGCCGCCGGGATTAGCCCGCGCCCCATGTGCACTGGCAGTCCCGTAGTTAGCGAGTTGCCAGGATCGAGCATAGATAGGGAGGTTGGTAATAAAAGGACTCCTATGATGTCTCATCATCGTCGGATCGACGATGAAGGAGCAAGTCGCGGCGGTGTTTGATCGCCGAGGACATGGAGGAGCCGGGCGTGCCCGCGAAGGCCTGGGTGGCCGAGGAGGCGACGAGAAGGTCGAGGTGCATGTCGAGGTCCGGGGTGGTCGTCGCGAGGTTCCGGGCGTCCTTGGGCGAAAGACCCGCCTTTCGGCCAGCATTAAAAAGTGCGGCAGTCGGAGATCGTTTGTCAAGACCGTCGCTGAGAGTGGCGACGCGCGGCGAGCCAATCCTCTTCAGGCCATCCTTGAAGGCTCGTCTCGAGCGCACGCCGACGTCGGTCGCGACGTAGAGGACCCTGATAGGATTCGCCGCTTTGAGAAGTTGATGGAAAGCGCGGGCGATGGACGCGTCGAGCCTGCGCTTGAAGTCGCCGTCCGAACCCCTCAAGTGGATCGACGCGAATTTCGATTCGTTCCGTAGGAGGGTTGCGACGGCCGTCGCCGCGCAGCGCTCAAAGGCCGGCGCGTAGGTCAAGGTCGCGCGCAAAAAGGCCTCCCTCGTTTTCTTGTCGTATCGTCTATCGAAAGACGCTAAGTCAAAGCCTTTAAACGTCGAACCCCAGCGCGCGAGGGCTTCGTCGCCGGTTCGCACGGTCCGGCACTGGCACCCGCCGCGCCTCCGTACCGCGCAGGTCCCATCGAAGCTCCACACCGTGTTCGTGCAGTCGAACCGCGATGCGACGGCCTCGACGACTCGAGCACCTTGGAAGTAAGAAAAGGAAACGACTCGAACTGGCGTCTCCTCGAGGGCAAGGATTCGCAGGAGCGAGGGGCCTACCTTGTCGCCGAGGACCGCCTTCCGGAACCGCGACCGCAGGGCATCGGGGGCGGTCACCGACGAGGGACACGACCCGTATCCAACTGCCTTGTGGCTCAGCGCGGGCGGGACAACGAGGGTTCGGTTTGTGGCGTAGGCGACGAGGAAAGCGTGAAGGAGGCATCGACGCTGGTTGTTGAACCCGCCGTGTGCGGCGTACTCGAGCGCCGGCTCCTTCGATGCGACGAGTACCCGTTCCACGCGTGATGACCCTGGTGCTCGCTTCGCGCAAACTTTCGGACGACGACGACCGGGCATCCTAACCCCCTTTTTTTTTTCGACCAGACCTACGTCGAGCGCTTGCCACCACACACAGTGTCTGTCGTCTACGCCGAGCGCTTGCCACCACACACAGTGTCGTCGATCGAAGGCTTCGCAGTCTTCCGCTTGGAACTCGACACCATTCAGAGTGCGGCCGGTGATCTTGCCGCAGTAGTAAAAAAAAAACCACCTAATTGTTGGCCAGCGACTCGACGGAGACGTGTTCGGTATCGACGGGTTCGAGGGTTGTACAGGAGCTGGCTTTGCACGCGGACGCGGTTGAGTCGGTGGTGTTGAAAATTCCTTCCTTCCTTCCTTCCTTCCTTCCTTCCTTCCGGAGGGTGCCCTCGCCGTCATCGACGCCCGCCGAGTGCAGGATGATCTGTCTCCTTGATCGTGAGGGTTTTCTTGCTCAATCATATTGCCGAAAATTATCTCCAAACGATCATCCCCGCTTCCGCGGCGTTGGAGATGGTGTGTGATCGAATATCCCAGGCCCACGTAGGCACAGAATCTCTGAAGAATGCGAGCACAGAGCCTTGTCGGCTGTCTTCGTCAGAGCCTTGCGCTTTGAGGTGACACAGCGAATGAATGGCCGGGATGACGCTGCGCCTTTGAACGCCGACTGGTGCGGCTCGAGGTGTTTTCCTCGGCGTCGGGGTAGCGTTGCGACATCGTCGCCGTGTTGAGCACTTTTGTGTTTAGTGTCTTCACAAGTGCAGGCCAGTAAGTTCACCTACTCCCAATCTCTAACCCCAGTAAGTTCACCTAATCCCAGTAAGTACACCTGGCCAGTAAGTTCACCTAGTCCAAATTTCTAACCTCAGTAAGTTCGGCGTAGACCCACTCGTGCTCACACCCACTCTCCTTCGAGCTCGTCGCTCTCACCTCCGCCAATCTAAGCTGCTTCGATCCGTACACGCCGCTAATCTTTGAGTTTACTCTAAAAACCCCAGTAAGTTCACCTGGTCTCAGTAAGTTCACCTGGTCTCAGTAAGTTCACCTGGTCACTATATTCACCTAGTCCTAGTCTCAAACCCCAGTAAGTTCACCTGGTCCCAGTAAGTTCACTTATAGTGCGCGTGTAGACGCCGGGAGGGGGCTTATCGGTATTGCGCAGCACGTGTGGGGTAGGGTGGAGTCGTCGACTCAGAAGAGCATATCCCCGGGGTTGCCGATCGACAGAGAGCCACGTAGAGCTGGACGTGACAGAAGACGGGCTTGGGCGAGAGGACGCCGACCTCGCGGGGCGTCTGGCCCTGGCTCTTGGTGATCGTTTGGCGTCGGCGGGACTTAAGGGATACAGGTTGGAGGAGCCTCGGTGACACGACACGATCGATCATGTATCTGGTACCGTTGCAGTGGCCGTGCGACGGGTCGAGGTTGCGAAGACCTTAAGCTCGCGCTCAAAGTCAGCATGCCGTTGGTTGTCAGGGAGTTCAAAACTCGACTCTTGAGAGCGAGGCGTCGTCTTCCGACCCAACCTAGTCGGCCGAAAAGAACTCCGACGCCTCGTCTCCGGGAAAAAAAGGCCGCGGTCATGCGCGCGTTGTCAGCATCGACAACATCGTTTCGACGGGGCGTGAGAATGGCGCGCTGAAAGAGCCGCCGCGGGTCGTGGAAATAGTCTGCGAGGTCGCCGTAGACGGCTTGGAGGATCACTGTCTGGCTCGCGTGCCTACCTGATCCTTACTCTCGCGCCTACCTGATCCTTACCCTAAATCGAGGGACAAACAGACAAACAAACAAACAAACAAACACAAGTGCAGGCCAGTAAGTTCACATATCTCTAACCCCAGTAAGTTCACCTCGTCCCAGTAAGCTCACCTAGTCCCAATCTCTAACCCCAGTAAGTTCGGCGTAAGCCCACTCGTGCTCACACGCTCACACCCCTCACCCCACTCTCCTTCGAGCTCGTCGCTCTCACCTCCGCCAATCTATGCTGCTTTAATCCGTACACGCCGCTAGCCTTTGCGTTCACTCTAAAAACCCCAGTAAGTTCACTTGGTCTCAGTAAATTCACCTGGTCACTATATTCACCTATCCCAATCTCAAACCCCAGTAAGTTCACCTGGTCCCAGTATGTTCACCTACAGTGCGCGTGTAGACGCCAGGAGGGGGCTTATCGGTATTGCGGAGCACGTGTGAGGTAGGGTGGAGTCGTCGACTCAGAAGAGCATATTCTCGGGGTTGCCGATCGACAGAGAGCCACGTAGAGCTGGACGTGACAGAAGACGGGCTTGTGGGCAAGAGGACGCCGACCTCGCGGGGCGTCTGGCCCTGGCTCTTGGTGATCGTTTGGCGTCGGCGGGCCTTACGGGATACAGGTTGGAGGAGCCTCGGCGACACGACACGATCGATCATGTATCTGGTACCGTTGCAGTGGCCGTGCGACGGGTCGAGGTCGCGAAGACTTTAAGCTCGCGATCAAAGTCAGCATGCCGTTGGTTGTCAGGGAGTTGAAAACTCTACTGTAAAGAGCGAGGCGTCGTCTTCCGACCCAACCTAGTCTCCCCAAAAACAACTCCGACGCCTCGTCTCCGGGAAAAAAAGGCCGCGGTCATGCGCGCGTTGTCCGCATCGACAACATCGTTTCGACGGGGCGTGAGAATGGCGCGCTGAAAGAGCCGCCGCGGGTCGTGGAAATAGTCTGCGAGGTCGCCGTAGACGGCTTGGAGGATCACTGTCTGGCTCTCGCGCCTACCTGATCCTTACTCTCGCGCCTACCTGATCCTTACCCTAAATCGAGGGACAAACAGACAGACAAACAAACAGACAGACAAACATCTGTCGATTAGTAGTTAGGAAACACAAGTGCAGGCCAGTAAGTTCACCTAGTCCCAATCTCTAACCCCAGTAAGTTCACCTGGTCCCAGTAAGTTCACCTGGTCAGTAAGTTCACCTAGCTCTAACCAACTCCTTTGAGCTCGTCGCTCTCGCCTCCGCCAACCTAAGCTGCTTTGGTCCGCACGCGCCGCCAACCTTTGAGTTTACTCTAAAAACCCTTTACTCTGAAAACCCCAGTATGTTCACCTGGTCCCAGTTTCACCTGGTCACTCAGTCCACCTAGTCCCAATCTCTAACCCCAGTAAGTTCACGTGGTTCCAGTAAGTTCACCTATAGTGCGCGTGTAGACGCCGGGAGGGGGCTTATCGGCATTGCGCAGCACGTGTGGGGTAGGGTGGAGTCGTCGACGCAGATGAGTATATCCTCGGGGATGCCGATCGACAGAGAGCCACGTAGAGCTGGACGTGGCAGAAGACGGGCTTGGGAAAGAGGACGCCGACCTCGCGGGGCGTCTGGCCCTGGCTCTTGTTGATCGTTTGGCGTAGGCGGGCCTTAAGCGATACAGGTTGGAGGAGCCTCGGTGACAACGACACGATCGATCATGTATCTGGTACCGTTGCAGTGGCCGTGCGACGGGTCGAGGTTGCGAAGACATTAAGCTCGCGATCAAAGTCAGCATGCCGTTGGTTGTCAGGGAGTCGAAAACTCGACTGTAAAGAGCGAGGCGTCGTCTTCCGACCCAACCTAGTCGGCCGAAAAGAACTCCGACGCCTCGTCTCCGGGAAAAAAAGGCCGCGGTCATGCGCGCGTTGTCAGCATCGACAACATCGTTTCGACGGGGCGTGAGAATGTCGCGCTGAAAGAGCCGCCGCGGGTCGTGGAAATAGTCTGCGAGGTCGCCGTAGACGGTTTGGAGGATCACTGTCTGGCTCTCGCGTCTACCTGATCCTTACTCTCGCGCCTACCTGATCCTTACCCTAAATCGAGGGACAAACAGACAGACAGACAGACAGACAGACAAACAAACAGACAAACATCTGTCGATTAGTAGTTAGGACTTCGAAAGTCTTCCGCCGCAGAAAAAACTCGTCCGACGTCAGCCCTCGTCGCAAATTTACTTACCCAAGTTTTCTTCTTCGCTCCTGATATATAATAAGTCTTCCAGACATCCGTAGAACTTGCCCCAATCTGTTGGGAACCGACCGATTCCGACCACGAATGAATAAATAAACAAATAAAATAAATAAGTAAAAGTCGCGGTCTCCGCATGGCGTCTAAAAAAAAAGTCCCAAGGTGCTGGTTCCAGTGCCCCTCGTGAGGTGAGGTGAGGTGAGGTGAGGTGAGTGAGTAGCACAAGAACTACTACTACTTAGGAGCGCGGCGAATCATCAGTGAGGTGCTGGAGCTCGAGGCCGTAGGCCTCGGAGTTTTCGTTGACGCTGGTGGGCGTGGCGAAGGTGGGGACGACCGTGGCTTCTTGGGCACGGTCACCACCGTAGACCCTCGGGGGGCCGAACCTCGTGGAAGAGGATGTCCTCGAAGAGGGGTCGGGAAAGTTGACGTCGACGGGAGTGTCCTCGATGGCGATGAGGTTGAAGGTGTGGAGAATATAGAAAAGAGGGAAAAGGGTGACCGCGAGCCAGGCGACGACGGTGAGGACAAAACAGACTGCGGCGATCGTGGTTCCGCCCGTTCCACCGTAAAATAAACCCTTGCATCGACGAGCTCTGTCGCCGCCGATGGCGAGGTCGTAGTAGAAATCGGTCGCGAAGAGGCTCGCCCCGATGACCCCCCAGGCACCGCAGGCGCCGTGTACGGGAAAGGCGTCGACGACGTCGTCGATCTTGAGGTGGACCAGGAGTCTGGAGGAGCCGTAGTAAACGAAAGATCCGACGAGGCCGATGACGGCCGCCCCCCAGTGAGAGACGACCGCGCAGCCCGCGGTTATGGAGACGAGTCCCGCGAGAATGCCGTTGAGGGGAAAGGAGACGTCGACGAGGCTCGCATCCCTGACCGGATCGCGGCGGCCGAGGTAGTAGTGGAGGTTGGAGAGGGCGGTAGTCGCGAGGCAGCCGGTCGCCGCGGAGAGCGTCGTGGTGAACATCGTGTGGGCTGCCAGACCCCCCGCTCCCGTGATGGCGAGGGTCGAAACGCCGTTGAAGGCGTACCAACCAAACCACAGGATGAGGGCCCCCAGGGTCTGAAAGACCTGGCCTGACTCCCCCGGACCTTCGAACAAGCCTATCTGCTCGTCGGTCTCCGGGAATCGACCCCTCCGTGCCCCGAGGAAATTCGTCATGATCAGTGCCGCCAGACCACCGGTCATGTGGACGACCCCCGATCCCGCAAAATCGACGACCCCGCAGCCAGCGAAGAGGCGATTCGATCTCCAGGCCGAAAAGCGTCCGTCTTCCGACCAAGCGATGTGGACGACCACGGGATATACGAAACCCGAAATGACGACGGCGTATGCGACGTACGCCACGAATTGACATCGCCCGGCGACGGCCCCCGAGACGATCGTCGCGGCAACGCCGGCGAAAGCCCACTGGAACAACCAGTTCGCTTGCGAGTACGTTCGTCCCGAAGACCCGAGCGGTCCGCTGCTCTCGTAAAAAAACCCCGACACCCCGATGACCCCGTTTCCCCCCGTCGACGAAAAGTTATCGGTTCCGTACGCGAACGAATATCCGGTCGCCCACCACAGCAAGGTCGCGAACGACGCGTCAAACACGTTTTTTAACAGAACGCGGCCGACGACTCCAGAGTGAACGGATCCGGCCTCGAGCATCGCGAATCCTGCCTGCATGAAGAACACCAGGGCCATCCCGAACAGCAGCCAGAACGCGTCCGCATCCTCGGTGGCGAGGTAGGTGCTGGCGCTCTCGATATCATCACCTTCACTCATCAATCCTCCTCACTTCGAGGATTTGCCTGTTGCTTTTTCGCCACTTTACGGGCGGGCGGGCGGGTACTCACTTTTTTTTTTGTGTACTATTATTATGGATTTTGGAGGAGGGGGGCATCCTATATCATCATGCAGGGGACCACCACCGGATGACGTCCGGATTCATTTCCGACGAGCGAGCCAGCAAAAACAAACACTGCGTGCCCAAGAATATATATAGTAAGATTTCCGCCGACGAGACTACGATCTCGATCCCCGCCGCCGCCGCCGCGAAGATAAAAAAGCCACAACAAAAAAAACGACGACAAGAAGAAGAAGAGGAGTGAGTATGTATGGGGCTTGCTTGCGGCTTGTGAATGCGCGTGCCCATCTCAGAGGAGTAAATAAATATAAAGGCCTTTAAAACAAAACGGTGACGAAGGGTGGTGCATTTTTATTGGGGCAGATGGTCTGTGTCGTCATCGGTATATTAAAGTTAGTGCAAAAAAATCATCTCATCCTCAACAATAAATAATGCGCCGGTCGGCGTCGTCTGGCGGGAGTTCGGTCAACAGCAAGACATGGCGGTTCCGGCACTCGTCGTACGCCGCGTACGCGAACCCCGCATCCCTCGAGGAGGAGGGGTCCTTCGTCCACGTGTACGGCGGTTTCGAGACATTTCTGAGAATCAGGGCACATCTCGATGACGCCAAAGATATCGAGGGCGAAGCCCATGTTTCGAGCTGGAAGGTCAAGGCATGCCCCCCCCCAAAGTTCAAGATCGTGCAGCGGGGTTCGCTCTCGCGCGCCTTGATGGCCGCGCGGCGCGCCGTCGCACCAGATCAGAAGATTTACGTCACTCACGTCAGCCTCCACGACCGCTGCGCGACCGTCGCGATCGCCGAAGCGTTGGGACGGTGTCTGGTGGTGGCCGTGTCGGCGACGCCCCTCGCCCACGGTAACCGCGGAATGGCCGTCCCGAATTACGTGCAACACGCGATACTCATCAAGGACGACTGGCTCGGCGAGGCGGTCTCGTCGGTCTTCAAGCCGAATTGCGACGCGCTCCTGACGCGATTCCGGACCTACTACAGAACCCCCCGCAGGCCCGCGAACGACGAGGTCCGCGTCCCTTCGATGGTCATGGACGCGAGGATCGAGGAGGCGGTGGTTAACGGATACCGCCTAGACCCCGACGACACGACGCGCGAGGCCATAGACTCGCAGCGCCACGCTCTTATCCACTGCTTTAAGAAATTTCTGTGCGGGGTCGTCACGGTCGCGATGGCGGGGGACATGATCACGATCAGGGTCGACCCCGTCGAGCCCCGGCGTCTCGGCTCCTTCGCTGGAGGCGCTGTTACCACCGCCGACGCGAGGGTCAGACGCGTCGTCAAGAGCTACGACGAGGAGGTTTTCGAGCAGGGCGAGCACATCGCGCGCTGGCTCACGCTCTTCGTCGCCAATTGCGCGCCCAAAAGCGACGACGCCTACGTCCCCGCGACCGATCCCCTCTGGGAGAGCGTCATGACCTCTATCGGCCACGCCCCCTCCGCGCTTCTTTTCCTCGTCGCCTGCGACGTACTCCCTAACCTCGTCGCCGATCCACCCGCCCGCACCGTCCTCCCCGTTCGCCTCATCCTCGACGATGCCGATCAGATCCAGGACCTGATCGCGACCGACGAAGACACCCTCGAGGCCTGCGGTCTCGACCCCGACGCCCACCTCCGCCGCATCGCGCTCAACGACGACGCAAACACCATCCGTCCCTGCTGCGTCACGCCGGGCACCTCGGCCTACGGCGTGATGCGTGGCGTCAACATCATGCGCCTCGACTCCGACCGCCCGGACAACTTCCTCAACGTGGCCTAGTACAACCCCCCCGATCATCATCATCATCATCATCATCATCATCATCATCATCAAGTTTTCCTCCTGCTCCTCTGCTTTTTCGTTTTGTTTTGTTGGCGCGCGAAGTTTAATAATTAATTAAGACTGTACCACACACATCCTCCTCTTAGCGTGCACCACACGCACACACCCACCCACCTCTTGAAGGAATGAATGAGGTACTACTTGTTTGGGTCATCATCTAACGGCCGCGGCCGTTAGACCACCACCGTTAGCCGCGTTAGTTCGTTTCTGCGACTTTTCTTTTCTTTGGTATCTTAGCATGCATTATTGAGGTTGGATTCTTGGACCCAAGGTTGTACCGAGAGGTTCAAGTTCGCTCGGAGGAGAAGGGTCTTGTTCCTGGAATGAGTATAAACAAACACCACTGCCACATACTACTATTAATAACAGACTGTTCCGCCTGTCGCCACAGCAGTCAGTTCTTGTCTTATCACTCACGATGTCCTCGTCCTCGTTGTCGGAGGACCGGTCGATGCTCGCGGTCGGGGGGGTGACGCGCGCGTTCCGCCTCGGGAGACCAATGTGTCTCTTCCGGGTCGAGAACCACGTCCCGTGGCCCGTGGTGTTCGTAGCGAGGGAAGTTCCTCAAGTAATCAAGCTCAAGAAAACTTTCAGCTTGCTCTCGTTGTTTGTCCCGCAACGCAAAGCGCCCGAACAAAAACTCCAGAAGGTGCGGCTCGGACCGGCGCTGATCCGCGACGGCAATGTCACGCCAAGGTGCGGGGAGCTCGTAGTCCCGACGACGAGACCGTTCCGGCTCACGGCGTTCGTGTTCGACGGACGGCCGACGCGCGTCATCAACAAACACCTCTCGGCGCGCCTCATCAAGAGCTTTGCCTTTCTCCCGAAACACATCATCGACGAGCCCGACGAGGCCCCCTACGACCCACCACCACCAAAAGTCGTCGACGACGACGACGACGACGGCGTAACCGAGCCGGTCGAGCGGAGCTCGACTACCAACGAAGTTGTCGTGGCGTGGAACACCAAGCGCATCGGCGACTGCGTCCAAGCCCTCGCCGACCTCGAACCCCCGAATGCCGAGCCCATCACGGCCGCCGACCAGCTCTGGCCGGGCCGCATCGTCGCCCTCGAGGTCGGTGGCAAGTGGATATATGCCCGCGTCGACCGCCTCTCAGACTCATCTTGCTCCTTCGTCGTCAAACTCCGTCCTGCCAGAAAATCCCGCAAGACGAAGGTTTACGACTGCGACTACGAAAGTCGCCTTCGTGTCCAGAAGCAACAACTTCCCTAAAGAAGATGATGAAGATTACCTTTCTTCCTTCCTTCCTTCGAAGGAAGGAAGTCTTCCTTCCTTCCTTCGAAGGAAGGAAGATTTTTTTTGAGCGCGTTTCACGTAGAAGAGAGAGGAAACCAAACCGACCGACCGGCTGCGATAGAGGAGACGACCAACTATGTGGAGGCTTAGAAGGCGCGGTGGTACTCGAGTCGTCGCCGCGCTGCGCTTTGCCCGTGGTCCGTCCCGTCCGTCCACTGGAAGTCGGCCGATCAAAACGCAGGAGTTTACGACGAAAAACGACGACGACGAGGACGAGTTCGTGATAATTATTGTCTCGTAAACTGGACTGGAGCGGAAAAACACAAAAAACAAGCGGGATGGGATCCATCTTGCTGTCTAGGACGGCATACACTTCAATCCGAGGAGGTGAGGTACTACTCCCTCGGAGATCCATCTCTTCACCAGGCAACCCAATTTGTTGGTCGCGCACTCGTCAACGCTCAGTTTACTCGGGCGGGATAGAGGGCGGTGACGGCGGCTGGATTGGTCCAGCGGTTGATCGGGCTGCCAGCAGCATCGCCGCGGCCCCAACGCCAGAGCGCGCCTCGGGAGTCGAGGAGCGCGCCGGCCGAGGTCCCCATTACGTAGTCGTCTCCCCACGAGCCGCAACCTTCGCCGCCGCAGGCGACGCAGGTCACGGAGACGCCGCGAAGACTCGGTATCTCTGCCGGAAGCAAGCTCTGCTGGAAGCCGCCTCGGATAAAGTAGTTGTGCTGCCGGGGAATTGTTTCGGCCGTTTCGAGCTCCCCGTGCCCGAGGGCGCCCGTGCCCCAGCTCCACACTTTGCCCTCGTCGGTAAGCGCGAACGACACGTGACGGGCGACGGCGGCTTGAACTATTTTCGTCCCAGCGAGCGCCGCCACCTGGCGGGGTCGCGGTTCGTCCTCGAGGCCACCGTGTCCGAGGGCACCCATGTCGCCGTTCCCCCAGCTGTAGAGACGACCGTCCGAATCTACGGCGAGCGTGTGTCCGTGCGCGTGACGCGGATGATACGAATACTGCATTCGAGCCGTCGAACAGACTTGAACCATCGACAAACCGTCCAACTCCGGGAAAGCGCGCACGAAGGTCGCGGTCTCCGGTCCATCGACCGCGAACTTCCCCGCCGCGAGCAGCTTTCCGTTGGTCGTAATCGCCATCGTCGACCCTCCCGCCACCTCGACGTCCTCGATCTTATCCTCCTTCTTCTTCAAAGCCGCCAGGGTCGGCACGAGAACTTGGGCGTTGCTCGCCGCGTTGTTGATGAGCTCGGGCGTTAGACCTAACCCTAACTTTCCGTACGTGTTCGTACCCCACGTCCACAGTCGCCCGTCGTGCCCGAGAGCCGCCGAGTGCGTCACGCCCGCGAACGCCCTCGCCACTCGCTCTCCGCGGAGCGCCTCGACGCGCCGCGGCACGCTGCACATCCAGTCTGGCGAGCTCCCGGCGGGGTGGCCCAGATTCCCGCCGCCTCGATGGCAGAGCCCGAAGGAAAACAACGAACCCGAAGCCGTCACGACCAGCGAGTGGCTCGGCCCGGCGGACACGCACAAAACCCGCTCCGACGCGAGCGCCGAGATCGTCCGCGGTACCACCACGTCGGCGCGGTCGCCGTGACCGAGTTTCTCGCGCTGGGATAAGCACGACTCCCCGATCCGCATCACGAAGCCCCGCAGCCAGCTCCGGCCGCCCCAGCTTCTCGCTCGAAACCCCTCGTCGACCACGAGGCCGTGCTCTTCGCTCAGCGACAGCCGAGCCCACGCCGGCGACGTCTCGCGCACGTGCAGCGCAAACAACTCATCCGAGAGCGGCGTTCCTGGAAACTCTTCGTGCGACAATTTTGTTTTCACGTGTTTCGCGACGGACCCGTCGCACAATGAGCACGACGCGCACATCAACACCCCGAGGTCCTTCGCCATCAGCATCGGTAGGACGTTCGCCATCACGGCCTCCTCGTGCGCTTCCAGCGCCGAGCTCATATGCTTTCTTTTTAAAGTACTCTGTATTCTATTCTGTTCTGTCTGTCTGCCCGTCACCCCCTCCAATCGAGTATCATGCGCCTCAACCTCCTCCTTTTGTGGCAGATCACTCAAAATCATTCATTCATTCATTACCCTCTCTTCTGATGATGGGACACAAGTTTCGAAGCTAATAATCAATTATTATCTGTTCTGTGGTGGAAAAAAAAAAACTGGCAGCTGCTGCTTCTGTGTGGTCGTGATGATGTGGGTGCTACGCCTTGCAAGCCTTGGGCGGTCGTGGGTCATCATGCCGGAAGCCGCGCCTGATAGGCAAAAAAAGAACGCTGCTTTGTGAATGAATGAATGAATGAGCGATTTCGCACAGAGTAGTACTTGCTTGTTGTTGCACGACGAAAAAACAAAAAAATTGAGTTTGGTTTTTTGTACGACAAAGCCAAGTATCGTCACAAACACGACGAGTCTGGTCACGCACGCTAAAATGCTCGTTTAATAAATAATCCGAGTTTTGTTGTCACAACGAAGGCGAGTTTTTGTGTGTCAAACAATCCGAGCGCGAAAAAAAAAAACGGGTCGCATAAATGCCGAGGTGAGCGCGGCTTCGGTCGATTTTTCACAACAATAATAATAAGACTCTCGTTTTACTGTTCGTAGTAGTAGCCTGCGTCGCCATCGGCGTGAATTCAGCGTCACGGTTTGACAGGTTCCATTTCTTTCCCAGAAACGCTCAGCGAACGACGTGGGGTGCGAACTGTCGCGCGTCGCCTTGCCGATGGTGAGAAACGAAACTCGCCGCGTGAAGTTTGCACATCAACCTGTACTCTCGCCGCAAACGTAGGACCTGCTCCTCGTTGCGTAATTCCCCGTGTTCGTTCCTAGAACTTCAAGGTCGTTTGTTTCTCACATCTCCGCCATCGGAGGTCGGAGATTGAGTTCCTCGTGGCGCGCGCAATTTTCGAGCCACTCGACAGCGCTCTGCTGCCTGGGGGGTTTGTTGTCCCTCATCACGCGCGTCGCCGCCCTGGTTCGTGTGAGTCGCTTCACCATATTTTGACTACATGCCCACGTAGGCTCCACTTTAACGACTGCGAGACAGAGTTATGTGCTGTCTCCTTGCACATACATGCTCGCGAGCATAAGCTTACAGCAAGACTGGGCTGACTTCCCGTCGCTCTGCTTCCCTTAATCTTGACTTACGGACGCGACCTTCGTCTGCTTCCCCGATGCGTATTGCACCGAGACGCTGCCTTGAAAAAACTTCGTATCACGCAGCCGTTTGCCGGCGGAGCTTTTTGACATCCTTGTCGCTTGTGCCGTTGACGCTGATAATGTGTGGATACCTTGTGTTCTCGCGACTATCATTTGGCCGCCTCGACAGAGACAACGAACATTTTTGGAGGGTCTCGCATCGTGCTGCGATTTTCCGTCTCCTAGCGTCGTCGTCGTGTCTTCGCCTGCCGCTACTCTCTGTGCTTCCCTTCTTTTCCTTTGAACTCTTCTTGCGTCGTCACCCCTTCTCGTACCTTTCTTCACCTCCCTTCACCCGCTTCTTCACTTCGCCCTGCTTCCTTATTCCTACTTCTGCCGCCGCCCTTTGCGTTCTTGATTCGTCCTTGTTTCCCTTCATCCATTTCTGCCTCTGAGGGCCTGGCAGTTGCAAATCAAAATAAACAAAATTTCGCCAATCTATTTGATATTCGTAGCCACAGGTAGGTGCGCCTTTTTTTTGTGCCTTTGTTTGTTTCAAAGCCTGACAAAGGGTGGCAGCAATAGGGTTGTGACATCTCGACATCAGGGTTTTTAAAGGTCGACTGACTGCAAAGAGGGGGAGGTTGCGAATGGGGGCTTGAGGGGTTTTTGGTGCGTTGTGTGGGGGTATGAGGGGATGTGACCAACCCCCCCCCTTACCCTGATCGCCGACTACGGTTGCGATGGAGGACGGTGCCTCATGAATCCTGAGCCTTGCGAGGGCATCCGCCCTCCCGGCGTAGGTTGGCACCTAGTCGCCTCCCGGGCGGGCCGGTTGGCAGCCGGAACGTTCGCAGTGGGACGGGGTATGGCCGGGGTGCGAAGACGGAAGGTTATCGACGAGTTGGTTGTCAGTCACATCGCGGTCTCCTCGTCGCATGGCGACAAGCTTGATGGTCACTCTCCGCCGACCGACCTTTCGGCGCTCCTCGTCTACAGGCCCGTGATTCCGGACTGGCTCCTGTCGGTCCGGCCTGGCTCCCATGCTCGGGAGAGGTCTGAAGTTAGTTAAGTTAGTTATGAGGGGATGTGCCTGCAAGGCGGATTTTTTTTTTAATGGTTGACTGCTGAGAGGGGGGGACGCACTCGGAATCAGGGTTTTTAACAGCGTTGTTCACTCTCACTCTAAGTTAAGGGTAAAGTAAAAAGGCTTTACTCTGAGGTGGCAAGGGACAACGACGTCAACGTTCAAAGTAAAATCAAGTGGCCGCTAGGTTATCGAGTCGAGGGTAAAGTAAAGTAAAATAGGGATGCATTCTTTTTCGCATCCGCCCCTCCATGGCATTCGCATGCCGTCGTTCGCAACCCGCCTACTCTCCAGGCGAGAGTTCGTGTCGTCCTCTTGGTTTCCTTCGGCGGGGATCGTGGTCGCATCGGCGACGTTGGCGATCTTGCCGTATTTGCGACGGGCCCACACTATGAAGTCGCGGTTCATGCGCGAGAGGACGAGCATGTCGCGTTCATATTCGCCAAGCCGCGAGTTACTCTCGGTCAGAACAATGTTGCCGGCCGAGATGATTCGTTCGCTGACGCTCTCGGCAGGAAGCGTGCCGATGGAGCCGCGTGAAAATCTAGCCAGTTTGGGGAGGATGCCGTACTTGGTGCCTTTCTCGATCTTCTTGAAGAAGAGCTTGCCCTCTTCGCCAGCTCATCACAAGGGAAAGTATAACCCTTGACTCGAGACACGGGGCGAGAGAGAGGTGAAAAGTAAAGGGTAAAGTAAAGTAAAAATATGGTTTGTTTACCCTATTAATTTTTCTCTGTAGAGTCATAAAGGCAGGGTCGTATAAGAAAGTTCGTACGAGCCGTTAACTATGTTTCAGTTTGTGCTAAGACATACTCAACGGATCGCTGAGCTATGTTCATTCGTACTCAAGCAGTATGTGCCGCCACGCCGCGAGATCGTCGCGATGGAACTAGTCCCCATAGTGAAGTCGGCATCCTTTCGTCCCCTCACGAAAAAAAAGGGAAAAGCCCACGCGTTGTAGGACCCGTCGTTGCGGCGCGGGCTAGTCTCGTTTTCTTATCCGACCCTAATAAAGGTGGAACGCTGGTTTTTAAAGGTCCCGTCGACATCAGGGTTTAGGAGTAAACCAGTGCAGGCCAGTAAGTTCACCTACTCCCAATCTCTAACCCCAGTAAATTCGGCGTAAACCCAATCTCTAACCCCAGTAAGTTCGGCGTAAACCCACACTCACCCCACTCTCCTGCGAGCTCGTCGCTCTCACCCCCGCCAATCAAAGCTGCTTTGATCCGCACACGCCGCTAAGCTTTGAGTTTACTCTCAAAGCCCCAGTAAGTTCACACTTGGTCTCAGTAAGTTCACCTGGTCACTAAGTTCACGTAGTCCCAATCTCTAACCTCAGTAAGTTCACCTGGTTCCAGCAAGTTCACCTGGTCCCAGTAAGTTCACCTACAGTGCGCGTGTAGACGCCGGGAGGGGGCTTATCGGTATTGCGCAGCACGTGTGGGGTAGGGTGGAGTCGTCGACCCAGATGAGTATATCTCCTCGGGGATGCCGATCGACAGAGAGCCACGTAGAGCTGGACGTGGCAGAAGACGGGCTTGGGAAAGAGGACGCCGACCTCGCGGGGCGTCTGGCCCTGGCTCTAGTTGATCGTTTGGCGTAGGCCGGCCTTAAGGGATACAGGTTGGAGGAGCCTCGGTGACAACGACACGATCGATCATGTATCTGGTACCGTTGCAGTGGCCGTGCGACGGGTCGAGGTTGCGAAGACATTAAGCTCGCGATCAAAGTCAGCATGCCGTTGGTTGTCAGGGAGTTGAAAACTCTACTGTAAAGAGCGAGGCGTCGTCTTCCGACCCAGCCTAGTCAGCCGAAAAGAACTCCGACGCCTCGTCTCCGGGAAAAAAAGGCCGCGGTCATGCGCGCGTTGTCAGCATCGACAACATCGTTTCGACGGGGCGTGAGAATGGCGCGCTGAAAGAGCCGCCGCGGGTCGTGGAAATAGTCTGCGAGGTCGCCGTAGACGGCTTGGAGGATCACTGTCTGGTTCTCGCGCCTACCTGATCCTTACTCTCGCGCCTACCTGATCCTTACCCTAAATCGAGGGACAAACAGAGGTTTTCGGCATCTTTGCTGACGTCGTCGCCCCTACCATTCGCACGCGCCTCTACGGCCGGTACCGAGGCAATCTCGCCCGACGTCAAGTCGTCCCAGACATCCTCACCACGCTCGACAACAAGGAGCAACTCTACGACATCAAAACCCTCGCTTGGGGTTCGTTGTACACCGCCCACGCCCTCCATCCCTCCCACCCGTCGCCTGTCGATCGGCGCGCAGCGCAAGTCCACTCCGAATACCTCGCTCACGCCCGCGGCATCGACGCCATCATCCCCCAGCCGGGTACAGCACCACCGCCTGGCTTCTTGGGCCCTGTCGAACAGCGGCTACGTAGCTACGGCACCGTCGCCGGCCTCGTCTTTGGTGCCTTCGGTGAGGCCAGCGCGGCGTGCCACGCTCTCGCCCAAACATGCGCAGAGCGCATCGCTGCGCGAACCTGGGTGACAAGCGGCTGCGCCAACTTCACAGAGGCAAAGGCGGCCCAAACTCGCCGCATCTACCGTGAGTAGGGGATCGCCAACGCATTAGGCCGGGCTCGCTGTGCCCTCACCGCCCTCACCCATGTCGCCGCCTCGGGGAACCCCGCCCAGGCCGCCCGATCCCAGCAGGACGTCACCCTTCGTCGCACATACGTCCGGCGGCAGCATGCGTACGACCTACGGGCGGGGCCCGTCCTCTCTTCGCCTGCCCCACGCCTCGGCGATGACCCCGACTAGGTCCCGCGTACTTATCTCCTAGACCCGTCAGGCACATCCCTCATACCCCACAAACCCACCCACATCCTTCATGCTCCCCACACACACCCCCCCCTCTTAGCAGTCGACATTTAAAGACAAACAGACAGACAGACAGACAGACAAACAGACAAACAGACAAACAAACAAACATCTGTCGATTAGTAGTTAAGACTGTCAGGGTTTAGTAGTGAACTCGAATGTTAGGTTACGCGTTGATTCCCCTTTCCATCTCGGGAATCTTTTTTTTCAGTCTTCTTCGTGAACGGGATAAGATATGATGGAAGTGTCGTGGCTGACCGTCATGTTGTCCCTCGTCGGGCTCGGGCTGATAGGGCTTCTGATGATCTTTCAAATCCCCGTCATTCTCCATCCCAAAGGCGAATGGACATTGCACAACGCGTACCAGGGCTCGCCCGATGCGACGGATCCGAAGGCATTCTTCGCCTTGAACGTTGGCTTCGCGTGGGTAGATGCGTTTTTCGTCATGCCGCTCCAGGTTATCGGCAGTGTGGGCATGCTCTTTGGTGCGCGCTGGGGTTTTCTCTTGGCACTCATGGCCTCTGTACCGTGAGTGTCAACATCTTTAGCGAGACCACCTGCTGTAGGTTCTGGTACAGCGCGGTTCCGCTCTTCGTGTGGGACACGGTCCTCGGCTTCAAAGAGGACACGCTCTACTATTGGGTGATCATCTGGGGCATCTGGCCGTTCTTCGGCATAATCGAGGGCGTCTACTGCTTTCTTCGTCTTATTGAGTAATTGCGCTCCGGTTCCGGTGCGTATTGAGCACTGGAGACACCGTACGACGAGCCCTCCCGTCGTACACTATTGCGGCGCTATTTAGCGTGCGCGTTACGTAGCCGAGACATCGGGCTGCTAGCTCTTCGCCGGCGGCTTGTTGCCAAGTTGATATTATGATGGTTTGCAACTCCCAGGGTCAAAGAGCCAGAAAGGATGAGCTCAGGGAAACAAGGAAGCAGAAAGAACACAAAGGAGATGCGTGCAGAGGGGGGAGGATGAAGAAGCATGAACGCGAAGGTAGGAAGAAGGGACCAAGGCAAGAAGGAGTGACGCAAGGAGCTCAAAAAGAGGGCAAGTAGAAAGAAAAGAAGAAGGGGGAGTAGCGGCAGGCGTGGTGATGAAGAAAGACGCGAGGAGACGACGCTAAACGACGGTTGCAGCATGGTGCCAGACCTCCCCAAACGGGCCTCCATAATTTGGTCCGGGCGAGGCGGCCAAATGACAGTCGCGAGAACACAAGGTAACCACACGTCATCATCATCGACGTCACGAGCAACAAGGATGTCAACAAGCGGCGCGGCAAACGACTGCGCACGAAGTCACAAGCAGCGTCGGTGCCATATGCGACGGGAAGGACAGACGAACGTCGTGGTCGTACATCAAGCGTAAGGGCAGTGTGGGAAGCAGAAAGACGGGAACATCAACCAGTCCTCTAAAGTCAAGCTGGCGAGTACAAGCGGATGGAGAAGCCGAGTGGTCACATAACTCTGTCTCGCCGTCGAGTCAAAGTGGGATGTGGGCTGGCAGTCAGAAGATGGTGAAGCGACTCGGAAGAATCAGGGCGGCGACAACAGCGACACGCGAGATCAGGGACAACAACTTCCCAGGCAGCAGAGCGCTGTCGGGTGGCTAGTTGCGCCACGAGGAACTTAACCTGCATGGCACGCGTCATGAATGACGACTTGCACGGGCCGACAAAAGATGTCCGGAAGAGCAAAATGAGAGGGTGGACATCTGCAGGCTCATAAGCACGAAGGCGCAAGCTGCGTCAATAAATTGGAGCAAAACCCCATCGTTCGAAACAGACGGTTCCGCTGCAAGGTGACAAACCAACGTCGGCCGTGGCAGAAATGCGTGCAAGAAGGATTATCCACACGCGCTCCACACCGGCCACGCGCCGCAAGCCCATCAGCAAGATGTTGGAGAGACTCGACAAAGGTGAACTGGGACGAAGATTTGCGACGTTCCGGGTGGCCTTGCACCCATTCGAGGTCAAATGAACCAAAATGTGTCGTTAAGCGTGGAGTGAAGCGCGCAATCTCATCCCAAATCTCGTTGGATGTGACTAGCACGCGCTGCGAGAGGCCAGAATGTGCGAGCACAGCGCTTTTATTGTCAAGAACAGCTTTCACACGTAACCGAGGGAGTACATCACGAAGGGACCAAAATGCAGCTAGTGCGGTATAGGTGCCTATGACCTCAGCACGATACGCAGATAGAGTTCCAGGACCGGGAACGACCCGTAAAGCGAAAGTGTAGAGGCGTGGGGCGACAGGATCGAAAATGGCTACAGCAGGTCCGCCCTCACCTTTGGACACGGGTCTGTCGCTGGCTACGTAGAGATGATCGATGGGCTGTCTACATTAGGTGCAGAACGAGGCGAGGCCCAAGTAGGAAACAGGGCGGCGACAGTGGCATCGGAGGTGCCCGAACCAAGGTCTGTGGAAGAGTGGAGAACGTTGGATGCAGGGTTGGACGTGCGGCGGCGGGTATTGAAACAAGTAATTTCGTTACGCATTGCTGCGGGACTTAACTGCAAAGAGACATTTTCCCGATGAAACTCGCCAGCGGCGTTTTGAACACGGGAAGGCGACGCATACCGACGCAAGAGACCGTAACGGCCGTGGCTTTCGGGACAAACCATGTTGCAGGATCCCAGTCAATAGACAAATCATAGGGAAGAACACGAAACAGTCGCACAGCCATCGGGGTCAAAGGGTACTGGTCGCCGCCAGCGCAAAAAAAGGATGCGGGTGTGTCTGCCGCGGCCCGTGACGCCGTGGATACGACCCTCGTACAAAACCCCTTCGAGTTTGCCGTCAGATGTGCCTACATGCAGCTCGCGGTGGTATGTCCGGCCGGGATTCCAATTCACAGACGAGCGCGTTATCACCATCCGTGTCTTGCACCTCAACTGTGCGCAGGTGGCCGTCGCACATGCTCAAGGCAACGTCACCACGGAGGATACGTGCCATGGAGCGATCGGCCCTTAATTCGGGCCCAACAAGGCCGGCAGCATCCACATGGAGTAATGTCTTCAAGCGCGCGACGAACCGAGCGAGGTCCACCGCTGATGGAGGAATACATGCGTCATAAAAGGTATATATCCTTCCGCCGCGAGGAAGGAGGTGGACCACCAGGCCTCGCTGTCGTGGTACGCCCGCTGCAGCTTATGATAATATCAGGTGTCGGCCAACCAACAGCGAACGCAAGATCGACAAGAGTGCGATCAGATGGAGCAGCGGAGCCAGGGAGCGGACCACCCCCAGTAAGTTGCACGTCATTTGCACTGGCCCATACGATGGTGCCCTCGACTCACCCGAAACATGTGCAGTCCGTGGCAAAAGAGGTGATCCATTTGGCATACGCAGCATAGCTGGATTCGAAGACGGGGGATCTGGCGCCAAAACGCATTTGAGCCTGACGAATGAGCGCCTCAATGAGCCGTGTCGCCAAATTTATCATCATCCAAGAAAGCAACATGAAGAAAACAGTACCGTCGGTTAAGCTACCGAAGCCGCACACGAAGCCTCGCGGAGGTGCTGAGAGCGACGGAGGGAGGGGGGACGGGGCAACGACGTCGTGCGTCACGGTGGAGAGGCCCAAGAGAGGGGCTCAATCAATCATGGCTCGCGTCGAAGTCAGTGCGTAGCGTGCGGAGAGAGTCATACGGACAGGGTGCTCGAGGAGCGCCAGGTGATGGAAGCCTGCGTGGGGGGATCGCGGAACGAAGGGCGAAGAGCAAGGAGCTAGGATAATAAGCAACATCAGAGGCGGACACGGCCGCTACGACGCGTTCGCCCACAAACACTCAAGAGAATGCCCTCGGAACTGTACGCCTCCCACTCCGCTCCTGTATTACGTGCAAACAACCTCTGCGCACCTCTCGCTCCTTTGACTTCCCTTGTGGCTCTTTGCGTAGATGTTCTTTTCTCTTCCTCTGCGAGCATCCAACATTATTTATTTCTGGTTCTTTAAGCCTGGGAGTTGCAAGCGATTATAGAAATATTAATAGTACTTGCCTTCGCCCGTCTGTTTTGCCTTTTTTGCTTTCTCCATCGCCGTCCTCTGTGATCTTGTCACCCTTTTCGTTTTTGTCTTCCTTCGTGCGATCAACAGCAATTCCCGTCGTCGTGGCAGTCATATCTAGCCGGCCGTTTGCGGTTTGGGCTTCGCTTGACCCGTCCGCCCGTTGGTACCTAGGCTTTCGTGTTTTATTCTAGGTCTGTGTGCACATTACGTGCTGAGCGGGATTACACGTTCGCCTTCTTGCAAAAGGGACGGCGGCCTTGGATTGTCCCATCTCCACGTTATAGTGCTTTAGGTTCGTTTTTCCTCTTTCCACAACATTCGTCCAACCTGCGTTGAGCGGGATCCCTCTCCCACCTGATTACGATAGGCAGACTTGGATTGACGTGGGTGGTAATGGCGACGACGGCGGTCGCGGCGGCCCTGCCTCCTCCGAGCTAAGTCCCATCATCTCTCTCCCCCTAACACTCGTTCTGCCCCTGCCTCTCTTGCCTACGTGCTCTGCTTGCACTGCCCTTCTATTTCTTCTTCTCCGGTCGCAGTTTCCTGCACCACCGCTGTCGTCTGCGGTCTTTTCTTCGTTCTTTCTCTCTCTCTCTCTCTCCCCCTCTGCGACCATCCATTCTTTCTCGTCGAGCCTGGGAGTTGCAAACCATCTGAGCGAGCGAGCGAGCGAGCGAGCGAGCTTCTGTCTGGCTTTTTATGCCATAAATTCAAAGTAATGCCGCCGAAAACATAGACTCATAATCCTTTGGTTGAAAAACTAGCCCTCTCGATCACTGCGGATGACGTCATCCATCTGCGTCGTCGGAACTCGAGTTCGTGAAGATTGATGTCGGTGACGCGGCGAGCGTGGCGGCTGCGTTTTCGGGCATCGAGAAGCTGGATATCGTCGTCGTGAACAACGCGGGGGTAATCTCCGACTTTGGCGACGTGCTGACGGCGGACCTCGACGCGTGATCCTCCAAAGTGCGAAGGATCTGCTGCTCAAGTCGCGAGCTCCGCGCGTCGTGAACGTGTCGGGGGAGTCTCGCCCTCAACGGCGACCAAAACTCGGAGTTCGCTGCCTCGGCCCAGCCGTTGGGCTACAACGCTTCTCCAAATTGCCGCGCTCAACGCGGTCGCCACCGCGCTCGCGAGTCGCGCCCTCGGATCCGACCGCAAGGTCGATGCGGCGGCGTACGTATCCAGGGTTTACGGAGACCGACCTCAACGCGCACAGTGGCGGCGGCTACCGCACGGTGGCGGCTCAGGGTGCGGACATTATCGTCAAGCTCGCGACCACCCTTCCCGACGACGACGACGACGACGACGACGACGGACCCGCGGGCAAGTTCTTCCTTCAACGACGACGGGGATCTCCCCGTGGTGAGCGATCACTCCTCTCTTGGTCGGCGGAAGTGGGGTTGCCCCGCGGCCGTGGCAATCTCCCAGTGGAGGCGGCGCAGGCGGCTCGGGCAGGGGAAGCTGGAGGTCTTGTTGGCCAGCGCGGGGTCCCCGAGGGCGCGACGGTAGACGCGCTTGAGGTCGCGGGCCTTGTGCTTCGGATTAATCTCGAAAAAAAGGACGGTGCGGTTCGCCGGGGGGCCGTCGAGGGCGCCGCGGTGGATGGTGTTCGTGTCGAAGACGAACCCCCCCCCCGCGGGACCGACCATTTTCGCTCTCTCGTAGTTCTGTGCGACCCACGCTCCGTCGTAGCGCGACTCGTTTATGTTGTGGTAGCTCCAGTAAAAGGTCCGCTGGGACCCCACGGCGATTTCCGTCGGTCTCTCGCTGACGTCGTGGATAAACACGAAGACCTTGAGCCTCGAGCCGCAGCGGTCGTGGTGCCACAAGCCCGACACGTAGTCGGGAACGCCGAGGGCGTCGCCGAGGCGGAGGAGCGCGTAGCCACTGAGGACGGCGTCCGAGCCCAAGTAGCCCCAGGCGATCGCCGCGAGGTGCCGGTAAAATAGGGTACCGGGCGTTTCGAGGAGCGGGATAGGGTCGATCAGCGAGACGACGTTTTCGGTTAAATTTCCGGAAAGCTTCTCCCGGGAATCGTCGACGATGCGCCTGAAGGTCGTCCGCGAGAAAGGCCACGCTCCGACCTTTGAAAAACCTTTCTCGACGAGGTCCGCGACGATCTCGCGAACGCGCCGCTTCCCGACTTTTTTTGGGTTTTCCTCTCTAGTAACTTCGTGGTCGAGAATCACATTCGTCGCCTCGCGTTGCGTGCTCACGTTCGAGCTCCCCAGCAGTCGACGCTCGTAGGTGGTCAGGTTCGCGAACGACGAGAACTTGGGCCCGAACGCGCACCCAACAGCGTTCCACTCGAGCTCACCGCGGGCTACGAGGTCGCGAGCCTCAGCAAGGAAAGCACCGTCGCCGTCGATCATCCTCGCGCGCCGCAACGCCCACTCCCGCGAGATATGCGTAGCGTACGCTGCCTCAAAGGCGGCCGAGTTATTTTCGCGGAACGGGTCCGGCACGCCGGCTTCGAGGGCACTACTCGCAACAAGTACAAAGAATAGCAATAAAGCTTTCATCGTTCCTCTTTTCTGGAGTCGAGTCGATCTCTAATCTGAAGCTAACCCTTCATTTTTAAAAGGCGGGGGTATTTTACCAGGAAGGAGGAATCTCGACGATCATCGTAGAGACAGGAAAAATAAAATCACTGTGCTCCTGGTAGAGAATGATGGCAGTGGTAGTGACGCCCTGTCTCTAACGACGACGACGACACAAAGAGCAGCAAGGTGTTCGACACAGCGATTTTATTGGTGATTGGGTGTGTGTGTGTGTGTGTGATAGGGAGAGGGGGGGTACAAACCCTAAATCAAATTTTCTCTCTCTACGCCCTCGCAGATTGAATGAACTCGGTGATGAGCGAAAATCTGGAACAAACAAAACAAATATCTGGCCAAAGACGATGAGAAGTTGAGTTATGAGGAGGCGTGTGATGAGAAGTGTGGAAAGTGCACGAGAGAGATAGAAAGAGCAGAGTAACAGGGGAGTGCGGAGTAGCAGGAAGGAGAAAGAGCGCAAAGTAGAACGCAGATCAGATTGAAAGGGGAAACAAAGTGAAAAGGAGAATGCAAGAGGAGGAGGCGAATAAGCTGAAAGGGGGAAAAGCATCGACCGGAAAGAAGAGGGGACGTGAAAGAAGATGCTAAATGTACTAGAGATCAGGCCATCATCTTGTTCAGTGACTGATGAAAGAAGGGAGTAATGGCAACATCGTGAGGAGGATATTAGATGCAATGTAAACAGAAGAATGGTGTCGTGTCTAGAAACAAGCGAGTGTACTAGTGTCATCGTTGAATACGAGAAGTGCATGCATTAAGTCGTGGGTGTTCCATGATATAGGACGACGGTGCGTGCGGGTGGATAAATCATCCTAAGTGGCGGAGGGATGCTCGTCGTAGAACGGGTGGTCTAATGGGTAGCGATGGCATGGATCATAATGTGGGCAATGACCAAATGGTATGTCGGCAAATGAACTGCGATTTTGATCATGAGAAAAATATTCTATGGTGACTAGAGACGTGCTGATAAGCATGTGACGATGCGACTGAGCGGCAGCGTTATCCCATGAAGAGATATGTCCATTTAACCGAGTCGGTATCGACATAGTAAGGTAATCGTCGTTGCGATAGCGAGTAGCGCGGAGCTGTTGTTCCTGGAAGATGTAAGAACCAGGATTGTCTGTCACATACGTGTCGAAGCTGTCGTCCTGCGTATAGCGTGGTACAGCTGAAGCTAAACTATGAGCGTCAAAAATAACGTGCGAATAATCATCGTGTGACGTTGATATCGGGATAAAGTCGTCTGGGGGTGGCCAATAAAGATGAAACAATTCTAAAGATAATTTTGCGATGCTAGAGTTTTGTCGGTAGTCCTGAGTTTTGGCTGTAGACCTGGAATTGTGGTCTGGTGGAGGTTGCCATTTGCTATCATCAAAAGATGATTGGACTGGGACTGAAGTTTGCGAGTGTGTCGCGTATGATGGTGGATGCAGGCGTGTGTCCTGTGCAGAAGAGTCGGTGCCCTGTGCAAAAGAGTCGGGCAACAGGAGTAAATGCCAGAAGGCGATGGACTGTTCGAAGACATTGTCCTTGCCTGGGGGACAGCTGACTTCGAAGGTATGGTCGGAGTCGCATCTTTCGTATTCGACTGGAGGGTCGTTTCCTTTTCGGCAAAGTAATCCTGAGTCGTGACAATCAATCAACTGATCCAGAACTCATTTCATGTCCGGAGTCGTTTTCACCAGAATCAAACTTCCCTTGACGTACAAGCGCGAGGGAGCGTGGTGCATCCCTGCTGAATTGTGCAGTGACCGAAAGTTGAGACATTCGACAGAAGGGTGGTGTCGATATGCGGGAGCTGTACAGTATACAACGCGGAGGGAGCGTATGTTTCAAGAGAGGATGAATCTGTGGACGGGAGATGTCCGAAGAGTGAATCTGATGTGAGACAATGGCCATAGTGCGAGGACTGTCCGATAAGAATGAGTCATGCGAGACTGTGGCTGGCAGCGAGTGTGCGGGTATAAAGGAAGAGATAGGCATGGCAATTGACTTCCCTTGATTCGTAACACAACTGGGTGGGACATGCGGTGTGCGGCAGTGACATTCGGTAGAATGCTCGTTTCCAACCTGCGGAGATTGGGGGTTATCCTCGCGGGTGCTACGGAAAATGTCGACTGGGTGCGAATCGCAATGGCAGCTGTAGGGCTCAGAGTTCTGCAAGATGGACCTGCAGTGTGAACGGAGGGGAGCGAGCCGGGTGCGTCATTAGAACATAATATGCGAGCGCAGTCTGAGCTGTGTCCGAACCAGAATTCTGACAGTAATGTCGATAGATGTGAATCGTGGACAGAACTGGGCGAGGATGTCGCGTGAAGTTGTGTTGGAACCGAACCATAGAGGTGCTGATCTTCAACGTCAAGCATAGTGCTGGGAGGGACGTTAAAAGAGGCGAGCAAAGGACTCTGCGTGCGGCTATCATTTAGTGGCGGGCATATTTTGTGCGAGTTTGGCGATAACTGCGACATGTGGCGTTGGCATGACAGAACTTCATTTGCATACGGCAGCATACTGGGTGAAATCGAGTGAGCTGAAACTTGAGAGGTGTGACCTGCAAGATACTGACGGAAGAGCGTGGGAGGCTCGGAATTGCATTGATGACGAAGCTTAGTGTCATCACAAATCGTCGGGAATTGAATCGTCGGGAGGCGCGTCGAAGCGGGGAGGAACGACTAGTGCTCATCAGTTCTCGTCGTGTGACAGAGGTCCTTAGGAAGAGGGACTTCAGTACGTGCGTTGAAGTGAGTTCCGATGTAGCCAGAGTACCCATAGATAGCGTGGCTGACACGAGTCGTAACGGGCCTTGTCGGTGGCGGAAAAAGAATGCGCCCTCTTAATTTGAACTTGGTGAAATCTTCGAATTGCCGGTGAAGCTGAGAGACCGTGGTTGGGAACGAGCGCAGAACCGGGCGGCGGTCGGAGGGGGCGCGTTAACGGTGACTGAAACGACAGTGTTGTGCTTATCCGGAACCAAGAGGTTAGCGGGCGTCGTACTGTGCAACAAGCGAGCATGCATCTCAGTCGACTGTGAGTGTACCATGAGAATGGCGCAATGTTGGTAGTCTAAACCGAGAGGGGCGGCGAGCATGCCGTCGTGAGTGCGTAGGAGCCTGTGCGGTGTCTGGGCTGTGGCCGAAATATGAAGTATGACGTCATACAAGGCAATGGGAGCTGAATCAGGCGTGATGGGACTGGCAAACAGTGCCGGGAGCAGCATGTCGGGGGTAACGCTCAGAGATGAGGATGGAACGCAGTCCACGTTGATCTTGGCTGCCGTATATGGCGGTACCACGAGCGTAAACATCTGACATTAAGGAAATGCTTGTGTCCCAAACGAGAATGCGGGTATGGTCGCATGGGATGGTTGCATCTTGTCTCTGCTGCAGTCAAGAACCATGGAGGAAACCAATGGAGAAACCATGAGCACATGGGTGGCGTCTGGTGGCCAAGGTTCCTGTGGGATAGACTGAGTTGGATCCAAGATAGGGTTCCTGCTCGGAGATGACTCAATCGGTGCGATGAGTTCGTGCTTGAGATCATAGTCGTCCAATAGATGACGTGAAGTGGTCGCGAAGGGGCGATGCATCGACCTGGTGTCAGGGGAGACCGAGGTGGTGCAGTGACCTGCCTGGCTGAGGTAGCCGTGCTGGTAAGATTCCAGCGGGTGCGCATAACTCTGGCGAGTGCTGACGTTGGCTAGTGCCTGATCTGCAGTCATGCAGGGAGGCGAGATCGTCTGTGCTGCCGCGGATGGCAGCGGCAGGGGCGAGTCAGGTGCCTGGAAGGCGGCCTTTGTCTTCCAGAGGCGAAGGGAACAAGCGAAGCTGTAGCTTCATCTCATCGTGATCAGATAGGCGCAATGAGCTAGTGCGCGTAATCGTGGTGCGTCTACCTGTATCTTCATGATGTACCTGTGCGTCCTGCGGTGGTGCTTCTGCGAGCGGGACATGTCTGAAAGACTGATCAATCGGGTGGGGTGCATCAGCTATGAGTGAGACAGGAGCCTGTAGCAGTGCAAGGTCGAGTGACTGGACGTGCGCTTGGTTGAGCGATTGAACGTTGGACCTGGGCATTGTTTGCTTAGTCTGGAACCGTGCTGTGCAGCTGGTTTGCATTGTCTCGTCTGCTACATCAATGGGCTGACTGGTGTAGCTAGCCGTTGTAGTCTTATCTTTCGTCTTGTCGTCCAAGAGGGACTGCGAGATAGTAGTCGTTGCTATGTGCGAGAGTAGAAGTAGCTGTTGAGTACCTGTGGGGAGCTGAGTGCTTTCTTGTCTCGCAGTTTCTGTGGCTGGGGAGTTCCAGAGACATGGTTGTGCAGCGTCAGACGTCTTGGCATTGGGGATTGCCGTAAAGTGACTCGTAAGTTCAAAGTCGGGCGTCGGAGAATGCGTCGAAAGACCTCTGAGGTCACCAATCGAAATACGCCCCCGTAAGGCGTACGCGACTTGGTGCGGGCGCGAGCGACTTATGTTGGTGATCGGAAGGTCGTGAGACACGTGGCCGCGCGGAGCGTCGGTGGAAATGACGAGTGTCTTGGTGTTAAAGGGGGTGACGCGGAGAGCATGGAGAAGCGGGTCTTGCTCCAAGAGCAAAATCGCGTGATGCGAGTGTTCAGAAATCAGTGCCAAAATGGGTGTGGCGCGCGGCTGACCTGTCTGCGAGGTAGTGCAGATGGGTGCGCGAACTGAGATCTCGTGGGGGAGAATATTCGGCCTGGAATGCGTGGGTCCAGTGCGGGAAATCGAAAAGGGGGATCGCCGAAGGAGAGTGCGAGTTCGCTGGGGTCATAGTGCGTGAGTGCGGTAGAGCCAAGGGCGATGGAAGGGTCAGTCATGCTGGTTGCATCCTCAATGGCGGAGATGCGGGGACCAGAGCAGCGAGTGCCGTAGTGAACAGGGTTGCCCATAGGCGTATAGTGCATTCTAAGGTGCGGGCATATAACTTGTGTCCTCGAATGAAGAGTGACGTGCCGAGCGATAAGACGCCGCTGAGGGAGCCATCGTGCGTGGCGATTGTGCATGTCTTCGGTGGAGCCGGCAGCTGGCATGGAATATATTCGTCGTGCATTTCTGTTATGCGAAAAAGCTGACAGAAGCGGTTCAGGTGGAGGGAGTCTGCGCAGTGCGCGCGGAGAATGTCTCCTGAGAGCGCAACATCGATTTTCAAGAGGCAGCGTAGGCGTGAGGCGTCCAGAAGAGAGCCATGCAAGCGGACATAAAGGACCGAAGTGGTCGCAATAGAAGCGTGCACAGTTTGCGGCTGATCGGAGCGTTCATAACTCTCGAAATCTGTGTCTGTGACTGCGGCCATGATGGAGGCTTGCCAAAAGCTTGGTCGCGGTGAGATGTAAGGGTCGGCATCCGAAAGGAATGCGTCCTCTGACTGAGAGTTGAAGAGCGGGTGATCATGTGCTGCGACTGATGCTCGTGCGATGACATCCATCGAATCGTAACATGGTGATCGCAGATGGGCCCATGAAACCTGCTGAGCAGTGTCATCCAGTGCATCCGGCCGGGAAGGTGGATGATGGGTGCAGCAGTGAGTGCCAGTGAGCGGCAGTGCGTAATGTCTTCGGAGAGAGAAGGCAGCGAGGTGGAAAACCAGCTTTGAAGTGATCGGGAGCGGCTGATCGAGAGATATCGAATAAGGCGGGAGTGTCTGGCGAATCTGAGCTGATACCTGCAGGTGCGGCGAGTTCCTGCGAGTATGGTGACCGTGGGATCATTGACAGCGTGTCTTGTCCTTGTGGATGCGGCATAGCGGGGGCATTGGTGATGGCGCTTGGATCAGGTGGCTGATCGGGAATGGTCGGGGAGACTATCTTCGAGATAAGTGAAGTTTGACTTGCTTCTTCGCTGTACGCATCAGACCAGAGGGCGGAATCCGAGAGGATGTCGCCAGTAGCCTGCGGCTCTGTTGCCTGGGGCATTGAAGACGCTGGGGCCATGGATCCTTGAGTGTGGTTGCCATAGTCGAGGTAGGCGTCATATTCGGGAACATCTCCAAGTGTCTTGTGCATTGACTCGTCGGTCGTGAGAACGAGGTGGCTTGGCGTTCCGTCGGCAAGGCTACTTCCTGGGCCGTTGCGCCCGAAGAGAGAAGAAGCCCTTGTGCATGTCTTGGCAGCATGATGGTGATCATGACCATCAGGGAGAGAGCTGTTGGTCGATAATTCGAATATTGTCGACTTTTGATCTACGTTGTTTTGCTTCTTGGTTTCGCTTTGCACGTCAGCAGGGCTGCTGTCTGGGCCGTTGCGCCAAAATAGAGAGAAAGCCTTCATGCATGCCGTGGCAGCGTGATGGTGTTCGTTACCATCGTAGATAGAGCAGCTGTCTGTTGCTGATTCCGAAGTTGTCGACTCTTGATGTTGGTGGTCTTGTTTCTTGGTGTGACTTTGCACGTGGAGAACGTCGCCGGTGGTAGAGGTACGGTCGCCGGTGTTGGATGTACGCCCTCGCAACTCGAACGCGGGGATGTGGTCGACTTGGATTTGAACCAGGTGGCCAAGGAGGCGAGCGGGTGCAAAGTGGGACTGTGGGTGCCAGAGAGGCGAAGAGTGACATGTCATAGGAGGAGGGGCCAGAGATGGCGGGGGGTTGAGGACAGGAAGGCGGAGCGGGCGGTGAACCAGGAGAACCGGGTCCGGGGCATCCGTGGAGGTGGTGATGGTACTCGGGTAGAATCGGGACAGAGGCATCGGAGGTTTGTTCGGAAGGGGATGAAGGTAGGTGATAAATGGGGAAAGGAGGTGAAAGATGCAATGCAGCATCTTGGGTGGGGTTGGTGGCATCCAAGGAGGCAAGAATGGTGTGGAGGACGGCGTGGGTTTCATAGTGGGAGTTGCGGATGTCAGCGTGGGCAGTTTCGAGTACCTTGAGCTGGGTGTCCTTGAGATGGAGTTCAGCGTGGGTGGAGACCAGTTCGTCGGCTTGGGTGGCGAGCTTGGCGGTGGCGAAGGCTAAGGCAGCGTCGGATATGGCGAGTTTGGCGGCTGTGGAGGACAAAGCGTCGTCCTTGAGAGTGAGCGTGGCCTTGGTTGCGGCCAAGTCGGCGGTTTGGGAGTCGAGCGCAGCCTGGGTGGTGGTCAACTCGCTTTGGAGCGCAGACGAAGGTGCATTGGAATTTGGAGAAGGAAGGTGGAGTGATACTTGAGTGGTGACGGGGGAAGGGTCGTAGCCGTGGAGTGCGTAATCACGCGGGTGGAGGTGGAAATCGGGGGGACAGCGACTTTCGAAAGGTGATGAAGATCGGGCAGGAGGGTCCGATGGTGGGGCGGGAGGAGCTTTAGCCGCGGTGGGGGCTTGGTCATGAATGGCGGTGCCGGGGCCGTCATGGCCGTAGGTGGCATGATCGTCGGGAAGGGAGTGAGTGTTGCAGCGAGTGGGTGGACGAGGATGTTGGGGAACTTGAAGAGATGGTGAAGGGGGAGTCGCCGAAAGTGGGGAGTTAGGCTCCAGTGAAGGAGGTGGAGGCTCCGGTGGAGTTGGTGGAGTGAAGGGAGTAATGAAGAGTGGTGGTGGTGGTGGAGTGTCCAACATCGCTGGTGCGATATTCGAACAAGATGGAGTGTCCTCGTGAATGAGGGGTGTGCCAGGTTGTGGAGTAACCTTGGCTATGCCAGGGTCCGGAGGGAAGTCAGTGGGGGCCGAGACTGTGACGTGGGGTGTTTGACATCCGGCGGGGTGGACGGCAGAATGTGGGTGTTGTCCATGTTCGAGAACGTGTTGAACAGCAGGAGGGGGGGGGTGACCATCGGGATGATAGCGTCTTTGGTCGCGACTTCGTGAGAAGTTTGCTTGAGCGGGGTTTCCGTAAGAACAGCTGGTGGGGAAGCCTGTTCAAGTTGCTCGTCCTGGTCGAGTTGCTCGTTCATAGCTTCGATTCTTGCGGCGAGCTTATCATAGTCGGCAGCGTGTTTTTTGCGGCGAGCGCAGTATATGCTGCAGCATTTGCGTCAAGGTGTTTTGCGAATAGCGCATCAAGTTCGGCATCGAAATCAGCTTTCATATCGTTTTGCTGTTGCAAAAGCCGGCGAGATTGTTCTTTTGATGGAATGAATTGCATCAAATAATCCAGACTCAGACTTGTGACGTTGGGGTCTTGAATCGCCATGTTGTTATGGGTTGCGTTTTGCGCTGTTGCTTGGTTGCTTTCACACTTTTTGCACCAGTAGCAAGCGATTAGGCTTGACTACGGTCTTAGAAACTTCAGGAACTTCGGGAGATTGCTCTTGCCTGGAATTCCTGGGTCTTTATCCGAGACGTCGATCGAGATCGATGTCTTTCGGAGGGACGTTTCTCTACCAGTTCCGGACTGGGTCCAAACCTAGATACAGGAAAAAAATTACTGTGCTCCTGGTAGAGAATGATGGCAGTGGTAGTGCTCCGCTGACGCCATGTCTCTAACGACACAAAGAGCAGCACGGTGTTCGACACAGCGATTTTATTGTTGACTGTGTGTGTGTGTGATAGAGGGGGGGGTACTAACCCTAAATCAAGTTTTCTATCTCTAGATCGATCGATCGATCCACAGGTCCTAGGAAGCCACTCTTCACTACTGCCCTTCTTGTTTGTTTTTGCAGTCGGTCGACTTTAATTTGTGAAATAAAACCCCGCGCCATCATCGATCGATCGACGACGGGATATCCAAGGAAGGAAGGAAGGAAGGAAGGAAGGGTTGTGTTGCTGATGATGATGGCCAGAGCGAGGAGGAGGACCCCTCGCTCCTTGATTCGAGGCCCTCGCAGAATATCAAAAATGAAGAAAGCCATCGTCATCATCATCATCTAGTCGACAAGGCCCTTCAACTTGTAGTGTTGCCGCATGATCGCGTTGAGGGCGTAGATCTCTGCCCGACGCCGCTCCTTGGTCTTGTCCTCCGGCTTGCGCGGCTTGAGCTTCTCCACCCGCAGCAGGTCGGGGAAGGCCTTGGTGTTGTTGTTGATGATTTTGGCGTCTGAATCCATGACGTCATGAAGGTAATGACGTCATGGAGGTCGAGTTCCTCGGGTCGACCGAGACTCGTCTGCCGCATTTGTGGTGGGATTGCCCCGACGGCGGGAGGTGCGACCTGTGCTATTGCTTCGCCTGCGACGCCCTTTTGCGGGAATGTCGGTTTCCGGAGCACGTTGCGTGGCGCAACAAGCCCATCGCGGTCGAGTGGCGCGAGAGAGTAATCGCGGCGCGGAAGCGGCCGCGAGTGAGGGAGTTTAGGAAAAATGAGAGTTGCGAGTGCGAGGTCTGCGCGCGGCTCAAGGACGGCCAGCAAAAGTTAGTTGTCGAGGGGTGGCGGCGGAGGGCCCACCTCATGGACAAGCTGGATCGGGCCGGGAGGCCCTACGCGATCCACGGCACGACGCAGGGGATCGTGTTGGCGGTGAGAACGCCGCCGCCGCCACCAGTCGTGGTGGCGCGACGACGCGCGAACGCCCGACCCCGCGCTCGTCGCGTCCCATAATTCTTCTTCTTCTTCTTCTACTCGTTGTTGTTGTTGTTGTTCAAACAGTCACACGTACAATATAAAGTCAGAAAGCGTCATTGGTTTGGTGGATTTCGCGGATGATCGCGTCGACGATCTGCTGGGTCGCGAGCTGGGTCCAGGCCGGGATTTCCGGGAGCTCGAGGCAGTTTGGGGTGGAGAGGCAGGCCTCGACGGCCGTCTGGACGTAGCCGAAGCCCATCCCGCGCGGGTACCTCTCCGGCTTGAGGGACTCCGGGTAGGAGGGGATGGGGGAGGCGAAGCGGAGGTCGGCGAGGCGCGGCTGGCCGCAGCAGGGGGTGGGGGCCGTGTTGTTGTTTCTCGCGTCGTTCGCGTCGCGGTACACGGCCGCCGAGGCCGAGGTGGGACAGTTGGCGGGGCTGTCGAGGGAGAGGGTGCCGTGGGCCGCAAGGACGTCGAAGGTAAAGGGCGAGGCGCGCTGTAGCGAGGTTCCCAAAAGGAGCCTGGTGCCAGCCAGTTCGACGGCGGCCGAGGCTTCGACGTCGACCGGGTCGTCGTTCCGTCTGTCGAGATGGCCCGTTGCTCTCACGCGTGCGAGACCGTCCAAGGAGGCGAGGGGCCGCGACGCGTTCCGGAGGGGGGCTTCGAAATGGTCGCGGAGCTTGGCGCGCGAAAATTCGTAGGCCTCCCGGGGCCTCGTCGGCAGCCTCGCGACGTCGCCTTTCCGCTCGAAATTGATCGCCGCCAGCTGGACGAAGAGGTGGACGATGTAGCAGCCCATATCCAGCATCGCGCCACCGCCCAGCTCGGGAGACAGGAACCTGTCGTGGAGGTTGTCGACGGCCTCGAATCCCATGTCACCGCGCGCGGCGAGCACCTCGCCGAGCTTGTTCGATTTGACGACGTCGATGGCCCACCGCGTCACCGGAAACAACATGTTCCAGAAATTGGTTGCCAGCAACACCCCGTGGGCCCTAGCCTCGCGGAGCATCGCGAGGGCCTGGGGGGCGTCGAGGCCGGTCGGCTTTTCCACCAACACGGCCTTGCCCGCGCGAACGAAGACGAGCGCGACGTCCATGTGGAGCTGATTTGTCGTTGCCACGTAGACCACGTCCACCTTGGGGTCGGCGGCGAGGGCTTCGTATGTCCCGTAATGCCGCGCCCCGAACCGACATCCAAAATCGGACGCGCGCGAGCCTGGATTGGGGAGACTCCCGGCGGCAACCGCCTCGAGGTGTCCGCCGTTCGCCTTGAGGGACACGGCGAAGTCGTAGGCGATGCGCCCCAGTCCCGCGATGCCCCACCGCTTGCGCCCAAGATTTATCCCGGGCGTCTTCACAACAACGGTCCCCTTGCGCGTCGGGGAGGTGCACACCAGGGCCCACGACAGCAAGGCCCCTAGCACGCCCGCCGCGAGGGCCGCGCGGCCGATCTTCGCCCACCGCCGCAGATCGTTCCGCTCCTCAGCCACGATCCACACCTTCTCCCCAGCCTCCTCCTCCTCCTCCTTGACTTCCGAAACCATCTTTCGGATCTGGAGCATTCAACTACCCTCCAACTGCAACAATTGTGTGACGTGGATATGTTTGTCCTCCTTCTTCTTCGAAGAATAGAATCAATATTCCGCCGGCGCTAACGAATAATAACAACACACTATGGGGCCTGTGCTTGTGGAATCATATCCTGTGATCATCATCAGGGGCAGGCGGAGAAAAACGCGACGACGAGACGACCCAACAACTCGTCGCTACGTTTACCACCGGCCATACCCCAACCTACACCGCGGATGCCACGGTTCAGAAGGCACCTTCGGTTAGCGCGTTGCTCTTCGAATGAGGAAGGAGGCGCGACATTTCGGGGGTGCTCTTGATCTTCTCGAGGAGGGCCTTGTTGAGGCTGCGCTCGCGGGGATCCATGTCGAGCGTGGCCGCCGCCGCGTCGCGGCGCTCCTTGATTTGGGCCTCGAGGCACTTCTGGTGCCGGAGCATGGCCTGGCGATTCGCGACGAGCCGGTCCGCCTCGCTCCGGAGGTAGTCCTGGCTCTCGCGGACGTACCGTTTCGCAAATCTCCGTTCCTCCTCGATTTCCTTCCGCTCCTTGTTCTTCTTTTCCTCGACGAGCCTCCTATTCTCCATCGTGATGGCCCGGTGCTTTTCCCTTATGGCCTCCATATCCCGTCGCTCGCGCTCCAGGTCCGCCGCCTCCTTCTTCTTCTGCTCGACCAGAATCCGCGCTTCCTCGCGACGAACGTTCTGTCGCTCCTCGTACCCCGCGCCGTTCTCGCCCGAGCTCGCCGTAAAGTGTTCGAGCCGCTTCATGCGCACAGCGAACGCCTTCTGTCGCGCCTCCTCTTCGCGGTCCAGCTTGGCCTTGAACTCGGCCATCATCCGCTGGTCCTCGAGGCTCTCTCGTCTCTCGCGTCGAGCCGAAGCGGCGCGTTCCTCGGCTGTTTCTCGCTGGATATCGCGCAACCGCTCGCGCGCTTCCATTTTACGCCGGGCCGCCGCCTCTCGCTCCTTCTCCATGTCGCGCCGGCACGCCGCTAGCTCCCGAGCCTCGAACGCCAGGCGCACCTCCCGCTCTCGAGCCTCGACCGCCCTCCGCCCTTCGAGCTGCGCGTCCCGCGCCGCCTTCTCCTCGAGGTGCTTGCGGCTCGCCGCGTGCCGCCGCGCTTCCACGTCTTCCCGCCACTCCGCCAGCAGCTTGGCCTGCGTCCTCGCGTACGCGGCCTCCTCCTCCTTGAGATTGGGGCTCGATTTTGATTTTTTCAACCCGACCTGCTCGTCGAGCATGCGCTTCAAGTCGCGCTGCTTCTGCTTGGCCGCCTCGGCGGCCCGCCGCATGTGGGCCTCGTTCTCGACCGCTTGGTACCAGTCGATCACCTTCCATTCGCCCCTCATGATGATGGTCGTCGTCGTTGGCGTATCTTTCAAGAATATCCCATATATCAGGTTTAGGAGGAGTCACAGTCAACAACAACTCAGGAAAAAAGGGTTAGAGTTTTTACCCACCCATACTTTGAAGGAGGGGAGGAAGGAAATCATGGACGAGGAGCTCAAGGAAAAGGTGAAGAATCTGCTCGATGCGGACAAGGACGGGAAGCTGTCGTTCGAGGAGGCCAAGGCCATGGCCCTCGCCGTCACCAAGGACGTCTCGTCCGCGGCCAGGGAGCGGTTGCTGGCGTGGCTCGACACCGACGGCGACGGCACCATCTCCGGCGCAGAAGCCCAGGCCCCCATTGTCGGGCTCTGGCGGCGGCTCGCGCCATACAAGCACTCGCTCCTCGCGTCGGCGGGCTTCATTTGCACTTTCTATGGCCGCAACTTCAAGTACACGATCTTATTCGGACGCACCTTCGCGACGACCGGCTGGCCGTCCCTTAAACCCGCCCTCCGAGAGCTCGCCGCGTCCTACGAGCGCGGCAAGAAGGCCGTCAAGACCCACGCTCCCGAGATCGAAAAGGCCAAGGCTGCGCTCAAAAAAATCAAGGACGACCTCTCGAGCGGCGACGAGAAGAAGAAGGTCGCCGTCGACGCCGCGAGGTTTTTCTCCGCGTGGAAGTCCCTCGACGGCGTTTTCGCGGCGATCGACCCCAAGAAACTCCTCGCGGTCCTCAAGAGCGCCTACGTCGGGCTCTCGGCGAGCTTCGCGAGCGTGCTCTCCGAGTCGGCGGCAAAACTCGGCGTCGGCGTCGGCCTCGGAGATGCCATCGGAAACGCTATCAACGCCGTCGTCGCGCCCGTCGTCGCGCGCTGGTTGACGCGTCTCAAGGACCGGGCACTGGAAAACGAGGAGATCCAGGACGTCCTCCGCGACGTCGACGACACGACTCTCGCCTCGTGGGTCGACACCCTCATATCCGCGCTCTCCACCGCCCTCGGCGTCTACGTAGCCCACCGCGTCGACGACGTTATCTACCTCTACTCGGCCTGCGTCGCGGGCGCCACCCTCGCGGTCGACAAACTCGCCATCCTTCTCCCGCCCAACCTTCTCCACGACAACGCCCGCCTCAAGCAGCTTGCCATTGCCACTCTCGCGACCGCCGGCTTCGTTTACCAGCGCATCCTCCAGCGGGGACATCTCCCCTTCTTCCTCCACCTTCCCCTCGCCCCTTTTGCCATCTCCGAGTCCATCCTCGACAAAATGGCCATGTCCATCCGCGCCGCTTCCCTCCAGAATTAATGAATGCTTGCGGTGTCGTTTTGATTTTTTTTTTTAATCGAGATCTCGACTCGACTCGACTCGACTCGACTCGACTCGGCTCGACAGGGGCTGGTGCTACAGGAGGGAGACGAAGGGCGGCGGATGGCTGGAACGGGTGCAGACAACATGTTCCGGGGCGCCCCTCAGCCCATGTTTCTTCTACGAGCGCGCAGCAGCATAACGGTTGGCTGCGTGATCTCTCTCGCCGAGGTCATCGCTCGAGCGGCGGCGGCGGCACGGGTCGCCTCGTTGCGCGAACATCGGCAAAACTCGGGATCTTCTTTCCCGAGATTCGCGCGTTCAAGTCGCCGGCTTGGTGTCTGCTTCTAGGGATGGCGTCATCACTCGGGCGCTTTGTAATGCTCGAGAAGAGAGCGCGCTTCTGTCGGTAGTGAACGCAGCGGTTTTCGAGACGGTTGTGGCGGGCGGGCGCTCGTCGTCGTTTTTTGCTACTCTCCGAGGCCGGGGCGACGCAGGAGCTGACGACGGAGGCGGCGGACGCGCGTCCTTAGGATGTCGAAGTACCGTCTCGGTCGTCGAACTTGATTGGCGGCGGTGGCCGGAGGCGAATCCGGTTCGCCGAGCGAACTGGCCTTCCGAGGTGGCTCAAGCCCCTCGCAAACAGCAGAAATGAGTCTAGGCTTTCAAACAAACACAATGATGGTAATGACAGGTTCGACCTTGAGGAAACAACAGCCTCGATCCGGGCACCGGCTTGTCGAGCCACGCGAGCGATAGAGAGGCGAAAAAACGCCAGTTTTTCATCGAGGGGGGGGTTTTGATCAATCACGTTTCTGACCCGGTCGTGTTCTTTTTCAGAAGCTTCAGCGAACAGTGTGTGCTGTCGTTGTTTAGGGGCTGACGTGGTTGGTGGCACCCACGTTGATTGAATCTTAGGGCTTTGCAAGCAAAGCATTCATCCAGAAATCCGAAAAAAAAGCTATAGCTTTGTGAGAGACAAGATGCCACTCCTAAACATCGTCGGGCCCGACATCGATGAATACCTCCAGAAAACCCACGAACTGCTGAAAGATGATGGTGCGTCGTCGACGTGCGATTAATAATGAGTGTCCCTCCCGCAGATAACTTTAAGGGAAAACACGTGGGCATGCCAAAGTACTACCACGAAGACCCGGACCGCGACCCGGATTCGGTGCGCGGATGTTTCCTCGACGCGTTGTATGCGGACGAGAATTTTTTCCAAAAGCTCGCCGACTTTTTCTTCGACGGCGACGTGCCGTACGCGCGCGAGAACTGCCACGAGCTGAACGACGCGGCGATGAGCGAGTTTCTCGGACAATACGAGGTCGACCCGGGCCCGCGTGCTGACAGACCTTACCACGTCTGCTTTTATGGCATGTCGGGCTACACGGCCTCGATGGTGATGGAGTACCTCAAGCGCGACGTCAAGGATTCCGTCGAGATCGCTTTTTTCGGACGATCGGCGGCAAAAGTGACCGCGCTGCGCGATCAGATTTTGGGCGGAACCAAGTGGGAGACCGTCGAATGCATGGAGGCCGACTTGATGAATCCCAACGACGTCGAACGTCTCGTGAGCTCGTGCCGCTGCGTCGTCAACCTCGCCGGGCCGTTCGTGCTCTCGGGCGGCGAAAGACTCGTCGAGGCATGCGTCCACTACGACACCGACTATTGCGACGTGAGCGGGGAAATTCCGTGGAACGTCAAGCTGATGGAGTTCCACGACGTCGCCTGGGAGACGGGAGTTTACCTCGTCCCGAGTGCTGCGTTCGCCGGCGGAATGCCCGACTTGTTGTCCTACGTCGCGGTGCAAAAGCTCCAAGACGAACGCGCCGAAGCGACGGGCAAATGCCATGTCTACGTCCAGATGGGCGGGACGGCGACGGCACCCTCCGGTGGGACCTTGATGACGCGCGCGGCGATGATGGCGGCCCGAGCGTCCTCCGACGAGAAAACGAAGAAAATGATGAGCGACCCGTTCGTCCTCGGCGGACATATCGAGAACGGCTTTCGCGACGAAGACCAGGACGAATACCTCGCCAGAGTCTTCCACGACAAGACGATCAACAAATGGGTCTCGCCCCACCTCTACGCTCTCTACGAGAGCCGGATCGTCCGCCGGTCGAATTTCCTCCACCATCGCCTAGTCGGCGGACCAAACAAGGGCAAATGGTACGGCCTGCGCTTCAATTTCACGGCCTACGTCGTCCAAAAGAACGAAATCGAGGCCAGAAAGGCCAACGGAGGAGGAGGAAGAGGAGGAGGAGAAGGGGGCGATCTCCGCAAGAACAAATTTTACGCTCCCGGCGACGGACCCCTTCTCGACGACTTGATCGAATCGGAAGCCTACACGTGCATGCACTGCGTCGTCGAATCCGACGATTCGGACAAGCGGATCAAGCTCTCGATCAAAGGCTACGACGCCTACTACGAAACGGCGCGCATGGTCGTCGAAACGAGTCTCACCCTCGCGCTCCGCTCGCCCGAGCTCCGCACCGGAAAAAACCACGTCCGCGGCGGTCTCTTGACCCCAGCCATCGCTGGACGCAAGCCGCTCTTCGAACGCCTCCTCAACTCGGGGTTGGGCTTCCTCGACTGGTCGGACTCGGGCTTTCTCCCGGATGCCGCCTCCTGGGACGCCTTCAACATCAAGCCTATGGACTTCTTCCAGGAACCAAACGAGTAATAATAAGAACCAGCGTTGGGAATTCACTGGCCTCACTTCACTAGGTTCACTGAATTTAGTTCACTCCACTTCACTCCACTTCACTTCACTTCACCGAATATTTTCGTCCGAAGTCCAATGTTCACTTCACGTTCATTCACTTTGGCTGACGGCCTGACCGGGACCCCGTCTGATGAGCGAAGTCGAGCCGCGCTACCTGGAGGTGGAGGATAATGCTGATGATGAGGAGGAATTTATTAAACGCGGGACAGAAGGGGGAAGTTCACAAGAACGAGCCGATTGCGATGTCGATGTTGTGACGTGGAACACACCCGGCAAAAGCGGACGGACATCCTGGTTTTTCCAAGATGTGGGACTGCGTGCGTCGACTGAAGGAAATCATGCTGACCGCGTCAGTGGGAAGGCGACGCATGTGTGTATCCGGTGCTGGGAGCGCCTGAAGGTGACGAGAGACTTCAAGAAAGGCACGTGGCAGACGACCAAGCCCTCTTGGGGCCCACTTCAAGGCTGCGCATCCGGAGGAGGATTCGACGAGCTGGGACGTCAACAGCTCACCAAGAAACAGAAGACAGACCAAGAAAAGGAGGGCGTTATGACGGCCGTGGGCGTTGTGGCAGCCTCGAAGGGTAAATCGGATATTAAGAGATGCTTCATGGCCATGCCCAGCCAGGCAAAGAACTCTTCCCAGATGGCGTTCTCGGCTCGGCACTACGTGTACCCGTCGCAGCGGATTTCCATGCGCACCTTCGACGACGAAGATCATCGCAACCTAATTGAGGCGTATTACCGCGGCGGTGGCGGGAAAGGCAAGTGCCCGTTCATGACTCGAAAGGCGCCGTTTGAATGGGTGGACGCTGAATATCGTTGCTTTGTTCGAATCTTGATACACGTCGTTACGGAGTGTTATGAAGCGGCGGCTTTCGGCAATCCATTCGCCGAGGTGCTGCATGACGGCGGGACACTCAAGGATAAGTTCAAGCGACAGGCCATTGGCCTATCCTTCATCTGGCCCGATTGGAGTGGCGTTGAGACGGTGTGCGTGGGCCTCGTTCCAGCTGTTCCAGCTGACGACGGAACGGATTCAGGTCGAAGCGTGTGTGACATGCATGATATCTCAAAAGTCTCGGCAGCGGCATGTGACACGATCCAGAGGCAAGCAGGTGATCAATCTATTCGCAGCTCGCCAGGAGCTGCTGAACAGTGCCCACGATGGAGCCAAGTGCTTTTCTTACGGCACACGTTTGAAGGATCTGCATGCGCTTTTGCCATTATAGCCGGGGAAATAAATCGCCGAAGCTCAAGCTCGACCTCAATAAGACGAGGTTCCGGGCGCGATACCAACTTGTTCGTTCCTTGCTGCGTATGCACCACGTGCTTTAACTGTACACGGCTACCAACATTGGACTCCCCTGGACAATCAGTGATGAGCAATGGGTGGCGTTGGCTGAATTCGTGGCGATTTTTGCTATAACGGATGACCCCGTTGTTTTCGTGCAACATGAACACTTATACCTGGGGGCGTGCGCCGCGTTGATCAAGGACAACATGATCGAGTCTCTGCGAGCTGGGACGCTAGAAGTCATTGATCTCCCGAACATAACTGCGAAATCCATGCCACGTAAGACTGTCTCGATGTTGACGATCTCAGCGAGACCGGCAAAAACCTGTCTTGAGCGGGCTATACTCGAATGTGAGCGTCGGTTTTGCGGGAATAATGAAAACTACGTGCGTCACTTCGACTACGAATTCAACGATCGCGAGCTGATTACCTTCCTTCTTGACTTTCGGACTATCAACTGCTGCAGGTACCTGTCGTCCAATCAGAAAGCTCGGGCCAGGAAGTTGCTCAAGGAATTAATTATGATTTACGCACGGACTGCATTCCACCACGAAAACGCAAAGATTTCCTCCGAGTCTGCGCCGCCCTCCGAACCTGCGCCTGTCCGCAGCCTCTTGGCGGCACTCGACGCACCCAACGCTTTGGAGGATGACACTAGTGGCGACGTGCCTTCTTTTGCTATGCCTGAGAACCAGATGCCTGATTTCAATGTGGAGTTTGAACAGATCTTCACTCAATGGATCAGGCTCTCGAGATCGCTCAACTGGAAAGAGCATTATCCTGAACTTGAGAAGAAGGATGAAGTCGGCTTCACAGATCTGGCTGTGCTCGACGTTGGAAAGCTGTATCGACCGCTCACCAAGTAGCAGTATGGGTTCCTTCCGGACATGGCGAGAGCCTCTAAGGGTTCAATTGGTACACATGGCGCGCAGAGCTACTGCGAGCGCTGCCTGGGCATTGGAAATCTTGTCCTGACCGAGGGAAAGAAACACGTTTTTGCTCGGCGCGGACGAGACGGACAAAGTTGCCAGTAGTATACTGCGCACGAACAAGAATTTCTTCATTGCGGCGGCACTGGTTAAGTACAGGGACCTCGGACACGAGACCGAGTTTTTCAAAAACGCCGGGATCTCCATCCGCGAAGACTCTTTGGAGATGGAGGAGGTTGATGAGGAAGAACCAGACGAAGATACCGAGGTCGTCGTTCACATCGCCTAAAGTAAGAAACACGGAACCCCATCCACGGCAACTCCTCCTTCGCCCCAATACGCGAATGAATCTAAGAGCACCAGACCTAGGAGGCAATAGCGCGCGGGTGGCACGGAACTGTGACGGGGCGCGGCAGGGACCGACGGTGGCGATAAAAAAAAAACAAGTGGCGTTCACTTCACAAAGGTTCACGATGGCCACGCGTAGGGTGACGTGTTCACTTCAAATCACTTCACCAATATTGGGTGTGTGGGTGGTGAAGTGGTTCACGTTCACTTGCTGAAGTGAATATTCCCAACGCGGATGATAATAATAACTCCTGTGTTGTGGGGGTCCATTTTGGCGTGAATATATGGTCGTCGTAGGAGGGTAAGCGAGGTGGTCGAAGAGACTTCCGCCAGAAGCATGATCCGAGCGATGTTGCGTCATCATCGCCCGATGGGTGTCCGGGCGGCGTCGAGCAACGATCGGTTTAAGAACGTTGCCGCGGCTGCCACCGCGTGGGCTCGACGGGCTCGAGAGGCCGTGCGCGAAGTAGACCGCGAGGCTCTAATGGAAAGGTTGAAGCGCGAGGCACGCGAAGCGTTCGACGAACTGGTCCAGGGCCGGAAGCGCGAGGTGCTGCGGCAATCGTTGAAGGGCGAGGCGGGGCCCGAAGCGTCCGGCGAAGCAGCCGCGGGGGACGCGGCGCACAAGGCGTTGCTCGTGGTCGAGCAGGAGGAGCCGTGGGAGAAGTTGCGACAGCGGTTGCGGGAGGCGCCCATCATCCAGGAGATATTGCGCGGGGCGAAGAAGCTGCGCGAGACCAAGGTCGGCCAGGCCGCCGACAAGGTCGGAACATCGATCCGCGACCGCGTCGAAGATGCGCGAGAGTTCTGGGAAACATCTCAGAACCCGCTCGTCTACCAGGCGTCGTCGATCGTCGACGCCGTCACGGCCGAGAACGAATACGCCGCGGCGACGCGCGAGCTGCGGCGGCTCGACCCCGCCTTTTCCCTCGAGGAGTGGCGGAACGCGGTGTCCCACGACCTGGTCCCGAACGTCGTGAACGCGTTCGTCGACGGCAACACGACGGCTCTCAAGCCGTGGTTGAGCGAGGGCCTCTTTTCTCGCATCGCCCACGAGATCCGCCTCCGCAAGCAGGAGGGCCTCCGCTACGACGACGCCCGCGTCCTCGACTGCGAGTCGGCCGAGATCCTCGCCGTCCAGCTCGACGACAACCACGCCTCTCCGACCTTCGTCGTTCAGTTCATGACCCAGCAGATCAACTGCATCCGGAACCGCGAGGGCGACGTCATCGAGGGCGCCCCCGACGACATCCGGGCCTACTTTTATGTCATGGCCTTCCAGCGCCACCTCGTCCAGGACCACCTCACCTGGAAGATCATCGACTTCCAAATCGGGGGGGGCGACAAGTACTATTAGAGAGAGCAGAGCAGCATATCGTGTATGCCACCCGAGACAGACAACAAGCATATCCGCGCCGGGGGGTATGTTGTTGTTTTGGTTGGGCGTTTTTCTTCGGTTCGTCGCTTCGAGCGCCGAGGAGTGCATGCAGCTCGAGGTCTCGGCGCACAACGTCTCGGTCGCGATGCGATTCGTGGCCTCCGACAACGCCTCGAGGGTCGCGGAAGTTTTTGTCGAAACGCTGCAGCTGGACAGCGGGTCGGGGTGCGAGACGATGGCGTGCAGTCGCGACCTCCTCGCCGCCGCCGTCGCCGCGCAGCAAGGGAACCGGCCCCGGCGCCCTGGCGGACATCTCGTCGTGACGGCGATCCCAAAGACGGGCAGTCGGATGTTGCGGCAGCTGATCGCGACGGTGTCGGCGTCGCGCGGCTTTCCAAAGTTTGTCAACGGCCTCGACGGCGGCGGCCTCTCCGCGTGTCCCTCTTACACGGTCTGGTGCTGGCTGGGCGCCGGCATGAGCTTCGAGCTGCGGTCCGGCGGAACCTCGATGCAGGTGGAGGGGGGGAACTTCTCGGAGGTCATGAGCTTTTGCGCGCGAGGACTAAGAAGCGACCTCGAAGTAATGCTCGGGACCTCCGAGAGCACCGTCTACGTCGACCACGCCCATTTTCTGGGGGCGGGTTTTACGTACGTGGCCGTCCTCCGCGCCCCGCTCGACTGGGTCGCTTCCCACTACTACTTCCATCGTAATTCCGAACACCCCTACGGCCTTCAAAAAAATCTTTCCCTCGTCGAGGCCGTCAGGGAAAGTACTCGACTGCGCTACATGTCCTGGTTCAAAGATATTGGTGGCGCCCAGACCCGCATTCTCTGCGGCTACGCGCCCGAGTGCTTCGATACTACGACGACGACGACGTCTCGTAGTCGTTCGAGCGCCCTGAAATTTGCCCTGGCAAATCTCGTCGACCACTACGCGGTTGTCGGTCTCCTCGAAGACTGGGCCCTCACGGTCCAGGTCTTCGAGGCCGCGCTCCCCCACATTTTTTGCGGCGCGACCGCATACGACCCGCGCTCCCTCGAGTACCGAAGGGAGAAGGGGGACGCTGCCCGCCCCGCCGCGCGAGACCCGCTCCCCGACGACGTCCAACGCACGCTCCGCTCCTGGCTCGCGGACGATCTCGTTCTCTACGCCGCCGCAAAGGCCAAGCTCGAGGCCCAGGCCCTCGACCTCGGCATCATCACCACCACCAAACCCCCCTTATTTTTTTTTTCTTAACCGTGTGTCTTTCTTCGTGTCGCGACGACGACCGTGGTTGCAAAAAAAAAAAAACGCTATTGTTGTTGCTGTTGCTTATTATGGACAACAGAGTTTTTTTTGACAAGTACGTGACAGGACAGGCGGCGTGTGTGCAGAATTGACAATGCATGCCCTCGCTCGCCTTGGGTGTTCAAGAACGCGCGGAGGCGGCGGCGGCTCTCCAGCCAGCTCTCCGGTTCTCGGAGTCTAGTCGGTCGGGAGCGAGGGTCGATACCAACATTGAGGAGTTCGTGCTTGTCCAGGACGCGGCGACGGTCGTCGATCGTGTCGAGATCTTTCTTGAGGCTGTCCTGGATGCGCTCGACGCGGATAGCCTTCCAGGCTTGGTCGGGCGCGCGATCCGCGGTAAAGCAGCTTTTTTTCGGACGGGTTGTACGAGCAGGCCGCGACGTGGGCGTGCGCGTCGACGCCGCAGTCCTCGAGGCACCACGCGCAGAACGCGGCGTTGCAGCCGGCACATCGCAGCGCGGCGCAGCCGTCCCAGTCGCAGAAGGCCATCTTACGTCGCGGGCAGCGGGTTGCAGTCGTCGACGTCGCACCTCTGGAATGTCTTGACGCCCTGCCGGGGAATGCGATCGATCGCGAGCTGGATTTGCCGGTTGGCCTCGTTCCGCGCCTGCTTGGCGACGCGCGCCTCTTCGAGCTCGTCCTCGCGACACTTCTGGTACCTGGCAAAGACGTCGGGCGGCGCGAGCCGCGAGACCTGGCAGTCGTCCAGAGGCGGCGCGTCGCACTCCCCCGGATACAGCGGACAGTGCACTCGGCCGCCGCGCTTGGCGCGCCCCGAGAGATCGTCGTCGCCGACAGCGGCAACGACGGCCGCCGCGGCGCACTCGTTGCAGCAAAAGTGACCGCGGTCGCACGTTAGGCCCAACCCTCGGCAATCGTCTAAGCACGCGCGGCAGCGCCTTTGCTGCTGCTGCTGCTGCTGCTCGCGGTTCGTGTCGTTAGTCACTCTCGCGACATCCGGAGATTCGCTCGCGCGGCGCTCGATGAGCTCCGCCGCGTGCCGCTCGGCCTCGGAGACGCGCGCCGCGACGGCGGCCTCGGCGGCGCGCGCGGCGTCGCCGTCGTCGAGCGCCGCCTCGCGCCGACGCATCCACGAGTGCTTAATTTCGGCGTTGGCTGCCACGAGCACGTGAGCGCGCTTCTCCGTTTCGATCACAAAGGCGCGATCGCGGTCGCGTTCCCGCACGCGCGGCGCCGTCTCGAGCACGACCCGCACGGGCTCCCACTGCTTCGCGGCCACGCGCGCGTCCGGCTTCACGACCGCGACGGCGCCCGTCGCGGCGTCGACAACCACGTCGCGGGGAACGTACGATCCCCAGTAGGACCGCGCCCGCATGCGCACGCGGCTCGAGTCGACAACCTCGGTGGTCTCTTCCACGACCACCCGCGTCGCCGCCGTGTCGACGTTTACCTGCACAACGCCCGTCTCGCTCGGCGTCGGCCTCCGCCGCGACCTCGCATTATCGCCAAATCGCACCTCAAACCGCAGCGTCCTGCCACCGTCCTCGACGTCGGGCAGCCTCAGCGAGGCAGCCCCCAGGTCCCTCGCGGCCGCGATCGCAGCGCACGTCTCGGCGTCGTAAGGCTCGCGAGTTCCGTCGGGACCCACGTGCGCGAAACGGGGATCTTCTTCAAGTTTCCTAACGATCCGCGTGTTGTTGGTCGCCAGGTTCACTTGAATCATGCCCGACGAGGGTGGCTGCGGCATGCGCGCCGACACGGCGTTGGCGCCAAACCTCACTTCGAATACGTTGTCTTTGTGAGGTGGTAGCCGCACAGCCTGCGCGCCGCTCAACAGGGCCTCGGAAATCAGCAAATTCTCCGCTGCGGTGTACTGGTGCCTTCGGCCCGCCGCGTCGTAGTGTACGAACGCAGCGCCACCGCGCATCTGCTTAGAATAAGGATTGTTCCCAACTACTTGACTGGTGGTGGCGAATTGTTTCAGTAATTAATTCTGGACGACACCACGAAAACACCGTCGTCTTTTTTTTCATTCAACTTTCGGACATAGAGCCGTTGGGACGAGCTTTTCAGCGTTGCACTTTTACTCCAAGTTAAGGGGGCAAAGCCTTTACTCTGCCATCAACACACACACGTTCAAAGTAAAATAAAAAAGTGATGGGAGCTTATCTCAAGTCTCCAGGGTAAAGTAAAATAAAGCAAAACAGACATCCACTCTTTTTTGTATCCGTCGCCGCCGCCGCCGCCGCCGCAGCTGCCGAATCCATATATATGCATATTCGCAGGCCGCCGCAAGAGCCGTCTACTCTTCCGGCAAGTCCGTGTCGCCTCTTTGATTTCTTCGGCGCGTGGTCTCATCGGCGATCTCGCAGTGTTTGCCACGGGCCCACTCTATGATGAATTCGCGGTTCATGCGGCGCAAGAGGACGACCATGTCGCGTTCTTCGTCGTGTGTCATCAGGACGATGTTGCCGGTCGAGATGATTCGTTCGCAGGAGCCCTCGGCAGGAAGCGTGCCGATGGGCGAAGATCAGGCGAGCATGGGGAGGAAGCCGTACTTGGTGTCTTTCTCGATCTTTTCTTGAAGAGCTTGCCCACGTCGCCAGCTCATCATCACAAGGGTAAAGTAAAACACCCTCGACTCGAGGCACAGCGAGCGAGAGAGGTAAAGTAAAAGGTAAAGTAAACGAAAAATCAAGTAAAATTACGTTTTTTTACCCTATACTTTTTGCTCTGTAGAGTAAAGGTGCAACCGCCCGCTGGAGGTTTTTGTCGGCTGCTTTTACTCGAGCCGGGCGGCATGCCTGTTGCCAGTCGCTTGCCGGCACGTCGCGATGTTGGGAGATTATTGGCCGTCTCAAGAGCGGCTTGTCCAAGGCTAGGTCGTCACGTCATACACTTCTGCGCAACCCGGATGGTGCGCGCTGTCGTTCAACACCTCAGGAAAATGCGGAATTGCTGCTCCGTGCACACTCTGCGAACCTATATCACCGCCAGCCTTGTTTTGACGCAGGAGTCATTCAGCTCAATCATTCAGCTGCCGGAGCATCGGGCGTTCGTGCGGAGATATTAGCGGATGCTCGCTGGTCGTCAGGGCACATATAGGAGGATCCTCAGAACAGTAGTGCATGATTTCTGGTCGTCCGAGAAACAACCGGGAGCATGGGATATCGGCCTTCTTGGTATTTTGCCAAAGAAACGGGTCTTTTTCGCTGCCAGGTTGGCGTGATGATGCTCGACGTCGCGCAAAGGATTGTCTCCAACATCATACACGAGCGTCTCCCTTTCACGTGCGCTGAGGAGCTCGAACACAAATCGCAGAGCGGCTTTCTGCCGGAACGGGGGACTGCCGACGCAACCTTGAGTCTGAAGATGGTATTGAAGACGCGTCGCGAGCACGGCATCAAAACATGGGTCCTAATCATTTATTTTATCAAGGCCTTCGACAGGAACCAATCTGGCATTGCTATCGAAATTCGGCGTTCCAGTGAAACTCGTACGCATCATTGTAGCTCTCCACCGCATACAAGTGCGATTCTCCGTCTCCGGCGCTACCGCCGCGATCGACTCCATCACCGGCGTTAAGCTAAGGGTGATGTCCTAGGTCCTGTTCTTTTGACTCCATCACCGGCGTTAAGCTAAGGGTGATGTCCTAGGTCCTGTTCTTTTCGTTCTATACATGGCGGCCTTGACCATTTCATGGCGAGGTCGTGAAGGTCCGGGAACCTGCATGCGTCTTCAAGACGAAGCACGATGATGTACTCACCAGACGTCGCGACGACGCTAAACGCGGCACTGATGAAGTCGCACTCGAAGAGTCAGCGTATACGCAGATGATTGACGTTCCCGTTTCCCGATCGTCGTGCTGTGAATGTGGCGACGCCCCGTCTCATCCGGGGCATTTTTTTTGCCAGATGTGGTATGGAAGTCCACGCGGGTGACCGCCAAGCAGCGAAAGAGTCAAAATCCGAGATACTGTTTGTCGCCCCAAGTCAGGCATTCTCTACAATGACCCGACAACCTACGATGATGCCGACCTCTCCGACTTAGACGTAGTTGACGGCCGTCATATTTCCGTGGTGGCGAAATTCACCTACCTGGGCTCTTTACTCTTTCGCAGCTGCAGTGACTCTAAGGACGTTGATTCTCGTCTTAAGAAGGCGGCAGCGGCTTTCGGTGCGCTCCATCACGACTTTAATGCCTCGAGATACCTCTCTGCCCGAGCCAAACGAACTGTCTACGTCGGTCTCATCCTCGCCATCCTCCTTCACACGGTGCGGAATCATGGTGCCTAACCGAGGTTGTCTACAATCGTCTATGATGCTTTCACGCACAATGCGCACGCGCGAAATGGTGCGTTGCACGTCGCCAGACCTGGCAACATCAAATCAAAACTTTGTCCCTCCTCTAGCGCCTTGGAGACGACTATCGATATCTACATGTCTCACCGACAACTCCGCTGGGCGGGCGATGTTTGCCCGCATGCCCTGGAACCGCCTCTCTCGGAAGATGCTTACCTCCTGGTGCGCCTCCAAACGTCCCCGCGGATCCCCAGAGTTCACTGACCTGGCACTCCCTCGCTCAATACCATAAACAACTGGCGACAAAAAAACACCAATTCGTCATCAATCCCCCTATATACCTCCCCCACTCTCATCGCCCAGTGTGTACTCTGAACGCACGCGCCACGGCTCTGCGATCCGCCTTCGCCCCATGTACTGGGCTGTCTCTGATCCCCCGCGCCTCGGCGCTGGGATTTGCCTACGCCCCATGCATTGGGCTGACTGACCTCTAGTTAGTGCGTTCTGGGTGAAAAAGGGGCTTTTGGGGGGGCTGTTTCTACAAAAGACATTAAAAAAAGCCGTGTCGCCGACCGGGACCTCCTCTTATTGCCAGCCGCGGCTGCTATTATTGCCCAGCCCCGACCTCGTGCATCATACGGCCGATAAATATCTTAACTCCCAGATCGAAAGACCCCACCAATTGTCGCCGCGACGCATGAGGAGTGGTATCCTGAGTATAAGCCTCACCGCCACGGGCGCCAACCGCAAGATGACCCGCTCGCGTCATCATCGAGGTGCGCTTTTGGACTTCTTCTTCGACTCCTTCTTCTTCTTCTTCTTCTTCTTGTCTTCAGCTGTGCGTTCGGCCCGTCGAAGCTTACCAGCTTGATCGCTTCGCGCGCGCATGCCCAGCCTGGCACCGCCCGTCGCCTCGAAGAGGTCGTCAAGCGAGGGCGTCGGGGCCTTCCGTTTGTTGACCTTGGTCAGCGCATCGCCAAATGCCGAAGCCCACCACTGCCCCTCGTCGAACGACGCCTTCGCCGAGCCCTTGGCGGTAATGGCGGCGCCGAGTCCGGCGTTGTCGGGTTTCTTCTCGACGCCGACGAACTTGGCGATACCATCCTCCTTCTTCCCGAGTCCTTTGCCCTCTTGCCACCCCATGGCGGCCATCGCCTTGTGTGCAAAAGGCGAGTAGCTCATCGCGCTTCTTTGGCGGTCCGTTTGGCGTGGGACTCCCAGAGACGCGAGGTTAACCGTGCTTCCCGTACCTCACCAGGAGGCGGACATTTAAACACCCCATCACATCCTCCTTCAAAGCTGCTGCTACATCAATGCTTGCTCCAGCGCCCATCGTTTTGGGCTCGAATAATGATGAAGGTAGCTTCGAGACGACGAAGAGGGTAGCTTCGAGACGACGAAGAGGGTATCTTCTCGTTTCTAATAACCTTCTGATGGAGATAGCTGCTGGTCAGTCGAACTTGATCTTTGGTCTCGCGTAGCCGGGACATGGTTTGGTGTATGTGATGACCGCCACTGGATTGTAACCAGGTGCGTTACTCCTCGATCAACACAGCGCGTCGATGTCCAACTTCCTAGACGGTTGTTTTTAAAATCTTCTCGTGCACGCGCATCCCCATCGTGGGGCGATGGACGACGCGAATTCGCTTCTCTTCACCAATAGAAGACACGAAACCCCACTGGTTCATGACATGACAGCGCCGACTGACTAAAGCACCAAAGAGCGTTTGGTTGTTTCGCGTTCTAGCACGCGTCGATCACCACTTGAATTCTTTAACGCACTTGCTCAAGGAGCTCGAGTAGAGAGTAACAACGAACGGAACTACCCAAAGTGATGCAATCGTGTTCACCAGAATCGGGTTTTGGTCCCCATGACAAGAATTTGAGAGAGGATAAATGAAGAAGATAACTAAGCTCCTGCGGGACGGAGAAGTCCAAAGCTTTTCGGGTTAGTATGAGGGGGGGCAAGAGCTCATGCATATTGGCGCGCGAACGTCCGAGGAGGCGAGCATTGTTTTCAGCGTTGGGAATTCACTGGGCTCACTTCACTAGGTTCACTGAATTTGGTTCACTTCACTTCACTTCACCGAAAATTTTCGTCTGAAGTCCAATGTTCACTTCACGTTCATTCAATTTTGCTGACGGCCAAGTCTGATGAGCGAAGTCGAGCCGCGCTACCTGGAGGTGGAGGATAATGCTGATGATGAGGAGGAATTCAAACGCGGAACAGAAGGAGGAAGTTCACAAGAACGAGCCGATTGCGACGTCGATGTTGTGACGTGGAACACACCCGGCAAAAGTGGACGATCAACCAGGTTTTTCCAAGGTGTGGGACTGCGTGCGTCGACTGAAGGAAAATCATCCTGGCAGCGTCAGTGGGAAGGCGACGCATGTGTGTATCCGGTGCTGGGAGCGCCTGAAGGTGATGAGCGACTTCAAGAAAGGCACGTGGCAGACGACCAAGCCCTCTTTGGGCCCACTTCAAGGCTGCGCATCCGGAGGAGGATTCGACGAGCTGGGACGTCAACAGCTCACCAAGAAACAGAAGACCGCCAAGAAAAGGAGGGCGTTATGACGGCCGTGGGCGTTGTGGCAGCCTCGAAGGGTAAATCGGATATTAAGAGATGCTTCATGGCCATGCCCAGCCAGGCAAAGCACTCTTCCCAGATGGCGTTCTCGGCTCGGCACTACGTGTACACCTCGCAGCGGATTTCCATGCGCACCTTCGACGACGAAGATCATCGAAACCTAATTGAGGCGTATTACCGCGGCGGTGGCGGGAAAGGCAAGTGCCCGTTCATGACTCGAAAGGCGCCGTTTGAATGGGTGGACGCTGAATATCGTTGCTTTGTTCGAATCTTGATACACGTCGTTACGGCGTGTTATGAAGCGCCGGCTTTCGGCAATCCATTCGCCCAGGTGCTGCATGACGGCGGGACACTCAAGGATAAGTTCAAGCGACAGGCCATTGGCCTATCCTTCATCTGGCCCGATTGGAGTGGCGTTGAGACGGTGTGCGTGGGCCTCGTTCCAGCTGACGACGGAACCGATTCCGGCACGGCTTCTCTGCTCCGTTCTGTGGTCGCGGAGCGTGCGAGAATCGATATCGATTTGGCGGCCGCAACCATTGTTCAAGACCGGGCTGCAATTGGCGTCGCCGAAGAATTTTTTGTTGAGGTCGAAGCGTGTGTGACATGCATGATATCTCAAAAATCTCGGCAGCGGCATGTGGCGACTTGACACAACCCAGAGGCAAGCAGGTGATCAATCTATTCGCAGCTCGCCAGGAGCTGCTGAACAGTGCCCACGATGGAGCCAAGTGCTTTTCTTACGGCACACGTTTGAAGGATCTGCATGCGCTTTTGCCATTATAGCCGGGGAAATAAATCGCCGAAGCTCAAGCTCGACCTCAATAAGACGAGGTTCCGGGCGCGATACCAGCTTGTTCGTTCCTTGCTGCGTATGCACCACGTGCTTTAACTGTACACGGCTACCAACATTGGACTCCCCTGGACAATCAGTGATGAGCAATGGGTGGCGATGGCTGAATTCGAGGCGATTTTTGCTATAACGGATGACCCCGTTGTTTTCGTGCAACATGAACACTTATACCTGGGGGCGTGTGCCGCATTGATCAGGCACAACATGATCGAGTCTCTGCGAGCTGGGACGCTAGAAGTCATTGATCTCCCGAACATAACTGCGAAATCCATGCCACGTAAGACTGTCTCGATGTTGACGATCTCAGCGAGACCGGCAAAAACCTGTCTTGAGCGGGCTATACTCGAATGTGAGCGTCAGTGTTGCGGGAATAATGAAAACTACGTGCGTCACTTCAACTACGAATTCAACGATCGCGAGTTGATTGCCTTCCTTCTTGACTTTCGGACTATCAACTGCTGCAGGCACCTGTCGTCCAATCAGAAAGCTCGGGCCAGGAAGTTGCTCGAGGAATTAATTATGATTTACACACGGACTGCATTCCACCACGAAAACGCAAAGACTTCCTCCAAGTCTGCGCCGCCCTCCGAACCTGCGCCTGTCCGCAGCCTCTTGGCGGCACTCGACGCACCCAACGCTTTGGAGGACGACATTAGTGGCGACGTGCCTTGTTATGCTATGCCTGAGAACCAGATGCCCGATTTCAATGTGGAGTTTGAACAGGGCTCCACTCAATGGATCAGGCTCTCGAGATCGCTCAACTGGAAAGAGCATTACCCTGAACTTGAGAAGAAGCATGAAGTCGGCTTCACAGATCTGGCTGTGCTCGACGTTGGAAAGCTGTATCGACCGCTCACCAAGTAGCAGTATGGGTTCCTTCCGGACATGGCGAGAGCCTCTAAGGGTTCAATTGGTACACATGGCGCGCAGAGCTACTGTGAGCACTGCCTGGACATTGGAAATCTTGTCCTGACCGAGGGAAAGAAACACGTTGCTCGGCGCGGACGAGACGGACAAAGTTGCACTACTGCGCACGAACAAGAATTTCTTCATTGCGGCGGCACTGGTTAAGTACAGGGACCTCGGACACGAGACCGAGTGTTTCAAAAACACCGAGAGCACCATCCCCGAGACTCCTTGGAGATGGAGGTTGATGAGGAAGAACCAGACGAAGATACCGAGGTCGTTCACATCGCCTAAAGTAAGAAACACTGAACCCCATCCACGGTAACTCCTCCTTCGCCCCAAAACGCGAATGAATCTAAGAGCACCAGACCTAGGAGGCAATAGCGCGCGGGGGGGGGCGGAACTGACGGGGCGCGGCAGGGATCGGCGCTGGCCTTAAAAAAAAAAAAAGTGGCGTTCACTTCACAAAGGTTCACGATGGCCACGTAGGGTGACGTGTTCACTTCAAATCGCTTCACCAATATTGCGTGGCTGGCGATCGCTAACCGTTGGTTGCGATGGAGGACGGCGCCTAACACGCTTGCTCCCTGCGGCGGCCCCGGCCGTCCCGGAGTGAGACGGTGCCTGCTCGCCTCCCGGGCTGGCCGGTTAGCACCCGGAAAGTCCGCGCTGGGCTGGGGTTCGCTCGGTTGGGCAGAACGCGACGGACAGGTCGATTGTTCGTGGACCAACACGTTTGCGGCCTGCGACGCTCTTGCACGACTTCGCACAAGACCGCGCGCGGTGGCGGTCCGTCATCAACGAGTCCTCGTCCCTCGCCTCTGCCCCAACTGCGTGATTGTCCTCTGTGATTCCGGATCGGCTCCTGCCTGTCCGGCCTGGCTCCCATGCTCGGGAGAGGTCTGGAGTTAGAGTTAGTTAGTGGTGAAGTGGTTCACGTTCACTTGCTGAAGTGAATTCCCAACGCTGATTATTTTATCAGTTGCTTCGGACACATCCGCCCTCAACGAACGAATTTGCGATACTCGCTGCTGTGTGGTGCTTGCTCTGTCCCCTCCCTCTTCATTAACAGTCGCCATTTTATACCTGCGATACCCAGGACAGCGTTGCGTTCGATGAGCTTTCAAGGCCCCAGTAGTTCATTTGCCTTCTTCATTTCACTTGCTCGCAGATAACTGCGATTACGCGATACCTCCGACGAACAGAGTCGCGCTGAAGAGCCATAAACAAAATGAAAGCCATTTGATTATGGCGCATGGAATCTTTCTTATCTATCTGTGCAATTGCGGTCGGCAGAGTGATTCTTTTAAGGGCACTCCAGTCAAGTTCAAGTGCGGTCTCGCACTCCAGACGGACTGCGTACCACGCGAGAGACATCCAAGCGAGCTTCGTCCAGAGGGCTTGCCAGCACCGACGAAATTACAGCCTGACTGTCTGAATGTCCCTTTTTTGTGAGTGTGATTGTCCAAAGGTCCAAAGGTCCAAAAACAGAACAAGCAACGCCATTGTGAACCACCACTGGGATCATCAAGCGTTGATGAAAACGACGACAAACTCAAGGCCGCCGAAGCAGCTGTTGTTCGTCTGGTACGAGCACAATACGAAGGGCGCGGCGAAACGAAAATCAGCAGCAAAACGAAACAATGGCGGCCACAGCAACTATTTCACTTCCCCCCTGTCGAAGCAAGCGACATGGTGCGTACCTCCCTTTTTACAGTTTCTTCTTCTTCTTCTTCTTCTTCTTCTTCTTCTTCTTCTTCCTTGTCTGACATTCGGTCGCGACGCGTTTCCCCGCGTTTGCGCGGGCGCCATCGACGGGTATTTTTTTCGTCTGCCTGCTGCCGCCTCTCATCTGCGCGCGACGGAAAATAAAACTCCAACAAACAGGAAATCTAATCTTCAGTCTGTCAATCCGAGAGAGTGTACCACTTGGAGTACGCTCCGCGTTTAAGACCACCGCGGTGAGCAGTCCAATGCAGAGCACGCCACGAAAGACCGCCGCAACTGGGAACTTGAGAGGTACGTCGCCTGAATCATTGCCATTCTCAAAAAAAGCTCTGTAAAATCAATTTCGTGTGAATCCACAAGGCTGTAGGTGGAATTCATCATCAATTCAACTCGTAACCACCCAATGATGCCCGGGATGGCGGCGAGAAACGACACTGGTGCGCGCGTTCATTCAGGCGGCAGCAACAGCCATCAACGCGGAATGACGAGAAAAGAGCAGAGAGATAAGACAAAGACTCCCCACACAACCCCCCCCCTCTTAGCAGTCGACATCCTAACTACTAATCAACAGATGTTTGTCTGTCTGTTTGTCTGTTTGTTTGTCCCTCGATTTAGGGTAAGGATCAGGTAGGCCAGCGAGCCAGGCATTGATCCTCCAAGTCGTGTACGGCGACCTTGCAGACTGTTTCCAAGACCCGCGGCGGCTCTTTCAGCGCGCCATTCTCACGCCCCGTCGAAACGATGTTGTCGATGCTGACAACGCGCGCATGACCTCGGCCTTTTTTTCCTGGAGACGAGGCGTTGGAGTTCTTTTCGGCCGACTAGGTTGGGTCGGAAGACGACGCCTCGCTCTTGACAGTCGAGTTTTCAACTCCCTGACAACCAACGGCATGCTGACTTTGATCGCGAGCTTAAAGTCTTCGCAACCTCGACCCCGTCGCACGGCCACTGTAACGGTACCAGATACATGATCGATCGTGTCGTGTCACCGAGGCTCCTCCAACCTGGATCCCTTAAGGCCCGCCGACGCCAAACGATCACCAAGAGCCAGGGCCAGACGCCCCGCGAGGTCGGCGTCCTCTTGGCGAAGCCCGTCTTCTGCCACGTCCAGCTCTACGTGGCTCTCTGTCGATCGGCAACCCCGAGGATATCCTCTTCTTGGTCGACGACTCCACCCTACTCCACACGTGTTGCGCAATACCGACAAGCCCCCTCCCAGCGTCTACACGCGCACTATAGGTTAACTTACTGGGACCAGGTGAACTTACTTTTTTGGAACCAGGTGAACTTACGGAGGTTAGAGATTGGGACTAGGTGAACTTAGTGACCAGGTGAACTTACTGAGACCAAGTGTGAACTTACTGGGTTTTTTAGAGTAAACTCAAAGGTTAGCGGCGTGTGCGGATCAAAGCAGCTTAGATTGGCGAGGGTGAGAGGGACGAGTTCAAAGGAGAGGGGTGAGTGGATGTGAGCAGGAGTGGGCTTACGCCGAACTTACTGGGGTTAGAGATTGGGACTAGGTGAACTTACTGGGACCAGGTGAACTTACTGGGGTTAGAGATTGGGAGTATGTGAACTTACTGGCGAACTTACTGGCCTGCACTTGTTTAAAGACAAAGAGAGACGTTGGTGCTGTGATGGCTTGCCTGCCCTAGTGTAACTAGGCGAGGGCGTCAGGGCTTCTTCGGTGTCGTCCCAGAGCCTCCTCGCTGTCTGTCCCATGAGTGAAGCAGCGTCAAAAATAAGAAAGGTAGACGATGACGCGGCTGATAATATTCTGTCATGGGTCGGGGGACACGGGTGCCGGTGCAGAGGCTTGGGTGAGCGCCGTCGCCGACCCCTTGTTGCGCGAAAGGTTCGAGTGGGCGTTTCCGACGGCAAAGCGCATCCGATACTCCCTCGGCGGCAGCGAAGCGTCGGTGTGGTTTGACCGAAAGGGTGGGTTCGAGCCGACGTTTCCGGAACAAACGGCATCGGTAATCGCGTCCGTCGGGCGGCTCGAGCTGATCATCAACGAGTACGAGCGGCGGGGGGTGACGCGCGACCGCATCGCCTTGGCGGGTTTTTCGATGGGCGGGGGCATCGCTCTGCAGGCGGCCGCGCGGCTCGAGATCGCAGCGGTCGCGGCGATCTCTTCGTATCTTTGCGACGATTCCCCCGCGTACGATCTCGAGTTCCCGCCCGTGTTCATGGCCCACGGCGCGGCCGACGAGTTCATTTCGGCGCGGTGGGGCGAGATGACGGCGAGGCGGATCGAAGCGACCGGAGGTCGCGTCCGGTTCCGGCTCTACGAAACGGTCGCCCACGAACTCGCCCCCGCGCCCCTCAACGACGCCCTCGCCTTTCTCGACGACATCATACCGAGAGTATCATGATAATAATAATAAGGAAGTTGAGGTGGCGCGGGCGAGGATGGGGCCGACGTAGGCGTCCGGCACGCGGTAGAGGTCGGCGCCGCGGTGGTGCTTGAGGCGGATGAGGTTGTGGTCGAGGAACTCTTGGAGGAAGGCGCGGGTCTGGTCCTCGGTGTGGGCGATCATGCGGCGGCGGGCCTTTTCGAAGATCTCGCGGAACGTGATACCCCCTTTCCCGAGGCTGTTGTTGTTCTTGTGGGCGGCGGCGATGAGGTGGAGGAGCTCGAGGTGGCGCGAGGTTAAAGAGGTGAGGACGTAGGAGAGGCCCTCTTCGGTGGTGGCGTCGAGGGTTGTCGGGGCGGGCCCGGACGCGAGGAGGGCGGCGGCGGGAGCCTCGTCGTCGTACCAGGCGAACGTCGTCGCGTCCGCGATCACCAAGTTGAAGGCGTTGGCGAGGCGCGCGTCCCACATCAAGGGTGCGTTGACCGTGTCGACCGAGCACGCGAGGTGGACGCGCGGAGAAGATACGAGGGCCGCGAGCGCTCGTTGCGCGGACTCCGAGCGGAGGCGCGGTCCGTCGATGCTGTGGACGACGACGTGGACGCGGCTTTTGGCGGCCGCGGCGAGGCGCCGCGCGACAGCCCCCAAGGCCATCCCGCGAACATCATCGATAGGAAGCCGCAGTTCTTTCGCGGCCGCGACGAGCTCGGCGCGCAGATCGAGGTCTCGTTTGAAGCCGTCGATCACGACGACCGTCCCAGACTTTGCGAGGTGCGACGCAGCAAACTTCTCCAAGACGCGTCTCTTCGACCCGAACCCCTGAAGCAGCAAGTTCGATCCGGCGAGGAGGATGGCGCCCCACCAAGGGAAACGAGCTTCGAGGTGCTCGGCGAACTCGGGCTCGAGCGGGGGTGGATCGCGGGCCGCGACGTAGGCTTCGACCTCGGCTGCAGTCGGCGCCTCGAGCGCTTCGTTGAGGCTGGCCTTGTCGCGGCGGCCGCCCGATCCCGATCCAGATCCCGATCCCGCGGCGGACGCGGCGGCGAGAAAGTACGCGCTCGCGCGCGGACACACGTCGCCGAACGCGCGGTCCCCCTCCGCCGAGGACTCGCCCGGACCGTCGTCGTCGACAGCCCGCGACACGAGCCAGTCCCCGAGCGCCGAGGGCAGCACCGCCGCCTCCACCTCCTCCTCCTCGCCCCCCATCCGCATCACGACCTCGGGATCTTTCCGAACGTGATCGACGACATCGTTCGCGCACAAAAACACCCTCGAGTCCGGGGCGACGTACACCAGCCCCCCGCGGGCCTCGAGGTCTGACGAGCTCTTGTGCGTCCACCCCATCTCCTGCAGGATCCTGTAGAGGGACCCAAAGCCCTCGAACCGCCGATCGAAGCTCCGCTCGGTCGTTGTTGGTTCTGACGAATCCTCGCGGCTGTTCAAACCTGAGTTTCTCTGCAACTCTGGTAGACCGAGACCCGACAGCCACGCGTCAAACATATCCTCGGGCATCGACACGCTGCTCGCGACACTCTCGTCGCAGGTGCTGTCGGGTACCTGCGCGCGCGACTCCGCATCGACAACAACCGAAAAAAGCGAATCCTCGTCCCGCGTCGGAGCGTCCGCCGCGCTGCGAGCTGCCGACGGTTCGTCGTCCTCCTCCTCCGACTCAAACGACGACACCACCGCCACCACCGGACCCCCTTCCTCCGACTCGCAGTAGTCATCTCGTACCGCCTCCGAGGAGGAGTCGTCGTCGTCGTCATCGTCCTCCTCCTCCTCCTCCTCCAAACGTGCGACTTCTTCGTCCTCTTGTACCGACGTGTCGACTATCCGCACCGTTGTTGTCGGGTCAACAACGTTTATCCACTCCTCGTGGATGCTTCCGGTGCGACTCTTCGCGTCGATGCGATGCTCCTCGAGCCACTGGAGGACGCGCTCGGGATTCACAAAGTAGTGGACGTCCTCCATACCGCCAACCATGCAGCTGGCGCCAGGTCGATAGTACAGGTAGTCCTGGAGTTCGTTCTTTCCCTTGCGCCACGTCCACCCGCAACTTTGGAGCGTCTTCCATGCTTGAGACCACGGCAACTCCCACAACTCCTCGGTCCCGGGCGTATGGACGGGCTTGCTCCTCTTGGCGCGCTTTGGGGCGCGCGTGGTCGTCACTTGCGCTGGCGCCGGCGCAGGTTCGGCGGTCGTCGAGCACCTGGCGGTGGTCGCGCGCAAGCGCGGTTCCAACCTGCCGACCGTAGAGGATGGGTCGTCTTGTGACGTGCTGTGCTGCGTGTGGTACTCCTCGCGGATGCTCCCGGTGCGACTATCAGCATCGATACGATGCTCCTCGAGCCACTGTAGAACACGCTCGGGATTCGCAAAGTAGTGGACATCCTCCATCGCGCCAACCATGCAGCTGGCGCCAGGCCGATAGTACAGGTAGTCCTGGAGTTCGTTCTTTCCCCTGCGCCACGTCCAGCCGCAACCTTGGAGCGCCTTCCAGACTTGAGACCAAGGTAATTCCCACAACTCCTCGGTCCCGGGCGTGTAGACAGGCATGCTTCTCTTGTTGCGCTTTGGGGCGCGCGTAGTCATCACTTGCGCTGGCGCAGGTTCGGCGGTCGTCGAGCCCCTGGCGGTGGTCGCGCGCAAGCGCGGTTGCAACCTGCCGACCGTAGAGGATGGGTCGTCTTGTGACGTGCTGTGCTGCGTGTGGTACTCTTCGTGGATGCTCCCGGTGCGACTGTCAGCATCGATGCGATTCTCCTCGAGCCACTGCAGAACACGCTCGGGATTCGCAAAGTAGTGGACATCCTCCATCGCGCCAACCATGCAGCTGGCGCCAGGCCGATAGTATAAGAAGTCCTGGAGTTCGTTCTTTCCCCTGTGCCACGTCCAGCCGCAAGCTTGGAGCATCTTCCAAACATGGGTCCAAGGCAACTCCCACACCTCCTCGGTCCCGGGCGTGTAGACAGGCTTGCTTCTCTTGTTGCGCTTTGGGGCGCGCGTAGTCGTCACTTGCGCTGGCGCAGGTTCGGCGGTCGTCGAGCCCCTGGCAGCCGTCGCACGCAAGCGCGGTTCCAACCTGCCGACTGTAAAAGATGGGTCGTCTTGTGACGTGCTGTGCTGCGTGTGGTACTCCTCGTGGATGCTCCCGGTGCGGCTATCAGCATCGATACGATGCTCCTCGAGCCACTGTAGAACACGCTCGGGATTCGCAAAGTAGTGGACATCCTCCATCGCGCCAACCATGCAGCTGGCGCCAGGCCGATAGTACAGGTAGTCCTGGAGTTCGTTCTTTCCCCTGCGCCACGTCCAGCCGCAACCTTGGAGCGCCTTCCAGACTTGAGACCAAGGTAATTCCCACAACTCCTCGGTCCCGGGCGTGTAAACAGGCATGCTTCTCTTGTTGCGCTTTGGGGCGCGCGTAGTCATCACTTGCGCTGGCGCAGGTTCGGCGGTCGTCGAGCCCCTGGCGGTGGTCGCGCGCAAGCGCGGTTGCAACCTGCCGACCGTAGAGGATGGGTCGTCTTGTGACGTGCTGTGCTGCGTGTGGTACTCTTCGTGGATGCTCCCGGTGCGACTGTCAGCATCGATGCGATTCTCCTCGAGCCACTGGAGGACACGCTCGGGATTCGCAAAGTAGTGGACATCCTCCATCGCGCCAACCATGCAGCTGGCACCAGGCCGATAGTATAGGAAGTCCTGGAGTTCGTTCTTTCCCCTGTGCCACGTCCAGCCGCAAGCTTGGAGCATCTTCCAAACATGGGTCCAAGGCAACTCCCACACCTCCTCGGTCCCGGGCGTGTAGACAGGCTTGCTTCTCTTGTTGCGCTTTGGGGCGCGCGTAGTCGTCACTTGCGCGGTGGTCGAGCCTCTGGCAGCCGTCGCACGCAAGCGCGGTTCCAACCTGCCGACTGTGGAGGATGGGTCGTCTTGTGACGTGGTGTGCGTGTGGTACTCCTCGTGGATGCTGCCTGTGCGACTATCAGCATCGATGCTATTCTCCTCGAGCCACTGGAGGACACGCTCGGGATTCGCAAAGTAGTGGACATCCTCCATCGCGCCAACCATGCAGCTGGCGCCAGGCCGATAGTACAGGTAGTCCTGGAGTTCGTTCTTTCCCCTGTGCCACGTCCAGCCGCAAGCTTGGAGCATCTTCCAGACTTGAGACCAAGGTAATTCCCACAACTCCTCATTCACGGGCGTCTCGACGGGCTTTCTTCTCTTGTTGCGCTTTGGGGCGCGCGTAGTCGTCACTTGCGCTGGCGCAGGTTCGGTGGTCGAGCCCCTGGCAGCCGTCGCACGCAAGCGCGGTTCCAACCTGCCGACTGTAGAGGATGGGTCGTCTTGTGACGTGGTGTGCGTGTGGTACTCCTCGTGGATGCTGCCTGTGCAACTATCAGCATCGATGCTATTCTCCTCGAGCCACTGGAGGACACGCTCGGGATTCGCAAAGTAGTGGACATCCTCCATCGCGCCAACCATGCAGCTGGCGCCAGGCCGATAGTACAGGTAGTCCTGGAGTTCGTTCTTTCCCCTGTGCCACGTCCAGCCGCAAGCTTGGAGCATCTTCCAAACATGGGACCATGGCAACTCCCACAACTCCTCGGTCCCGGGCGTGTAGACAGGCTTGCTTCTCTTGTTGCGCTTTGGGGCGCGCGTAGTCGTCACTTGCGCTGGCGCAGGTTCGGTGGTCGAGCCCCTGGCAGCCGTCGCACGCAAGCGCGGTTCCAACCTGCCGACTGTGGAGGATGGGTCGTCTTGTGACGTGGTGTGCGTGTGGTACTCCTCGTGGATGCTGCCTGTGCGACTATCAGCATCGATGCTATTCTCCTCGAGCCACTGGAGGACACGCTCGGGATTCGCAAAGTAGTGGACATCCTCCATCGCGCCAACCATGCAGCTGGCGCCAGGCCGATAGTACAGGTAGTCCTGGAGTTCGTTCTTTCCCCTGTGCCACGTCCAGCCGCAAGCTTGGAGCATCTTCCAGACTTGAGACCAAGGTAATTCCCACAACTCCTCATTCACGGGCGTCTCGACGGGCTTTCTTCTCTTGTTGCGCTTTGGAGCGCGCGTTGTCGTCGCTAACGCCGGCGCAGGTTCGGTGGTCGAGCCCCTGGCGGTGGTCGCACGCAAGCGCGGTTGCAACCTGCCGACCGTAGAGGACTTGTCTTGAGTAGGAACGGGCGCGCGGTACTCTTCATGAATGCTCCCGGTGCGACTATCAGCATCGATGCGATTCTCCTCGAGCCACTGTAGAACACGCTCGGGATTCGCAAAGTAGTGGACGTCCTCCATACCGCCGACCATGCAGTTGGCGCCAGGCCGATAGTATAGGAAGTCCTGGAGTTCGTTCTTTCCCCTGCGCCACGTCCAGCCGCAACCTTGGAGCGCCTTCCAGACTTGAGACCAAGGTAATTCCCACAACGCCTCATTCCCGGGCGTCTCGACGGGCTTTCTTCTCTTGTTGCGCTTTGGAGCGCGCGTTGTCGTCGCTGGCGCCGGCGCAGGTTCGGTGGTCGAGCCCCTGGCGGTGGTCGCACGCAAGCGCGGTTGCAACCTGCCGACTGTAGAGGACTTGTCTTGAGTAGGAACGGGCGCGCGGTACTCTTCGTGGATGCTGCCTGTGCGACTATCAGCATCGATGCTATTCTCCTCGAGCCACTGGAGGACACGCTCGGGATTCGCAAAGTAGTGGACGTCCTCCATACCGCCGACCATGCAGTTGGCGCCAGGCCGATAGTATAGGAAGTCCTGGAGTTCGTTCTTTCCCCTGCGCCACGTCCAGCCGCAACCTTGGAGCGCCTTCCAGACTTGAGACCAAGGTAATTCCCACAACTCTCCGGGCGTATGGAGAGCCATCGTTGTTGTTGTTGTTGTTATTGTTGTTGTCTTGGTGCGCTTGGGGGGACTTGTCGTAGGTGCCGGCGCTGGTTCAGAAGAAGACAGAGGGAAGGTGGTCGCTCCCCTCGTGGATTGGAGACTTGCATCATCGTTGTCGACGTCATCGTCACGTAGGTATTCATCATCGACGTGACCGATTCTGTCGACACCGTCGAGTCGATGCTTCTTGACAAACCGCTGCACAGCAGTCGGGCTCTCGAAGTAATCAGTACCCTTAACCGCAGCCCCGACGCTCCCAACGCCGGGACGTAGGTACAAGCGCGAGCCGTTCGCGCCCTCGACGCATCGCCAGCCGCTGCCGAGCAGCGCTGCCCACTGGGGCCCGAATCCTCGGTGCCACAACGGACGGCTGTCCGCTGGCTTGTCGTTGGCGAGGACAAATTCGCCTTGGAGCATTCGATTGGGCACCCGAGCGCGGCGAGTCCGGCGCGGCAGATCCGACGTCAGTTTGGCGAGGCGGCCAATCGGCGAATCGGCGAGCTCCGCTTCGTCGACGTGGCCCATTCTCGTCTCGCCGTCGATTTTCCAGTACTTTGCGAAGGTTGGCAGCTCGGAGATGCCGAAGTAGTGCGTCCCTCGACGCGCGCCAGCCTTGATCGACGGCGCGCCCGGTCGAAAGTACAACCACGAATCGAGTCCAAATCCATTCTTATACACCCACCCGCACCGAGACCGGAGAAATTCCCACAGCTCGTGCGATGGCAGCTCCCACGGCCGCTCCTCCTCCTCTTGGTCGTCGTCGTCGTCGTCCTCTTCCACCTGCGTCCGTCGATACGGCGGCGTCGGCGGCGGCGGCGCGTCTTCGTCGACGTGGCCGGTGCGACGCTCGCCGTCGAGGCGCCAGTCGCGAGCGAAAGTTCTGACGTCGTCCGGCGTCGCAAAGAACTCCCGGCCGAGCTGACCTCCTTGCCGCGCGGGCTTGGCGCCTGGGCGGAAGTACAAGTAGTAGTCGAGGCCCGAGCCCGGCTTGTACGACCAACCTAAGGTTTTGAGAGTCTCGAGGAGGATCGTCCAGTCGCGGCACCAGAGAGGCTCCTCCTCGTCGACGTGGCCAATCCTGCTTTGGCCGTCGATCTCGTTTCGCTCGATGAAGGCGGCGACGTCGAGCTCCGACGCGAAGTAGTGGTGTCCCAGTCGCGGCGCTGGCAGTTCTCGCGCTCCTGGTCGGAAGTAGCGAGTCGGACCGCGTAAAGACGTCTCGATCCTCCACCCGAGCTGCTGCAGTCTGGACAGCATGCTCTGGCCGGCTAGGGCGCTCAGCAACGGGACCGGATCGGACGGAGACACCTCGAGCGGACTGGAGACGTCGTCGCGAGCCGTCGAGGCTCGCTCGGTTCGCTCGCCCCGGTCTCGATCGGTTTCCGCCAAAGTCGTCGAGCTCGGCGCCGGTACAACTTTTTCTTGGGTCTCAGGCGGCGGTGGCGGCGCGAGAACGGGCGGCAAAGCGGGCGGCGAGCTACGCGCGACGAGAGGTGGGACGACGACGGGTTGTCGCCGGTCTACCACCTGCTGGGGCGTCGGTAGAGCGGGGGGCGAGCATTTAGCGACGAGAGGCGGGACCTCGTCGAACGTCGCTGGCCTGAGTTCGTCGGGGATGCGCTGCGGCGAGAGGTCGCCTCGCGAGGGCCGTCGGAGCGGGGCGTCGAGGAGGCCGAGGGCCGCGTTCGGACAGGCGATATTATTATTATTATTATTATTAGACGCCCTCAAGAACGCCTCGGCGGCGGCGCTGTCGGCGAACCAATCGACGCCCTCGACGCCGCCGTCGGCTCGCACGATGCGGTTGTTCGCGAATCGCCACCCGCGCGACACGAGAACCCTGTGGAAGAGCTCGAAGAAGTTCCAACTGAGCTCGTCGGGGGCGAGGAGGCAATCGTCCATTTCTATTCAAACGACACGAGGGTAATAAATACCTAAGGGGGGTAAGGGTTTTCTAAGATACCTAAAGGATACGATGGCGCGGCGGCGTCGACGACCACTCGCAGACCGGCCGACGCCATCGATTCCCTCCAAGTTCGATACCATCCTGACGCCGACCGTGGGAGAAGCCAACGCCTTTGGCGCGCGGACGTCTCGCTTTGCTGCCGCTGCTGCTGCGCGGGGTGAGGTGTGGCCGGGCCCTGGGGCATACCACGCGAGGAGGCCGGGGTCCTACGGTTTTTCGCGCAAGGGGACATTCTCGGCGTCGTCGGCGCGGTTTTCGGGGCTTCCGGCCATGGCGACCCCCGGGCCCGGGGCGTACCACGCGACGCCGGCGCGGAAGAGGCGCGGACCGTCGAGCTCCTTCGCCGCGCCTACCCCCTCGCTCCCCCGACGGTCCTCGAGCAGTCCGGGGCCCGGGGCCTACAACCCCAAGCTCGTCGCGCCGAGCCCGCGGGCCGCCTCCTTCAAGGAGAAGCGGGACGTCTCGCGGCCGGTCCGCGCGTACCCAGCCCCCGGCGAGTACGACGTCCAACGCGCAGACTACTACGTCCGGAAGCGTGGTGCGACCCCTCTCCTTCGTTCCAAGGTCCCGCGGGGCTCGGGCTTCGTCCCACCCCCCCTCGTCGACAAGAGAGCGGGACCAGGGAAACTCCCCCCGACTGCCGGGCCTACGGACGTGAGCGCGTTTGTTAGAGAATTTTCGACGGGCCGACTTCCCACCCCCTCCGCCATGGCGACGCCGACCCGCGCTGCGCTCCCAGGCCCGGGGGCCTACGACGACCATCCTCCTCTCCCGGCGGGGGAACTCAAAATCTCATCCATGTTCTCCAACCTCGATCTAGACAGGTGGGGACGTCCCGTCAACCCTCGGACGCCCACCGCGTCCACGCCCGGCCCGGGCTGGTACGATTTCGACACCTCATCATTCTCCTCCGCGACCTCCTCCAAGCTCTCGCATCACCCAACGGTCATGGCCTCGAGGACCCGCCGCTTTCGCCGAGATCATCAAAATAAACATCGCCTCGCATACCACGTCCCAGGCCCAGCCTTCTACAAGCCCGAGTACCAGACGCGCAAGTCCTTCCTCCTCAACACCCGCCGGAAGTGGATCTAATAATTTTATTTCGGAATGGGGCTTTTTTGTGCTTGTATTGTGGAAGAATCACGGCTCTCTTTCTTCGCGGTTGCCTCACCGACACTAGCAGTCGACTTATCTGCGCCCGTCAGGCACATCCCTCCTACCCCACAAACCCACGCACATCCCTCATGCCCCCACACACACCCCCCTCTTAGCAACTAACCAACTAAATTAACTAACTTCAGACCTCTCAATGAGCATGGGAGCCAGGCCGGACCGACAGGAGCCAGTCCGGAATCACGGGCCTGTAGACGAGGAGTGACGAAAGGTCGGTCCGCGGAGAGTGACCATCAAGCATGTCGCCATGCCCCTCTTAGCAGTCGACATTTAAAGACACCAGCAGTCGACCTTTATAAAGGCACTAGTGCAGGGGGGGTGGGCGCACGAGTTCACGCGCGCATCTGTAGAAACGACGCGAGGGGACTCGGGCGCTTAGTTGAGCAGAGAGGGGCTCGAAAAAAAAAATTTCTTCTTCTTCTTCTTTGCCGCGCTCTCGGAGCCGAGAGGCAGCGGCATATTATACTGCGGGCTGCGACGCCATATGGTTGAAGTATACTCTGCGGGCTGGGCTCCGGGGGAACCGTTGTTTTTCGTAAGTGCGGGCTGGGAGGCCATGGTCGTGGAGCACACTCGCGGAGCCAGGAATAATAATGGCAACGCACGTCAGCAGCACAAACACGTCCGCTCGTTTGAAGGTTTAGAGCCTCGATCGACCAGCCTCAAGAAATGCCGTGCCAGGCGACAAAGATGTGCATCAAACTACCTATCTCGGCCAGCCTCGCTTTTGTGCGACCCGGATAAGCTGCGCTGCCGAGCGGCAAACCGAGATCGAGCGGTAGCTCCACGTCGCGAAGCTATGCTTCGCCAAGCAGCACCGTCCAACAAGCCACGGCCAAAAGAGGCCGAGTCGATATCAATTGTGCGTCCCTAATCAACAGACTACTCACGAATTCACGCGATTTCGAACGCTCCGTGCTCAACAGCCATTTTATCAGACTCTCACCGCGTGAACTCAAGACTCATTCATTCACGAGGCGGCAGCAGCAACCCAACAAGATTTTCGCCGTTTCTGACTTCTTTTCTCGCTTCTGCTGTCGCCGCCGTTGAGTGCGGGTCAATTCACCACTTCCACATTTAAGATCATGCGGTAGGCGATCAAACCCGTGCCGTAGCTCACCGCGACCGCCATCCGTAAAAACTACGTCAAAACAGAATTGTGCTCCGCACGTACCGTCCAAATACCGCTGACCACTCGGCGCTAGAGCATTCGAACAAAAATTCGTATTAATACCCACGGTAGCACCCTTCCTCGTTCTCTCGGAGAAGCAACCGCCGTTTCACGGTTGCGATTTCCGACCAACTCCGTAATAGCCTCGATCTACTGCGCCAGTTCAGCCGTTTGAATGATGAAGCTTCGAACTATGAATAAAAATCCAGTCGTTGGGTGTTAGGTCGCAGCCCCCATCGTATAGGCAAAGTACATGACTCAGGGCCGAAGGGTAAAGGTTCACACCAGAGACTTGGTGCTGGGTGTCCGGAATAAACGTCGCCGTCGCGCAAGTGCCAGTACCCCCTCCAGTTTTTTCGAACTTCTCATGCTCTCTCGCGCGTTTCCCGACCTTCCCTCCTACCATGCCATTGCCTCTTCGTATGTGAGTGGCCCTTGGGCCTCTCGCTTTCGACGCCACCAGGCGCATAGAAGAACTAGTGCGTCCGCGAACGGAGAGCACACGCGTATCGAGCTCCTCGGTCGTGCACCCTTCTGATTAGGGTGGGCTCTTTTCACAACGATAATTCTATTTTAATAATGCGGAGATTAAAAAAATAAAAAGGAAGTACGAAATATTAAGGCCGGCTCGGCGGCAGGGCTTTGGTTGAAAAAAAAAAAAAAGTTAGAAAGGGGGGAGGGGTGGGAGTGCTGCTGGTGAGTACGACGAGCTCGTTGCATAAGATGTGGCGCAGACGATCACTCTCGCGTTCGCCCTCGAGCGTCGCGTCCTCGTCGCCGGCGCGCGCTTCTTCTAAACGTTTGTTGCGCCTTGCGACATGGCGCAGACGATCAGCCTCGCGTTCGTCCTTGAGCGCGCGCATCGCGTCCTCGTCGCCGGCGTGCGCTTCTTCTAAACGATCATCCCGCCGCTCTGCAATTGCAATACGCTTGGCCTCGCGTTGACGCTCAAGGAGCATCGCCGCATCCTCGTCGCCGGCGGCAAGAGCTTGACGACGAGCGGACCGCAATCGCCCCATCTTTCGTCGCGACGGACCGCACGTTCTTCGCGCTCGAGAAAGCGATCGTCTCGAACACGCCACAAGCGCTTCCACGCATCAACAGCGCGCTTGTACACTTTCTCTTCGCCATTCCACTCCTGGGCGAGGACACTCGAGTACCAGTTCCTTTTCAAAGGAATTTACTTGCGCCTCTTTCGTTTTCCCGCACAATCTCCCGCCTCGCCGAGCGCTGGACGGTTTGTCTCGTCATCCCGGGCCGCGCGGCGGTCCGCCGTCGCTCTCCACAAAGGGGCGACGCGGCTAACCGCGAGAAAAACCGGAAGACGTCCGTCCTAAGCAGTCTTGCGTCCTATAGGTAATTTCTCTTTCTAGCAAATAACTTACGGCTTATCTTTTTTCCTAATCTTCTTTCTTCCTGGTGGTTTGGAAGCAGTCTTGCGTCCTATAGGTAATTTCTCTTTCTAGCACACGCAAAAAGAAAATACGGATGACAGGACAGGACGCCTATTGAACTTCCCGTTTTTCGCGATCCGTTTAGTATGCAATGTACTGATATACTGATCTGGCGACGACGATTTCGCGCACGTATTAATCACCCGAAGAGCTCTTGCTTTTCAACCAAAGCATAACGAACCGTTTCATGGGCTCTTAGTTCCAAGAACGGGAGCCCCCGTGGGCAGCCACCCCGGGGGGTTAGTTTCTTGGCCGTCGTTGACACTCACATCGAGGCGGGAGGCAGGGTGGGCGAAGCGGTACGCGTAGTCGTCGGAGAAGCCTCCTGCACCCCGTCGGGCCTCGGCACCCCCGGCGCGACACAGCCCCAGCGGGCAAGGCAAGTGCGGATCTGCGAGATGGTGGCGGGCTTGTTGAGGACATCGTTCGCTCCGCACTCCATGAGACTTCGGCGGTCATCTTCGAACGCGTTGCCGGTGAGGGCGATGATGATCAGGACGTCCGGACCGTGGCCCGAGTCACGGATCTCGCGAATGGCGACGTCGCCGCTTTTTATCGGCATGACGACGTCGGTCACGATGACGTCGTAGGGCTTGCGTCGCGCGGCCGCCTGTTGGACCTTGTCCACCGCCTCCTGGCCGTTCTCGGCGAGGTCCACGCTGAAGTTGAGCTTTTTGAGGATGTAAGCGCATAGCCTGCGATTGGATTCGACGTCGTCGGTAACGAGCGATCGCACGCTCCGGTCCTCGGAGACGCATTGTCGGTAGAGCGGCATCGCCAGCGCGAGGCTGTCTGGTGCAGTGCTGCTCGAGGAATCGGCGAAGAGGCTGGTGGTGTTCGCGTCGGGTCTTGGCTGAAGAGCGGCACCGACACGGACCTTGAACCAAAACGTCGAGCCCGTGCCCTCGCCCGCGGAGAAGGCGCCGATCGTACCGGCATGACGCTCGATTATTTGTCGCGAGATCGCGAGCCCGAGGCCCGTGCCGCGGCCGGCTCGGACGTCACCTGGGCGGATCTGAAAAAATGGCTGGAAAAGCCGGGCTTGATGCGATTGCGATATGCCAACACCCTCGTCGGCAACGCTGACGAAGAGCTCGAGCTCTTCGGCCGCGAAGACGCGACGCAGTCCGTCGGGCGCGTCGTCCAAGTCTCGCGAGCCGCGTATCGAGAGCCCCACCGGTCTCGCGGTGTATTCTATGGGCCACGTGACGCTCGTCGCCTCGGGGAGCTGTGGTTCATCTTTGACCTGCCGAAGACCAGCCGAGACTGTGATCGTCTGTCCGGAAGCCGAGAACTTGATCGCGTTTGATACGAAGCTGGCAATAACTTGGCGCAGCCGGACGCTATCGCCAACGAGTCTTGTGGTGGATTTGAGAGGGGAGTAGGGTGGCTCGACTACGTCGGCCGTCAAGATCGTGACGGCCTTATTTTTGGCCGCGTTCTCGAGCGTCTTGACGACGCTACGGGTCATATCTACGGGCGAGAACTCGAGCGCCACGAGCTCGAAGGCGCCCTCCTCAATTTTCTGGAAAGACAGGACGTCGTCGAGCGTTTCGCTCATATGTCTGACCGACTCCGTGATGTTACTCGCGACCTCCTTGCCTAACGACGTCAGCGTCTCGTGCTCGATCATCGCTTCGATACCGATGCTAACCGAGTTCAACGGGACTCGCACCTCGTGGCACACGTATCTCAAAAACTGCTTGAAGCTTGAGTTGGCGCGTTCCTCAGCCTGAAGTAAGAGATGCAACAGTTTTTCTTGACTCTGAGTCTGCGTGTGCAACCGCGTCAACATTGTCGACAACATCAGCTTGCTCGCGGCGTCGACGATGACGGTCATCGTCTCTTCGGCCGCTACGGAGTAAAGCTGCAGAATGCCGGCGAGCGTGGCCACCACGAAGACGGTCCACGTGATAGAGCACATATTCGCCATGGCGGCGCTCATGCACAGCGTCGTGATATCCTGGTCCAAAAGTAGCTGGATGGCCGACGTCGATGCGTTCTGGGGGTAAATACTTGACATGCCCGGGAGCAGCGTTTTAGTTCCGGCGTCCTTACCCCGCTCAATGTTGGACGCGTGCTTAGAGTATGCATTTTTTAGCTCGTAAATCCGCGCTACCTTCCGCGTCCTGTCCGCGCTTATCTTGAAAGTCCGGCAATACATGACGGTCGCGACGCAGTTGCACGCGAGATACACAGGCTTGTCAAAAGGCAACGAGACGAACGCAAACACGAGCGATCCTTCGAGAACCGCGACACTCATCAACGTCTCGTTGCGGGAACGGGGCGTGTATTGCTGCCCCAGCGTCAGCATGAGGACGACGATGATGGGGAGAGTCGCGAGCCACTCGCCCATTCTCTCCCAACGCACCGGTCGCCCGTACGGCGACTCTGCCGGCTTGAATGCGCCCACCGCCGTCAGTATGTGCCCGACGCACGCGATGAAGGTACACACGGTTGCGCACATGATCGGCAAATGTCGATGCGGTGCGTGGATCGTGTCGATGAACGATGCGAAGTTCATCATTGTCGCCACACAAAACATCGACGACGTCATCGAGGCGATCCACGATGGGTTCTCGCTGCGCTTGAGCTTGAGAACTTGCCAGCACCATACCAACCACAACGCCATGAAAACTACGCCGTAGCCGCAAGCTGCGGGCGCATAGTACCGCAGAGAGCTCGATAGCGATGCGTGGTTCAACACCTGCGCGTGCTTATCCTGGTGTTCGACCGGTGGCCTCTCCCCAACGTTGGGCACACTCCGCCCGAACGGCACGACCCGCATCGGCAACTTACGGAAGCGTCTTGGGGCTGGTCGCATCTACCCAACTTTTCTTTTGGGTGCACCAAAAACCGTTTCAACGCATGTGTTGCACTTTCACGTCAGAATAAACGTTGCCGATAAGCACTTACTATGAAACTTATTAGGCACGTATTGCACTTTCACGTCAGAATAAACTTTGCCGATCCTTACTACTAATCGACAGATGTTTGTCGGTTTGCACGACCTCGCACAAGACCGCGCGCAGTGGCGGTCCACCATCAACAAGCCCGTCCTCGTCCCTCGCCTCTGCCCCAACTGCGTGATTTTCCTCTGTGATTCCGTACCGGCTCCTGCCGGTCCGGCCTGGCTCCCATGCTCGGGAGAGGTCTGAAGTTAGTTAGTTAGTTAGTTTGTCGGTTTGTCTGTCTTTAAATTTCGACTGCTAAGAGGGGGGTGTGTGTGGGGAGTGTGTCCTAACTACTAATCGACAGATGTTTCTGTCTTTAAATGTCGACTGCTAAGAGGGGGGTGTTTGACTGTCTGTTTGTCTGTCTTTAAATGTCGACTGCTAAGAGGGGGGTCTGTTTGTCTGTCTTTAAATGTCGACTGCTAAGAGGGGGGGGTGTGTGGGGAGCATGATGGTTCTGTTTGTCTGTCTTTAAATGTCGACTGCTAAGAGGGGGGTGTGTGTGGGGAGCATGAAGGATGTGGGTGGGTTTGTGGGGTATGTTTGTCTGTCTGTCTGTCTTTAAATGTCGACAAGTGCAGGCCAGTAAGTTCGCCAGTAAGTTCACCTAGTCCCAATCTCTAACCCCAGTAAGTTCGGCGTAAGCCCACTCGTGCTCACATCCACTCACCCCACTCTCCTTCGAGCTCGTCGCTGTCGCCTCCGCCAATCTAAGCTGCTTCGATCCGCACACGCCGCTAACCTTTGAGTTTACTCTAAAACCCCCAGTAAGCTCACCTGGTCCCAGTAAGTTCACCTGGTCACTATATTCACCTAGTCCCAATCTCAAACCCCAGTAAGTTCACCTGGTCCCAGTAAGTTCACCTACAGTGCGCGTGTAGACGCCGGGAGGGGGCTTATCGGTATTGCGCAGCACGTGTGGGGTAGGGTGGAGTCGTCGACTCAGAAGAGGATATCCTCGGGGTTGCCGATCGACAGAGAGCCACGTAGAGCTGGACGTGGCAGAAGACGGGCTTCGCCAAGAGGACGCCGACCTCGCGGGGCGTCTGGCCCTGGCTCTTGGTGATCGTTTGGCGTCGGCGGGCCTTACGGGATACAGGTTGGAGGAGCCTCGGTGACAACGACACGATCGATCATGTATCTGGTACCGATGCAGTGGCCGTGCGACGGGTCGAGGTTGCGAAGACTTTAAGCTCGCGATCAAAGTCAGCATGCCGTTGGTTGTCAGGGAGTTCAAAACTCGACTCTTGAGAGCGAGGCGTCGTCTTCCGACCCAACCTAGTCGGCCGAAAAGAACTCCGACGCCTCGTCTCCGGGAAAAAAAGGCCGCGGTCATGCGCGCGTTGTCAGCATCGACAACATCGTTTCGACGGGGCGTGAGATGAATGGCGCGCTGAAAGAGCCGCCGCGGGTCGTGGAAACAGTCTGCGAGGTCGCCATAGACGGCTTGGAGGATCACTGCCTGCCTGGCTCGCGGGCCTACCTAATCCTTACCCTAAATCTAAGGACAGTACCTACTCCTTACCCTAAATCGAGAGGGACAGACAAACAAACAAAAAAACAAAAACAAACAAACATCTGTCGATTAGTAGTTAGGACTGCTAAGAGGGGGGTGTGTGTGGGGAGTCCTTCGATTTAGGGTAAGGATGAGGTAGGCGCGCGAGCCAGGCAGTGATCCTCCAAGTCGTCTACGGCGACCTCGCAGACTGTTTCCACGACCCGCGGCGGCTCTTTCAGCGCGCCATTCTCACGCCCCGTCGAAACGATGTTGTCGATGCTGACAACGCGCGCATGACCGCGGCCTTTTTTTCCCGAAGACGAGGCGTCGGAGTTCTTTTCGGCCGACTAGGTTCTGGGTCGGAAGACGACGCCTCGCTCTTTACAGTCGAGTTTTCGACTCCCTGACAACCAACGGCATGCTGACTTTGATCGCGAGCTTAAAGTCTTCGCAACCTCGACCCGTCGCACGGCCACTGCAACGGTACCAGATACATGATCGATCGTGTCGTGTCACCGAGGCTCCTCCAACCTGTATCCCTTAAGCCCCACCGACGCCAAACGATCAACAAGAGCCAGGGCCAGACGCCCCGCGAGATCGGCGTCCTCTTGCCCAAGCCCGTCTTCTGTCACGTCCAGCTCTACGTGGCTCTCTGTCGATCGGCAACCCCGAGGATATCCTCTTCTGGGTCGACGACTCCACCCTACCCCACACGTGCTGCGCAATACCGATAAGCCCCCTCCCGGCGTCTACACGCGCACTATAGGTGAACTATAACTGGGACCAGGTGAACTTACTGGGGTTTGAGATTGGGCCTAAGTGAATATAGTGACCAGGTGAACTTACTGGGACCAGGTGAGCTTACTGGGGGTTTTAGAGTAAACTCGAAGGTTAGCGGCGTGTGCGGATCGAAGCAGCTTGGATTGGCGGAGGCGAGAGCGACGAGCTCGAAGGAGTGGGTGTGAGCACGAGTGGGTTTACGCCGAACATACTGGGGTTAGAGATTTGGACTAGGTGAACTTACTGACCAGGTGAACTTACTGGGACTAGGTGAACTTACTGGGGTTAGAGATTGGGACTAGGTGAACTTACTGCCCTACACTTGTAAGCACTTATTATGAAACTGATTAGGCTGGTCGTTACGACAAGATCCGAACTTGTAAAAAGTAGATGTGGCTGGGTCGTTTAGAAATCTGACCTTATCAAAAATCGTCGTTTCAAACGACGCCGGCGGCGGTCTCGAGACGCTTCGCGGGCTGCACTGCCAGAGCCGCGTGGGGCAGCTTTTGCCGGGCACGCGTCGGACCGAGAGCAGGACGCAGTGGTACTAGCTCGAGGACAGGGACGCAGTCGCAAGCGGAGCACCAGCAGCAGGAGCGAAGAACTGGTCTCGACTGTGTCCTCGTTGACAGACAGTGACGCTGCCTACAACGACTGCGAGCACTGCCGCGCACGCCTCGAGGTGCTGTCGAATCAATGCAAGCCGGCCCTCGAGGCTCTCTTCCTCTCCAAACCTCCGACCCACCTCCCGGGCGGCTACCTCGTCGACCCCGCCCACATCGCCACCTCGCTCCGCGCCTACCGCGCCTACCGCGCCCGCGTCGCATACCACGCCGAGTCCACCCTCTCCGCCTTTTAATCCGAACTCCTCGCCGCCCCTCTTCATTGAGGAAGGGACCTTTCTTTCGTTTCGTAGGGAAAGGAGAGGCCACCACAACCATCGTCATAATTTTTTTTTGTTACGTTGTTCTTGGTGGTGGTGGTGTTGTTTAGTCAGAGCCAGCCCGCCGAAGCAATACTGCGACTTGTTCGTCCCCGAGCAGTTGTCCATGAACTGATGCACCACTCGCACGATAGGGTGCGGCAACATGCTGAATTTTTCCTTCTCCTGGCGCTCACGCTCCGAATCCGCATCGATTGGTTCCGGCTGAACCGCCGTCGTACGATCTGCAACGGACCTGGCTTCCTCGCAACGTCAGCGGAGTCAGCGAACTTTTTTCGTTCCGGCTAAGCGACCCACCTGGACGATGGGACCTTCGACGGCTCGTAACTCAGCGCCATCGTCACGGATCGAGGTCGCGCTTGGACGGATAGAAAGCTAACGCTGAGATCTAAACGACCATATCAATAACCCCGATCTGCCCAGGGGGGCAAAATGTCCGGATTCTAAACGACCACACATGTTTGCAGCGTTGCCCCTTTACACTACAGAGTCAACGAATAAAGTCAAACAACCTCATTTGATTTGATTTTATTTTACCTTCTGCTTTACACTGTCACTCGCGGAGCCTAGAGTCAAGGGTTTTATTAGGGTCGGACGCCTTCGTCGTGTCGGAGCGCAAGCGGGACGGCGAGGAGCGGGTTCGGGTGGGCGATGGGCGGCGAGTGGTCTCCCGCCTCGCCGAGCACCGGACGGTTTGTCTCGTCATCCCGTGCCGCGCGGCGGTCAGCCGTCGCTCTCCACGAAGGGGCGACGCGGTTAACCGCGAGGAAAACCGGAAGACGTCCGTCCTAAGCAGTCTTGCGTCCTATAGGTAATTTCTCTTTCTAGCAAATTACTTACGGCTTATCTTTTTTCTTTATCTTCTTTTTTTTCCTGGTTTGGAAGCAGTCTTGCGTCCTATAGGTAATTTCTCTGGCTCCCATGCTCGGGAGAGGAGGTCTGAAGTTAGTTAAGTTAGCTAGCACGGGAAAAGAAAATACGGAAGACAGGACAGGACGCACATTGAACTTCCCGTTTTTTGCGATCCGTTTAGTATGCAATGTGGTGACATACTGATCTGGCGACGAAGGTTTCGCGCACGCATTAATCACCCGAAGAGCTCTTGCTTTTCAACCAAAGGATTCTAAACACGCTGGCACCACCGTTTGTGCGGTGCTGCTGATCGTGAGACACCACCACCACCACCACCACCTCCGCCAGATTCTGAAGTTCTGAACTTTTCTCGCTTGAACATTCTTTTATTGAGCGTATCGTGACACGTGGGCTTGTTTTTGTCCAGACAAGTTCCACCTGTTTGTATTTAGCAGCTGCATGTATGCCCGGGCGTCCTTCTACAGTAGTGTACCAAAACGAGGAGAGGCGAAGCTCTCTAAACCAAAAAAATTAGCAAGTTCAAATTCAAAGAATATCCGCATAGTATTACCACGTGTAGTGAAAAAAAGCATGGGGGTGTGTTCTTCGAAAAAAGCTCAGACGACGCAGCAGGCTGCGCCGTCGACGGATGTGTTTGTGAAGCCCAAGGCCCGGCTCGCGCTGACGGGGTTCGACCCGATGTCGTACCGCGAGGGGGCGCCTGGACCTGGCGATCCGGCAAATTCGTTGGAATTCGACGGCGCGACGTACTATTTCATGACACCAGATACCAAGGAAGCCTTCGAGAAGGACCCTGCCAAGTACGCGCCGGCGTACGGGGGGTGGTGCGCGTTTGCGATGAGCGAGGGCAAAAAATTCGGCATCGATCCGTTTCGGTACAAGATTGGCGAGGACGACGACAAGCTTTACGTGTTCTACAACGGAACCGGGGGCGACACGCTGCCGAAATGGGAGGCCGACGAAGCCACCCTCAAGGCAAAGGCCGACGAGAACTGGGCCGCGATGACGTCCCCGGAACCAGAGGGCACAGCAGTGCATCTCGGGCTCCGAGGTTTTGATCCGGTGTCCTACCGCGAAAAGCCCGCACCCGGAGACCCTGCGTTCGCCTCCAAGCACGAGGGCGCGACCTACTACTTTGCGTCCGAGGCCAACAAGACCACCTTCGACGCCGATCCTGCAAAGTACGCACCGGCATACGGCGGTTGGTGTGCGTACGCGATGAGCGAGGGCAAGCTCTTCGACGTCGACCCCTACCGCTTCAAAATTGCCGACGACAGGCTGTACGCCTTTTACAACGGTGCCGGCGGCGACACCTTGCCCAAGTGGGAAGCCGACGAGGCTGCCTTCAAGGCCAAGGCGGACGAGGTGTGGAACGCCACGGCGACCGCCGCGACGACCGCGCCCGACCCGTCTCCGGCTCATCTCGCGCTTCGCGGCTACGATCCTCTCTCGTACCGCGACGGCACGCCCGCCCTCGGCGATCCCGCCTTTTCCTCCGAATACGAAAAGGCGACCTACTACTTTGCGTCCGAGGCCAACAAGATCACCTTCGACGGCGATCCCGCCGAGTACGCGGCCGCGTACGGCGGTTGGTGTGCCTTCGCGATGAGCGAGGGCAAGACCTTCGACGTGGACCCCTACCGCTTCAAGATTCTGCACGACAAGCTCTACGTGTTCTACAACGGCGTTGGGGGCGACACGCTGCCCAAGTGGGAGGCCGACGAAGCCGCGTCGGAGGCCAAGGCCGACGACGCGTGGCGGGGCAAAGTCACCACCTCCGCCTCCGAGGCAGCACTCGAGGAAACCAAGGCAGCACCTCTGGAAGAAGTCGAACCACCACCCAAAGTCGTCACACACCTCGCTCTCCGCGGCTTCGATCCCCTCTCGTACCGCGACGGCTCGCCCACGCCCGGCGATCCCGCGTTCTCCTCGCGCTACCTCGAGGCTACCTACTACTTTGCGTCCGAGGCCAACAAGACCACCTTCGACGCTGATCCTGCCAAGTACGCACCGGCATATGGCGGCTGGTGCGCGTACGCGATGAGCGAAGGCCAGCTCTTCGACGTCGACCCCTACCGCTTCAAGCTTGCCGACGACAGGCTTTACGCCTTTTACAACGGTGCCGGCGGCGACACCTTACCCAAGTGGGAAGCCGACGAAGCCAAACTCAAACTCAAGGCCGACCAAGTCTGGTCGGCGATCGCCTACTGATTTCACGGATCTGATGCTATTTTGTGTCGAGACGAAGTTTCGACGCCGCGGCCAAGTACGACCTCGAAGCAGCAGCAGACGCCCATGTCCACCACGATGTCCCACACCCTCTGTCGAGCTCCTACTTTGCAACCTCCCCTCTTCTTCTCTGTGTGATGTCATTTGCTTTGTTGTCATCGCTTTGAACTACTAGCCTGTACCTGCCTCTGCCCGCCGGCTTTTTTGTGGAAAGCCGTGCTGCCTGTCCAGAAGAGAGAGAACCGGCGCGATACGTAAATCGTCGTCGATTTTTTTTTTTTTTTGTTCGCGAGGCGCCACGACGCCGATCTCTTGTTGCTGGGGCTGCGGCCTGACCACGCGCCATCCTTTGAGGAAGGGAGAGGGACCACGTGCCCCTCTCCTCCTATTTTAAAGCTAGTTTAGAAGAGCCAATCGTCAAGTCGAAGCCTTGGCTCTTATTGACTTGAATCCACGTCGCTGCGCAAAGTATAGTTCGTGTCCGCCTGTGACTCGCTCTTCAAATGCAGCAACAACATTACCGCCATCGATAGTGCTCTCGGTCGGTGGCGGCGGATCCTTCATACGTGTAGACCGGAGGACGAAGAGGTACAACAAGAGTAGAATGATGAGCCACATGCATAACTCCCAAAACTATAACAAACTAACTGCGCGCGCAAGGGAGAACAGGCGCACTTTTTATTAGTATGCTGCCTCTAGGAGGTACTGCGAGCACCGAGCTCGCGGTGGTGGTGCTAAATCGCCGGGTTGGTGAATACGGCTCGAGTTGCCTCCAGAAGACATGCCGTAAGTTGGCAGCAATGCGGCAGGGCGAGCGTGAAACCCACAGAAGAAAAAAAAACTGAGACTAAGTGAGCGAGCGATTCTCAAACGACGAAGGTCCCGAGTGGAAGACGAAGAGCATCGCGCGTATCATAATCGGGATACGATTTGGCCGGAGATTGAGCACGAGATCGAATGCGTCAACGACATTGGATGCTCGCACTAAAGCTGCACAAAACATAGTGTCGTCGTCGGGATCGAGTCCGGATTCTTAAAACATCGTCTGCTTTGCGCTGGTGCAAGAACAACCAGATTGATTGCGGAGTCCGTGCGAGCCGCCGAATGACACGCGACGCTGTACTTCATCGATTTGACTTTTTTCAAGCTCACGCCGTGAGTTCGCTCAACGGGATCGAGGACCTTCCGTTGCCGGCACGTCCTTACCTTCACAAAGCCAAGCAGCTCATCTCATCTCAAACGTTCGCGGCGACGCCGTCACAGACCATAATTCGATCGAAGTCGACATCTTCCGCTGGCACGCATAAATGACCTACCACTTTCGTCCCACAACGCCAGGCCTCACTGTCTGCCACATACGCGAAGAATAATGGTCAGCGACGAACGCTTTAAGCGCAGCGGCGCCTTCGTCTCCTACGAGCTCTACTATGAACACGCGCAAAAAAACGGCCGGATCCGGAAAAGGCCTCCAAGTCATTCTTCTCCATCACCACCGCCGCTTTTCTCTTCAAATCGGGAGAATGCAGATATCAGCACTAAACACCAGTAACGCGCGGGTCGTTGTCTCGCTCGAGCGCGCTGAATTCGGATGGCTTTAGAAGGCGCAACGGCAACTTGATCCATGTCGCCAACTGCTCGACCTCCAAAACCGCGTAGATTGGCGAACGGCACGAGATCTCGGGCTTAACGAGGGTACATCGTCTTCGAAGCACCGTCTCCATCAGTGGTCAGCCGGAATTTTATGTGCTCAAGCAGAGTGCTTTCTTTCCCTCCGCCGCCGCGGAGAAGTCAAGGCTATCCAAAAAACCATGGCCGCGCCGTTGATAGGAGAAATCACAGCAGCATAACGATCATCGCTGACACGGAGCGAGTCCAGAGGTACCCGCGCGCCGCGCAAATCAGCCCTCGTGCTGGAGGCAGCTACGAGACGCGTACTTTCGAAGCACATCGCAAGACTGCAAATGTGAAGGAGTTTTAAACTCAACGATGGCACAAATCGACGGTAGTGTGATCACTCGCCTTTTTTGAGACCGCGGCGGCGGCGGCGGCCATGCACGCATTCGTGGCAGAGCGGGGTCCACGAGCAGAAGAACAAGTCACTTTGGTGGGCTGGCGTCGCTCTTTCGGGACGACGACGACGAGGCGATCGGAATGTCCCTGGTGCCGAAGCCGTCTCGTCGGTTGAGGAACCTGGTGTCGTGGACGCGCCCGGACTCCACGAAGAGATGAGGTCAGTCGGGGACTTGGCGGACTCGGCGGCGAGGACTGACTTGAAGGTCATCAAGGAGCTGAAATATAGAAGACTGCGACCGAGGGCGAGCTGGCGCCACGCGTCAGCGAGAGCTGTAAGAAGGAGTGCACGGGGCGATTGCGCTGGTCGAATTACGACGAGCTCATCGCGTACCTATCGCACGCCTTGTACTTGGCGCACGCCGCGGGGAAGCCAACCGGGCTGGTGCGTTGAGACCCCGAGCGGTGCGTCGAGAGCACTGAGAACGACCGCGGACCGGCGCAAAGCGTACACGCGCCGAGCGGCCACGTTCACAGAGAGAAGAGCCGCGGAAGGGGAGCGTTGACCACCGTGGTTTGTCCATGGCGCGCAAGGCGGGCGGCGGCTCCCGAGCCGACGACGGGCAGGAAACGCCAGCGGCGGCCACGGAGCCAGGTCAGCCTCGCGCGCACAAGCCGTATCAACCTCGCGCGCAGCAGGCGTTACGGGCCATCTTGTCGTTTGGCCTCCGATGCTCGAAAGCTGTAGAAATCGGCAACCAGAGCCCAGCTTCGTCAACCCGTCGCGGATTTGATCGACGCGGCAAGACAAGCGGGTTGCCGCTTAAGGTCGCAAAGAACCAAAGGTCGCAAGGCAGGCTCGGCTGTCGGCAGCCAGGATCCAAGATTTCCACTTCCGGGTGATCTGCGGTTCGGTAATCGCCGCCCTTCCAGATAAAGCACTTTTTGCCTTTTTCTCCCCGCCATCCAATCACATTTTTTCTTCAGATGGGCCGCCAGAGCTGGGTTGACTTCACTTGCCATGACATTTCCCCCTGACGTTCGAACCGCGTCGACAATTCTGAGTGCCGGCGGCTTGTGGCGGGCGCTATCTCTCACATCCTTCGGCGCGGGAGCCGGAAACGGCACGTAGTCGAGCGGGCTGCCACATTGCAGCATCGGCTCGATGAGCTCGGTAATCTCTTTCCTTAGCTAGGGGCCTTTCCGATGCAGGCGATCGATTCGCCTGTCGCCGGCACCGACATGATCGCAAGTCTCCGTCGTCGTCAGAACCCCCACGAGGTTTACCGAGGGCTTGACAAACCCCAGGACGCCGCGCAGACGCGCTGGCCGTTCACCGCAGGCCGGCTGTTGCCACTCTAGCCGTATACTCTGGATTTCCGGAATAGTTGGGCAGAAAGTGAGTGCTTTCTAAAGGTACAATCATGACACTAAATTAGGGTCAAACAAGTGCAGGCCAGTAAGTTCACCTAGTCCCAATCTCTAACCCCAGTAAGTTCGGCGTAAACCCACTCGTGCTCACACCCACTCACCCCACTCTCCTTCGAGCGCGTCGCTCTCACCACCGACAATCTAAGCTGCTTTTATCCGTACACGCCGCTAGCCTTTGCGTTCACTCTAAAAACCCCAGTAAGTTCACTTGGTTCCAGTAGGCTCACCTGGTCACTAAGTTCACCTAGTCCCAACGCCGGGAGGGGGCTTATCGTTGCAGTGGCCGTGCGACGGGTCGAGGTTGCGAAGACATTAAGCTCGCGATCAAAGTCAGCATGCCGTTGGTTGTCAGGGAGTTGAAAACTCGACTGTAAAGAGCGAGGCGTCGTCTTCCGACCCAGCCTAGTCAGCCGAAAAGAACTCCGACGCCTCGTCTCCGGGAAAAAAAGGCCGCGGTCATGCGCGCGTTGTCAGCATCGACAACATCGTTTCGACGGGGCGTGAGAATGGCGCGCTGGCTAAAAGAGCCGCCGCGGGTCGTGGAAATAGTCTGCGAGGTCGCCGTAGACGGCTTGGAGGATCACTGTCTGGCTCTCGCGTCTACCTGACCCTTACTCTCGCGTCTACCTGATCCTTACCCTAAATCGAGGGACAGACAAACAGACAGACAAACAGACAAACATCTGTCGATTAGTAGTTAGGAAAATCAAAACCCTTGACATTGACGTCACGGAGTGGTCTAGGTCAAGTCAAACCTTGCTTACCGTTTGACTGCTTTGGCGATAGTCAAGTCAAGATCGACATTACGAAAACGAGGATTGCGGCCAGCAGAGGCCGGAAACGTCCCGCGCGCACAGCTCGCGTCTTCCGTGCCTTCCCGCGTCTCTCGTACCTCGCTCCACCTGCAGAAGCAGAAGAAAACGCACGTAAAAAAAAAATGGTATTGTTGAGCAATGCGGGATATGGTGATAGATGCGGCAGTGCGTCTTTTTACTGCTGTCCGTGTCTTCCTTCGCACACTCGGGGTGATGCGCCTGATGTGAAGCCGCCGTTCTCTTCCCAGCCTCCCCGGGCGTGAATCCCCGATCCTGCTCCGGTGGAATGTACGGCCTCGCGGCATGATGTCTTCTGCAAACATGAGCTGTTCGTTTAGACGAAGTAAACTACTGTTGTCCTCAGTAGATGTCGTTGACAGGATATCGGCTGATTGTAGCAAAGTCTCAAATAACTTGTTGATATTCTGTTGTAGCTGAGCCGTGGTAGACCTCGCTCGGCTTGTCGAAAGCCGCATCCGAGGGGGCGCGAGAACAGCGTTTTGCTGGGCGGTGGTGTCAGGCACCCGCCTACTAGCACGAGCTTTCGTGTTGGGAAGAGGCAGACTCCCCCCCGGGCACAAAACTTTCGCACTCGGGGATGGCGCCCCCCCGCGCGCGCACTCTAAAAGAGGCCCTGAATGCTTGCCAAGGGCCCAGGTGGTAGCACCTATAGAACTGCGGACAGCCACGGACTGGGTGTAGGCGACTCGGCCGGGAGGGAGCGCCTCTGCTCGCCCCGCGCTCTTTGCGGCCATAGGCGTTAAAGAATCGGACCAGAGGGAGCGCGGCTGCAGGAAAATCACTGTGCCTTAGCCATAGGCGCGACTCCGAGCCGCAAACTCGTCGAGATATCGTACGTGTCCTGTCCTCAAGACGACGATGATGACGACAGCGAACCGTCCCGGTGAACATGGCGAGGCCAACGAGCCAGACTCCGTCGACGAGCCCGCCCTCGAGGAGGAGGAGGAGGATGAGAGCCCCGCTCCCGAGGAGAACCTCCGCGACTACATCATGGACCTCGGAGACGCCGCATTCTACCACGAGGCCGCCACATTCCTTGCGACCCATTCAGCGACGCCAAAGACCCCCTCGAAACCCAATTTCCATGCCAAACTGTAGCCTACCTTGTAGAGCCACCCAGGTGCAGAGGTCCGAAGTTAGTTAATTAGCCAGGTGCTGCAGTGCCCGTCGTCCTAGGGGGTTGGGCGATCCCCCAGCGCCATAGGAGGCCTAGTGGAGGGGACACCGACCCCCCAGCGCTAAGCCTTCGTGCTGGGGGGGGCGTTCTCTTCGTGTTCTCGCGCGCCCCCCCCCCCTCCCGGATGAGGCTGTTGCCAAGCCCTGACATCCTCATCCAACACGGGCTGGTGTTCAAGCATTGGAGCCGCTTCCGCCATGCCGCCAATGTCAAGTCGAATCCCTTAACCTCGGCCTATTCGCCAAAATTGGTCACGCCAAGTCACGTCAATGTTATGGTCAAACGGCTCTTTGACCTCAACTTATCGACCAACCCAAGGTCAAGACCCCGACTAGGCCCCGCATACCCGTTTCTTTTGCCCTCCAGGCACAACCCTCATGTCCCCACACAACGCACCAAAACCTTCAAGGCCCCACACGCACCCCGCCCCTCTTAGCAGTCGACCTTCAAAGAACCCGAGGTCAACCTGCAAGCACCCATACGCACACCACCCCTCTTAGCAGTCGACCTTCAATAAAATACAAGGTCAAGGTGCAGCGCTGAGGCCAGTAGTGATTAGTGTTTTGAGGTCGACTACTAAGAGTGGGGGGGATGAGAAGCATGTAGGGCGTTGTTGAGCAGTTGTTGGGGGGGTGTTGTGGAGGCGTGATGATTAACAAGCTGAGACTTGTTCTTCTACTTCTCATGAACCCCTCTCTTGTATCTGGGAAGAGCTCGAAAAGAGGGAACAACAACAAAGCCTGCGCGGAAAAAGGAGTATGTGCCCTTCGATTGGTTTTGGGGACCAGGTGAATTTGGGCAGTTTGCGTATACACCTGGGCCCAGATTTCGAATGTTGAGCGAACGGGCGACCGGTGCGTCGTTCGGGCAGATCTGCGGCAAAGTTGGCGGCGGGAGCAGGGCGAGGAAGGCCTTGGCAGCCGCGCCGCGGGTGCGAGTGGTGCCGCAGCCCATCGCGCAGGCGCCAGCTAGTTTCGGCACCTTGCTGCGAATGGACCGCCTTCGGACGACCACCCCGTCGTGTCCTTTCGTCGACAGCCTTGGCCCCAGGACGTTGTTTATGGCAGTGGGTGGTCGTGGCGGCCGTTTGCAGTAAACGGTAATAATAACCCTGTGGTTCTATTTTGGGTAATACCTGGAACCTGCGTGTGGCATTATTCTGAACTGTGAAAGCCCAAGAGACTTTTTCGCAGATGTGGCGCGCGATCGCTCGCGTTGTTACCTTAATTCTCTTGCCGCGTTCTGGAAGTTGTGTCGCCGTGTGGAATCACACGGTCGTCGTGGGCGGATCCGGGGCGGTCTATGTCTTGGAGCGGGACAAGATAAGCAAGCTCGGCGCTCGCGATGGCGCCGCTGGCTTTGGGTTCGCGACGGGCGTTCACAGGGACACGATCGTCGTTGGCTCGCCGTACGACGACGGCCGCGGCTCGGCGTACGTGTTTGACGGCAGGCTCGTCGAAGTGGCCAAGCTACGCGCGAGCGACGGCACCGCGGGTGACGCGTTTGGGTTCGGGGTTTCGGCGTACGACGCGACGATCGTCGTCGGCGCGCCACGTAAGGACGACCTCGGCTCGGCGTACGTTTTCGAGCACAACGGGACGGCCTACGTCGAAGTTGCCAAGCTCCGTAGCCCCGAGGATGACCGTTTTGGTTGCGCGGTGGCGGTATACGAGGAGATGATCGTCGTCGGCGCTCGCGGTGGCGTTTACGTTTTTAACGACGGGACGTACGTTGCCAAGCTGCGAGAGACCAGTCGTTTATTCGGACACGCGGTCGCCGTGTATGGTACTACGATCGTCGTCGGTGCGGTAGACGTGACGGCCGCAGCCTACGTGTTTCTAAATTCGGGCGGCTGGGCTTACGCGAGGGTCGCGGAACTCCGAGCGCGCGACAGTGCCGCAGTCTGCGTCTACAACACGACGATCGTCGTTGGCTCGGACGCGGGGGCTCGCGTGTTTGACGCGGGGACCTACGCGCTCGTCGCCGAACTCGGAGCGACAGACGCTATTGGATTCGGGAAGTCCGTGTACGGAACGCTCGTTCGAGATGATGCTTCTCAAGACCACCACCACTACCACCACCACCGGAGCGAGCCCTCACCCATACGCTTGCGCCCCCCATCGTCTGTTCCCGCGAGCGCACCGAGCCCAAGCCCAACGGAGACGTCGAGTCCGTCGAATTCACCTGCCTTGATGCCGTTGTCGCTGCCCGCGGATCGCGTCTCAAAGATTCGAGAGCCTCAACTTGGAATTAAGCCTCTTCTTTCTTCACCGCGCTCTCTCCAAGTTGCCACCGTGGACAAGTCGGCGTACGCGGCTCCTCCTAGGGTTTCTCGTCGTGCCACTGGCAGTTGCGCGCAAACCCATTCAAACCAGTCGACCTGCAACGGGACCCTGATCGATTTTGAAATGTACGACACCTGGGGTAATGGCTGGGATGGGGCGTGCTTCACGATCAGCAATCCGTCGTGTTCGACTTGTGAGGTGGAGCAGGGCACGCTCGATGCTGGATTTTATGGAACGCAGGCAGTATGCATTCACTGCGACGCTCCGGGCGCGTACGAGGTCAACGTCACGCAAGGATCGTATCCGAGCGAAATCTTGTGGGCGCTCGGAAATTTGGCACTTGGAAACTACACTGTGTTGGACAATTACTCTCCATCCGAAACCTTTACGTGCCGACCGTCGGGCGCACCGACGTCCGCACCCACCGATGGCTGCCCGCACACCTATTCTGACGCCTCGACCTGCAACGGGACGCTGATCGACTTTGAAATGTATGATACCTGGGGTGACGGCTGGAATGGGGCGTGCTTCACGATCAGCAATCCGTCGTGTTCGACTTGTGAGGTGGAGCAGGGCACGCTCGATGCTGGATTTTATGGAACGCAGGCAGTGTGCATACACTGCGACGCTCCGGGCGCCTACGAGATCAACGTGACGTACGGACGGTATCCAAGCGAAATCTTGTGGGCGCTCGGAAATTTGGCATTTGGGAACTACAGTGTGTATGAAAATTACTCTCCATCTGAATCCTTTACGTGCCGACCGTCGGGCGCACCCACGTCTGCACCCACCGATGGCTGCCCGCACACCTATTCTGACGCCTCGACCTGCAACGGGACGCTGATCGACTTTGAAATGTATGATACCTGGGGTGACGGCTGGAATGGGGCGTGCTTCACGATCAGCAATCCGTCGTGTTCGACTTGTGAGGTGGAGCAGGGCACGCTCGATGCTGGATTTTATGGAACGCAGGCAGTGTGCATACACTGCGACGCTCCGGGCGCCTACGAGATCAACGTGACATACGGACGGTATCCAAGCGAAATCTTGTGGGCGCTCGGAAATTTGGCATTTGGGAACTACAGTGTGTATGAAAACTACTCTCCATCAGAATCTTTTACGTGCCGACCGTCGGGCGCACCGACGTCCGCACCCACCGATGGCTGCCCGCACACCTATTCTGACGCCTCGACCTGCAACGGGACGCTGATCGACTTTGAAATGTATGATACCTGGGGTGACGGCTGGAATGGGGCGTGCTTCACGATCAGCAATCCGTCGTGTTCGACTTGTGAGGTGGAGCAGGGCACGCTCGATGCTGGATTTTATGGAACGCAGGCAGTGTGCATACACTGCGACGCTCCGGGCGCCTACGAGATCAACGTGACGTACGGACGGTATCCAAGCGAAATCTTGTGGGCGCTCGGAAATTTGGCATTTGGGAACTACAGTGTGTATGAAAACTACTCTCCATCAGAATCTTTTACGTGCCGACCGTCGGGCGCACCGACGTCCGCACCCACCGATGGCTGCCCGCACACCTATTCTGACGCCTCGACCTGCAACGGGACGCTGATCGACTTTGAAATGTATGATACCTGGGGTGACGGCTGGAATGGGGCGTGCTTCACGATCAGCAATCCGTCGTGTTCGACTTGTGAGGTGGAGCAGGGCACGCTCGATGCTGGATTTTATGGAACGCAGGCAGTGTGCATACACTGCGACGCTCCGGGCGCCTACGAGATCAACGTGACGTACGGACGGTATCCAAGCGAAATCTTGTGGGCGCTCGGAAATTTGGCATTTGGGAACTACAGTGTGTATGAAAATTACTCTCCATCAGAATCCTTTACGTGCCGACCGTCGGGCGCACCGACGTCCGCACCCACCGATGGCTGCCCGCACACCTATTCTGACGCCTCGACCTGCAACGGGACGCTGATCGACTTTGAAATGTATGATACCTGGGGTGACGGCTGGAATGGGGCGTGCTTCACGATCAGCAATCCGTCGTGTTCGACTTGTGAGGTGGAGCAGGGCACGCTCGATGCTGGATTTTATGGAACGCAGGCAGTGTGCATACACTGCGACGCTCCGGGCGCCTACGAGATCAACCTGACGTACGGACGGTATCCAAGCGAAATCTTGTGGGCGCTCGGCAATTTGGCGTTTGGGAACTACAGTGTGTATGAAAATTACTCTCCATCTGAATCCTTTACGTGCCGACCGTCGGGCGCACCGACGTCCGCACCCACCGATGGCTGCCCGCACACCTATTCTGACGCCTCGACCTGCAACGGGACGCTGATCGACTTTGAAATGTATGATACCTGGGGTGACGGCTGGAATGGGGCGTGCTTCACGATCAGCAATCCGTCGTGTTCGACTTGTGAGGTGGAGCAGGGCACGCTCGATGCTGGATTTTATGGAACGCAGGCAGTGTGCATACACTGCGACGCTCCGGGCGCCTACGAGATCAACGTGACGTACGGACGGTATCCAAGCGAAATCTTGTGGGCGCTCGGAAATTTGGCATTTGGGAACTACAGTGTGTATGAAAACTACTCTCCATCAGAATCTTTTACGTGCCGACCGTCGGGCGCACCGACGTCCGCACCCACCGATGGCTGCCCGCACACCTATTCTGACGCCTCGACCTGCAACGGGACGCTGATCGACTTTGAAATGTATGATACCTGGGGTGACGGCTGGAATGGGGCGTGCTTCACGATCAGCAATCCGTCGTGTTCGACTTGTGAGGTGGAGCAGGGCACGCTCGATGCTGGATTTTATGGAACGCAGGCAGTGTGCATACACTGCGACGCTCCGGGCGCCTACGAGATCAACGTGACGTACGGACGGTATCCAAGCGAAATCTTGTGGGCGCTCGGAAATTTGGCATTTGGGAACTACAGTGTGTATGAAAATTACTCTCCATCTGAATCCTTTACGTGCCGACCGTCGGGCGCACCGACGTCTGCACCCAGTGTCACACCGTCGGAGATGCCAACTGCTCAACCCACCTTGGTGCCACAATCCTCGCCCACGCGCACACCTTCATTTTCACCATCTCTGGATCCTTCTCTGTCACCGACCATGGCTCCGACTGTATCGCCGGTTTCAACGCCTACGACCTATCCGTCTTTGCCACCTTCATTTCTACCATCCTTGGAACCCTCTGTGCGACCCTCGGTGATGCCATCAATCGTGCCTAGTTCTTCCCCATCAACGTCACCCTCGGCGGCGCCATCCACTGGACCGTCCGCTCAGCCCACGAACAGACCAATGCAGGCACCGACACTTTCGCCGACCGTTTTGCCCTCGAGCGCACCTAGCTTTGCTCCATCAGTGTTGCCATCTGCTGGACCGTCTGCTCAGCCTACGCAAGTACCAACACAAGCACCATCACTCTCACCAACAGCGTTGCCGTCGAGCATCCCTAACTCTGTCCCATCAATGCCACCCTCTGCGCCGCCATCCACTCTACCGTCGGCTCAGCCCACTAACAGACCAGTGCAGGCACCGACACTTTCGCCGACAGCGTTGCCTTTGAGCGCACCTACCTTTGCTCCATCAGTATTGCCATCTTCTGGACCGTCCCCTCAGCCGACAAAAAAACCGACCCAAGCACCCACGCTTAAACCGACGGCGTCCCCCTCAACGGGCGCGCCGACGTTCGCACCCACCGATGGCTGCCCGCAAACCTATTCTGATGCGTCGACATGCAACGGGACCCTGATCGACTTTGAAATGTATGATACCTGGGGTGACGGCTGGAATGGGGCGTGCTTCACGATCAGCAATCCGTCGTGTTCAACTTGTGAGGTGGAGGAGGGCACGCTTGATTATGGATATAGTGGGACACAGGCAGTGTGCATACACTGCGACGCTCCAGGCTCATACGAGATCAACGTCACAGAAGGAAGGTGGCTGAGCGAAATTTTGTGGGCGCTAGGAAATTTGGCATCTGGGAACTACACTGAGGTGAACAATTACTCTCCATCCGAAACCTTTACGTGCCGGCCATCGGGCGTGCCGACGTCCGCGCCCAGTGTGACGGAGACGCCGACAACTCAACCCACCTCGGCGCCCACGCACATGCCTTCATTTTCGCCTTCATTTGACCCTTCGCTGTCACCGACCATGGCTCCGACTGTATCGCCTGTTTCGCCTACGACCTATCCGTCTTTGCTACCTTCACTTCCACCATCCGTAACACCCTCTGTGCGACCCTCGGTAATGCCATCAATCATGCCTAGTTCTTCCCCATCAATGTCACCCTCGGCGGCGCCATCCACTGGACCGTCCGCTCAGCCCACTAACAGACCAGTGCAGGCGCCGACACTTTCGCCGACAGCGTTGCCCTCGAGCGCACCTAGCTCGCCGCCATCAATGTCACCATCAGTATTGCCATCTGCCGGACCGTCCGCTCAGCCGACTAAAGTACCGACCCAAGCACCAACGCTTACACCAACGGCGTTGCCCTCAAGCGCGCCCCTCTCGGCGCCATCTTTTTCACCGTCGGTGTCACCATCCCCTGGACCGTCAGCTCAGCCTACAGAAATACCAACACAAGCACCATCACTCTCACCAACAGCGTTGCCGTCGAGCGTGCCTAACTCTGCCCCATCAATGTCACCCTCTGCGCCGCCATCCACTCTACCGTCGGCTCAGCCCACTAACGGACCAGTGCAGGCACCGACAATTTCGCCGACAGTGTTGCCCTCGAGCGCGCCTAGCTTTGCTCCATCAATGTCACCATCAGGATTGCCATCTGCTGGACCGTCCGCTCAGCCGACAAAAGTACCGACCCAAGCACCGACGCTTACACCGACGGCGTTGCCATCAAGCGCGCCCCACTCGGCGCCATCATTTTCACCATCGGTGTCACCATCCCCTGGACCGTCTGCTCAGCCTACACAAGCACCAACGCAAGCGCCATCACTCTCACCAACAGCGTTGCCTTCGAGCGTGCCTAACTCTGCCCCATCAATGTCACCCTCTCCGCCGCCATCAACTCTACCGTCGGCTCAGCCCACGTTCAGACCAGTTCAGGCACCGACACTTTCGCCGACAGCGTTGCCTTCGAGCGCACCTAGCTCGGCGCCATCAACGTCACCATCAGTATTGCCATCTGCTGGACCGTTCGCTCAGCCAACAAAAGTACCGACCCAAGCACCTACACTTACACCGACGGCGTTGCCCTCAAGCGCGCCTCACTCGACGCCGTCCTTTTCACCATCGGTGTCACCATCCCCTGGACCGTCTGCTCAGCCTACACACGTACCAACACAAGCACCGTCGAACGTGCCTAGCTCTGTCCCATCAGTGTCACCCTCTGCGCCGCCATCCCCTTCACCGTCGGCTCAGCCCACTAACAGACCAGTTCAGGCACCGACACTTTCGCCGACAGCGTTGCCCTCGAGCGCACCTAGCTCGCCGCCATCAATGTCACCTTCGGTGTTGCCATCTGCTGGACCGTCCGCGCAGCCGACAAACGTACCAACCCAAGCACCCACACTTACGCCGACGGCGTTGCCCTCAAGCGCACCCCTCTCGGCGCCATCATTTTCACCATCGGTGTCACCATCCCCTGGACCGTCTGCTCCGCCTACACAAGTACCAACGCAAGCACCATCACTCTCACCAACAGCATTGCCGTCGAGCGTGCCAAACTCTTCCCCATCAATGTCACCGTCTGTGCCGCCATCCACTCTACCGTCGGCTCAGCCCACTAACAGACCAGTTCAGGCACCGACACTTTCGCCGACAGCGTTGCCCTCGAGCGCACCTAGCTCGCGGCCATCAATGTCACCTTCAGTGTTGCCATCTGCTGGACCGTCCGCGCAGCCGACAAACGTACCAACCCAAGCACCCACACTTACGCCGACGGCGTTGCCCTCAAGCGCACCCCTCTCGGCGCCATCATTTTCACCATCGGTGTCACCATCCCCTGGACCGTCTGCTCCGCCTACACAAGTACCAACGCAAGCACCATCACTCTCACCAACAGCATTGCCGTCGAGCGCACCTAACTCTACCCCATCAATGTCACCCTCTGCGCCGCCATCCACTCTACCGTCGGCTCAGCCCACGTTCAGACCAGTTCAGGCACCGACACTTTCGCCGACAGCGTTGCCTTCGAGCGCACCTAGCTCGCCGCCATCAATGTCACCATCAGTGTTGCCATCTGCCGGACCGTCCGCTCAGCCGACTAAAGTATCGACCCAAGCACCCACGCTTACACCGACGGCGTTGCCCTCAAGCGCGCCTCACTCGACGCCATCATTTTCACCATCGGTGTCACCATCCCCTGGACCGTCTGCTCTGCCCACGCACGTACCAACACAAGCACCATCACTCTCACCAACAGCGTTGCCGTCGAGCGCACCTAACTCTACCCCATCAATGTCACCCTCTGCGCCGCCATCCACTCTACCGTCGGCTCAGCCCACGTTCAGACCAGTTCAAGCACCGACACTTTCGCCGACAGCGTTGCCTTCGAGCGCACCTAGCTCGCCGCCATCCATGTCACCATCAGTGTTTCCATCTGCCGGACCGTCCGCTCAGCCGACTAAAGTACCGACCCAAGCACCCACGCTTACACCGACGGCGTTGCCCTCAAGCGCGCCTCACTCGACGCCATCATTTTCACCATCGGTGTCACCATCCCCTGGACCGTCTGCTCTGCCCACGCACGTACCAACACAAGCACCATCACTCTCACCAACAGCGTTGCCGTCGAGCGCACCTAACTCTACCCCATCAATGTCACCCTCTGCGCCGCCATCCACTCTACCGTCGGCTCAGCCCACGTTCAGACCAGTTCAGGCACCGACACTTTCGCCGACAGCGTTGCCTTCGAGCGCACCTAGCTCGCCGCCATCAATGTCACCATCAGTGTTGCCATCTGTTGGACCGTTCGCTCAGCCGACTAAAGTACCGACCCAAGCGCCAACGGCGTCGCCCTCAAGCGCGCCTCACTCGGCGCCATCATTTTCACCATCGGTGTCACCATCCCCTGGACCGTCTGCTCAGCCTACGCACGTACCAACACAAGCACCATCACTCTCACCAACAGCGTTGCCGTCGAGCGCACCTAACTCTGCCTCAACAATGTCACCGTCTGCGCCGCCATCCACTCTACCGTCGGCTCAGCCCACGTTCAGACGAGTTCAGGCACCGACACTTTCGCTGACAGCGTTGCCCTCGAGCGCACCTAGCTTTGCTCCATCAATGTCACCTTCAGTGTTGCCATCTGCTGGACCGTTCGCTCAGCCGACAAAACTACCTACCGAAGCACCAACACTTACACCAACGGTGTTACCCTCAAGCACGCCTCACTCGGCGCCATCATTTTCACCATCGGTGTCACCATCCCCTGGACCGTCTGCTCAGCCTACACACGTACCAACACAAGCACCATCATTCTCATCGACAGCGTTGCCGTCGAGCGTGCCTAACTCTGCCCCATCAATACCACCCTCTCCGCCGCCATCCACTGCAACGTCGCCTCAGCCTACGGAGAGACCAGTTCAGGCACCGACACTTTCCCCGACCGCGTTGCCCTCGAGCGCACCTAACTCAGCGCCATCGAGGTCACCGTCAGTGCTGCCATTTGCTGGACCGTCGGCTCAGCCGACAAAAGTACCAACCCAAGCACCCACACTTCCACCGACGGCGTTGCCCTCGAGCGCTCCTCACTCGACGCCATCATTTTCGCCGTCGGTGTCGCCATCCTCTGGTCCGTCTGCTCAGCCTACACAAGGACCGATGCAAGGACCGTCACTCTCGCCAACAGCCTTGCCGTCGAGTGCGATGCGAGCACCGATCTTCTCGCCGACGGCGACACCGAGCGCGCCGAGCACCGCGCCGTCAATATTTCGCTCGGTGTTGCCGTCCAGTGGACCATCATCTTTGCCGTCACAAGGACCAACACAAGTACCTAGTCAATGGCCTACACCGATGCCGTCGATAATGCCTTCAAATACGCAGTCGGCAGCGCCTCTGCAGCCTTCCATTGAGCCCTCCTATACACCTTCTAGCACAACAGCGTTGCCGACATCGCCGTTTCCCTCGTTTCTGCTTTCTGCTCAGCCCTCCAATCAAACTTCAACCGCTTTCAGCTTGCAACCGTCATCGTTTCCCTCGACGACGTCGTCGTCGTGGCCTTCCACAGAACCCTCAAGAAACCCCTCCGTTTCTCCATCTTTCATGCCGCCATCGTTGCTGCCCACTGTGAAGCCTTCCGGGATACCGTTTGGCAAACCTATAGCGCTGCCGTATTCTACATACCCTTCTGTGGCCCCGTTAGGCAATCCAACGTGGCAACCGTCGTCGTGTCCTTCTTTGTGTCTCTCAGGTCACCCTTCAACGATTCCGAGCTCGTGCCCTTCTTCTGCACCAATGTCCATCTCTTCGGAGCTCTCCGTTCCGCCAACTTCTACACCGCCCGTTGCTCAACCTTCTGGAATACCTGTCTCGCTCCCTAGCTCCGCGCCCACTAGTGGGCCGACTTTGGTTTCATCCGTCACGCCATTTAGCGCTCCAACCAGCTTCATACTGTCGAGTCCAACAACTATACCAACTGGGAGTCCGATAGGCACTCCAACGAGTTTCCCTTCTTCATTCCATTCAATCCCGCCCTCGAACTTTGCTTCGTCTACACCGTCGTCTACCCCTTCGACTTCTCCGTCTTCTTCTCCTTCTTCCCCTTCAACAATGCCGTCGACGTCCCCTTCGTCCCCTTCGACCCTGCCGTCGATCTCGCCTTCGTCTATGCCTTCCTCTACCCCCTCAAGTTATCCGTCTTCTTTCCCTTCGTCTCCTTCGACCCTGCCGTCGACCTCACCTTCATCCCCTTCGACCCTGCCGTCGACCTCGCCTTCGTCTATGCCTTCGTCTATCCCCTCGAGTTATCCGTCTTCTTTTCCTTCATCCCCTTCGACCCTGCCTACGCCCTCACCTTCGTCTACGCCCTCAAATGATCATTCTTCTCCTCCTTCGACAATACCGTCAACTGTACCGTCGTCCAGACCACTGTCTTTTCCATCAATAACGCCATCTCGAACGCCATCACTGAGCATACGCTCTGGATCAACACCGACTGTGATGACATCAACATTCGTGCCGCTTTCATCGCCAACCACCATGCCATCTCCCCGGCCTCGGTCGACCTCGCCCCCATCAAGGTCTCCAACCTCATACGCTGTGATCTCGCCAACTTGGCAGCCATCTGCATCGCCGAGTACACGCACAGTCACTCCGAGTCCCAGTCAGCAGCCGGTGGAAACCCTAGAGCCAACTGGAGGACCGACTACGTCGAGTTCGGTTGCGCCGAGCGCGACCGCCACCGGCTCGAACCCTGGAATCCTGCTTCCAGACACGACAGTGACACCAACATCCTCAACGATAGTCCCAAGCTCTGGGTCACCACTGGCGCAGAATCATGACCCTACGACACAAACTCCCAGCCAGGGTGACCCGCCTCAAACGACGCCCTTTCCGACACGAGAAACTACAACCCTCGCGCCAAAAACCCTAGTGCCGACGACTATTTCCCCAACGAATGTTTCGCCAGCAACTTTCGTACCAAATTCGGTGTTACCAACGATAGTTTCACCAACGACGGCTTCATCAACTTCGTCAACGTCAGTTTTGCCGTCGACCGTCCCTTCGACGTCGGTTTTGCCATCGACGACTATTGTTCCAATGACTGTTTTGCCGACGAATATGATGCCAACCAGCTTCGCCCCATCGACGCCGGTGACAGAGCCATCATCGTTTTCGCCCTCAGCTTCTCCGAGTCAGGCTACATCAACACCGAGCTTCATGTTCACGCCTGCAGCACGTTCGCCGACCCAAACACCATCGCGTTGCCCAACCATCATCCCTACGGCTCAACCATTTGGGGTCATACCTTCAGTCATATCGTCTGCCAGTTCTACGACGTTTCCAACACCGCCATCGTCCAGTCACCCTCCATCGAGAAGCGAGTCAACGAGAATACCTACACCCAACCCGATCGCCAACGACGTCACGGCACTCCCGTCCGTCCTACCGTCGACTGGGTCGGCGCCGACCAAATTTTCGACAATCCTCTTCGTGCCCCCCGCACTCCCAAGCAGCGCTCCTATTCCGCAATATTCGATTCCCACGGGTACTCCGTCACTAAGCCCAAGCGTGCCACCCACGAGCAGCCCGACCCCCCTGAGACTCGCCGTTCGTGCCACGAACGCTGCCAACGTGACGTTTCAGCAGGATAAGCTGCGGATTTTATGCAACATCTATTTACTCTCGGACGAAACTGGCTCCTTCGCGAGGCGACGGCTAGATGACACGCTCTATGTCTACTCAACGTGGACGATGGTAAACGGAACGATCACGCAGAACCGCACCCTCGAGGATGTGGCAACAACAGAGCTCTCAGTATTGGAACCACTGACAGGTGCGTCGGTGTCGCACAATTTGGTCCTGGAATCGAATGCTTTGTTCGCTGGGGGGGAATATGTGTTTGAAATAGTAGCTCAGGCAAACGAAAACTCTTTCTCGACAGTTGTCGACGTGAGCGTTTCATCGATTCCCATTAATGGCCGGCTCGAGGTGGAGCCCGCAAAAGGCATTGCTTTCTTCGACAAGTTTCGTCTTTGGACACTAGACTGGGAGTCTGACAATCTGCCCTTGCAGTATGAATTCAAGTCGGAGGTTGCTGGGGCTGTGGACACGGAAGCTATCCTGCAGGCAACGAGCAATGCCTCGACACTTTCTGGTACCCGCTTGCGAGAAGGTTCGCCCAACGTGACGCTGAAAGTTGTTGCTATCGATGCTATCGGAGCGAAGGCAACAGCGGTGACGAGGGCGCACGTCGTCGCCGAAAGTAATCAATCGACTGCATTTGAAGAAATCCTCGACGAAGCCATAGACGAAGCTTTTGCCGAGGGTTCGTTCGACTCGCTCAGTCAAATCGCGACGTCTGCAACGACCTACGCGGTTTCAGACCCCGTCGCTCTAGACTCCTTAGTGACGGCGTACGTTGACGGATACCAGGCTTTGGCCGACACAGCTTCAGAGGCCGTGCTCGATCAAGCGGCGGCGACTTTGCTTTATCTCGTGGATGATCCGGTTGCGCTACCCGTCGATTCTGCGAAAAATGCGCTCGACATGATAGAAGACGTGGCCGGAAATTTGGATGGCATTGGCATCTCGGATGATTCCTCCGCTCCGAAGACCATCGTCCAGACGCTGTCAAAGCTGCTCGACAGTGAACTCTTTGCCGACGGCGGCAACTCAACAACGCAGGCGACGGACACGATGCTCAACACGATTGACTCGGTGAACCAAGCACAGCGCGAGTCGCTTGTTGTCAACGAGCAGACTGTCGGGACAAACTCGACTTACATCAGCACCGCGAGCTCCCGATTTAGACCTAGCAGGGACAGGCAGGTTGAAATCACCACAGACCAGATGAATTCCGCGGCGATTGTTGAGGCGATTCAGGGAGCGTTGTACGCGACGTCCCTGACCGAGTTCGTCGGTCTCAACAACACGCCGATGGGCTCGGCGGCATCATCGGACGTCGTTCGACTCTATTTCTCCGCCACTGGCAACGATGCGACTCGTCGCCGTCGAGTGCAAAGCGCCAACACGAGCAGGACTGCAGTTACTCTCCAGATAGCCGGAGGCGACGGTGCCGTGGCCAACGCGACAAACATCACTGTCGAGTGCCCGTGTCACTTCGAAGGCTACAAAATCGCTACCTGCCCTGATAATGTGACAACGCGATCGGTCTATTGCGACGGAACCCCACAATCAGTCGTGTTCTCCTGCAATAGCTCGCGATCTGCGTGTGCGACGTGGGAAAACGAACGTTGGGTCGTTCCGGATAACTGCAAAATCGCCGAATCGGAGGGGGGCGTCTCGTCGTGCGAATGCGACATCGACGACTCTCGCGGAGCCGGCGTGTACTCCACCACTGATGAAGCCGTGGACACACTCGAGCGATATACCAACGTCTTCCACACGCGGCCGTCGTTGAAAGCATCGCTTCTCATGCTCGTCACAGCCATCGTTTTGTTTGTGACGGTAGTTCTATTGGCTGGACTCGGGGAAAGCTTGGATAAACGACACGCTGCGAACTTTGTGCGCCAGGAAGGGTCGACGGCAATCATACCCTTCTCCGAGCAGGAACAGAAGCAGGTATGGACACAAACCCTGGTCAACCGGCATCCATTCCTCAACCTACTGTTCATCTACAGCCAGACCGTCCCGCGGCGCTTGCGAGCGTGGAAATTTGGCGTCGAGTTGTTCATCATACTCATGTCGACAGCTCTCGAGATCGTGTGGGGATATCCAGACGAGGACTGCGGCAGGTACGCACCCTTTTATCATACGTCGAATCAGCAAAATCGCGGCGTATCTATCTATCGATCGATCGATCCGTAGGCACAGTTCTGAAGATGCGTGTGCCAATCCCAAGTCGCTGGGTTCGAGGCAGCACCTGTGCAAGTGGGACGTGTGCAGCGGATCATGCGTATGCTTCCGGTGCTCGGATATATATCGTTTTTGTTGTGTGTGTGTGTGTGTGTGGGGATGATTTTGTGCGACGCAGGCGGACAACGAGCAAGGGAACGGGGCCGCGACAGCAGCCGACCACATTATAATGGTCTTTATGATAGAGCTTTTTATTGCACCCATCCTCGCGTTTGCTGATTGGATAATGGACGAATACCTTCTCGCACCGGTGCCCCCAGAGTTACAGTGGTACCATGGTGGCGGACCCTCTCGGACTCAAAGCACCGCCGTCGAATTTTCAAACAAGGAGGAGCTCAAGATGGAGGAGGAACAAGAGAGCAACAAGAACGAAGACGAGTCGATGTACGCGACGTCACTCAAAGCTTGGATTAATCTCATCCGCCACTCATCATCATCATCAGCGAGCTTCGGCGGCGATAAGCTCTCATCTCAGACGGAATCCAGATTCGGGATTAGGAAGGCGCGCCGCGCGAGCGTGAGTAGATCTGCAAACCTCGGGGTGCTGTCGCGAGCAAGCTTGTCAGCGATCACCGTTGCGATGCAAAAAAGTGTGCAGATGTTGATACGAGGTCCGAGCAGCAGCAGCAGCAGGACGGGTGTTGTTGCCTCCCCGTTGGAAGATGGCGATGTCTCGGAGGAGCGCGAGCACGATGGAACGCCCGACGATTCGCGTCTTATCGACGAGCTCGCGTTCCAAATTCGGCACGCTGTCTTGCGGCGCCAGCAAGAGCTCCATGATGTGATGGTCGCGGCCCACGAACGCCGCGACGAAGTCGGTCGCCTCAGCCTGCACATCCTCGAGGTGATGGAAGAACAGCTGCTTAGCGAATGGGTACGAATACAGTGTTGTTGTCCAACGAGGAGATGATGCGACGCGCGTCTTCTTCGTAGGGATGGGTCCCAGGTCCGACCTTGTGGGAGCTCGAGATTGCTAAGGTTATCCGGAATCACCTCGAAGCTGCCTCGGAGCTCTACGAGGAACTCAAGCATCTTGGCAACGACCCAACAACGTTCGAGACCAGAATGGAGAAGGTGCTCGAGCGAGAGCGGTTTGATCGATTGAGTGCCATCGAGCGCAAGGTGTACGCCAAGACGCAGGACCGCGCGTTGTACCAAATAGACCGACGAGAGGAACCGCCCCCAGTGCGGGCATACGTTCTCGCTTGGGCGGTCTTCGCACTCTTCGCGGGCGGCGTTCTCGTCTTTATGGCACAAGTCGCGACGACGATCGGCACGGGCGAGTTCAAGCTCATGCTCATGGGATTTAGCGTCACCGTCGTCATGTTTTACGTCGTTGTTTTACCTTTTGAAGTCTTTTTCTTCGATCTCTTGCTGCCAGGGTTGTTGACCGAGCACATGAAAAAACTCCGCGATCCGGGCAGGTTGCGCCGTTTCCCGTATCGCACCAAGCTGCCCGACTCGACGTGCTGCTACCTTTGCATGCTCTTTCCGTGGCTCGCCGAGAGCCGGCTCGGCGCCTTGCTCCTTGGCGATCTCGACAACCTACGACGCGAGGTGTCGTCGTCGTCGTTGTCGTCTGGTGGATCGTCGGAAATCAAGAATTACGATAGCCTGCTGGTCCAGTTAAGCAAGATTTACCGCGACTCGGCCTTCCAGCCGTCCCCGGGCACGCGCCTCGCCTTGACCTTGAGTGCGCTAATTCTGATCGTCCCGTCTGATTATCAGGAGCTTATTTTTGAGGAACTCGTCCTCGGAATCACCACGCTGTCCGCCGTGTTCACGCAATTCACCGAGCTTCCGCAGGCCTTCAATTTGGCAAGTCGGAAACCGACTGACGCGAACGAAGTGATCAACTACGTCGCGGCCGTGGTATTCGCGCTCGTCTTCGGGGGCTTGATTACTCTAGTCGTCAAGGTCCTGAATTCGAACGCTGGGAAGAAGCTTCTGGGTGGAAGCTACGAAAGAGTGGCATCGATTTTAGACGAGGACGACGACGATGACGATCAAAGTGCGCACGATTTTCTCCGTGCCACCTTTGAAAAGAAACCCGAGCCAGGGAACACCGGCATCGTCATCTCGTTTGATGACGCAGCACGTCAACAAGATTCGGGCTACCACGACGCGTCCTCGACGCTCGAGCCGACTTCCGACTTGGAGGCCAGAACACGGTCCTCATAATTATAAAATTTCCTAAGAAGGAGGAGCGTCCTGCATATGTTGTTTTCATGTCGTCTTTTCAAAGCTATAGCGCGATGCCTATATTCCGACTTTTTTAAGTGTTTTAGAAGGGCGACTGACTGCTGGGGGGGCAAGCAGCACGTAGTGCGTGAGCACCTGGGAATTTCAAGCGGCAGTTACTTTGGTGCCACCCGCGGGGTAAATATCTCCGACCTATCCCAAACAAAAAAATCCCCCTCCTAGCAGTCAGTCAGTCGACTTTAAAAAGCCCTCGCTTCTTACAAACTACCCCCTTTTGTTTGGTTTGCTCAGTCGACTTTTTTTTTATTTGGACCGTTTATTTTTATTGCTTGAATGCTTGTGTTCAAACACCTTTGAGTGTAGCCTGGGGAGAGTGCAGTTACTGACGAGTTACGGGTACTTGGTACGCCAAGGTTCCTGGTTTCGAGTTTGAATCCCGTACTAAAGTGGACGCGAACTCCGGATGTGTTGGACGCCAACCTCGGACTTACCCGTCCTTCTTTTCTTTTGCTATACAAACAAACCCTCGGCCAAAAGTAAGATTCTTCAAAGTAAGGTTGACGCGTGCGACGCCGATGGAGCCGTCGCCCGGCAAACGGGACCACACGCCGGTCAAAGCCCGCTTCCCGCTTCCGCGGCCACGACTCGCTCTTCCGACGGGCCGTCCTCGAGAACGCGCGCGACCGAACGAGACTCGACCGTCGACTCGGTGGATCCAAGACCGTTTAACCTTCGATACGATGCGTGCCGGCGTCTTCGTCGCCGCTGCGAGCGGCCACCGCGACCGCGGACTCGGACTCTCCCCCGCGGCCGAGAAGGGCTCGCCGTAAAGTCGCGACCTTCGTCCACGTCGCCGCGCGCGACGAATATTCGAGCTCGACGCGTCTGCTACCACGATTTCGGCTTCGTCGACGGTGGTCGCGCGACGTCCTGGGACTCGCCGCCTCCGCTTCGCCTTCTACGGCAGACGCCCCGTCGTCGCCGCGACCGGCGCGCCTACGCGCCGACGAGCCGCCCGCGCGTCCACGACGACCGCCCGTGGCCGCGGTCTGGCCATCGCCGACGGAGACGACCCTCCCCGCTCGCGTCTACGGCGAAGCCCGCATCCACCGCCACGCCTCGCTCTTCCTGGGGGGTTCGGGGGGCTTGCCCCCCGAGAAAAAGGCCGGAAAAAACCCGACTTGGCCTTACTAGTCCTTACTACTAATCGGCGGGTGTTCGTCTGTTTGTCTGTCTGTCTTTAAATGTCGACTGCTAAGAGGGGGGTGTGTGTGGGCTGCATGAAGGATGTGGGTGGCTTTGTGGGGGTAGGAGGGATGTGCCTGACGGACGGAGATAAGTACGCGGGACCTAGTCGGGGTCATCGCCGAGTCGGGGGGCAGGCGAAGAGAGGACGGGCCCCGCCCGTAGGTCGTACGCATGCTGCCGCCGGACGTATGTGCGACGAAGGGCGACGTCCTGTCTGTCTTTAATTTACTACAATGAAAGTTTAAAATTAAACAAGTGCAGGCCAGTAAGTTCACCTAGTCCCCAATCTCTAACCCTAGTAAGTTCACCTGGTCCCAGTAAGTTCACCTAGTCCCAATCTCTAACCCCAGTAAGTTCGGTGTAACTTACACTGTAAGCCCACTCGTGCTCACACACACTCACCCCACTCTCCTTCGAGCTCGTCGCTCTCACCTCCGCCAATCTAAGCCGCTTTGATCCGTACACGCCGCTAGCCTTTGCGTTCACTCTAAAAACCCCAGTAAGTTCACTTGGTCCCAGTAAGTTCACCTGGTCACTAAGTTCACCTAGTCCCAATCTCAAACCCCAGTAAGTTCGCCTGGTCCCAGTAAGTTAACCTATAGTGCGCGTGTAGACGCCGGGAGGGGGCTTATCGGTATTGCGCAGCACGTGTGGGGTAGGGTGGAGTCGTCGACTCAGAAGAGGATATCCTCGGGGTTGCCGATAGACAGAGAGCCACGTGGAGCTGGACGTGGCAGAAGACGGGCTTCGCCAAGAGGACGCCGACCTCGCGGGGCGTCTGGCCCTGGCTCTTGGTGATCGTTTGGCGTCGGCGGGCCTTACGGGATACAGTTTCGAGGAGCCTCGGTGACAACGACACGATCGATCATGTATCTGGTACCGTCGCAGTGGGCGTGCGACGGGTCGAGGTTTCGAAGACCTTAAGCTCGCGCTCAAAGTCAGCATCCCGTTGGTTGTCAGGGAGTTGAAAACTCTACTGTAAAGAGCGAGGCGTCGTCTTCCGACCCAGCCTAGTCAGCCGAAAAGAACTCCGACGCCTCGTCTCCGGGAAAAAAAGGCCGCGGTCATGCGCGCGTTGTCAGCATCGACAACATCGTTTCGACGGGGCGTGAGAATGGCGCGCTGGCTAAAAGAGCCGCCGCCGCGGGTCGTGGAAATAGTCTGCGAGGTCGCCGTAGACGGCTTGGAGGATCACTGCCTGGCTCTCGCGCCTACCTGATCCTTACCCTAAATCGAGGGACAGACAGACAAACAGACAGACAGACAGACAAACATCTGTCGATTAGTAGTTAAGATAAGACAAGTGCAGGCCAGTAAGTTCGCCAGTAAGTTCACCTAGTCCCAATCTCTAACCCCAGTAAGTTCACCTGGCCAGTAAGTTCGGTGTAAGCCCACTCGTGCTCACATCCACTCACCCCACTCTCCTTCGAGCTCGTCGCTCTCACCTCCGCCAATCTAAGCTGCTTTGATCCGTACACGCCGCTCGCCTTTGCGTTCACTCTAAAAACCCCTGTAAGTTCACTTGGTCTCAGTAAGTTCACCTGGTCACTCAGCTCACCTAGTCCCAATCTCCAACCCCAGTAAGTTCACCTGGTCCCAGTAAGTTCACCTACAGTGCGCGTGTAGACGCCGTGAGGGGGCTTATCGGTATTGCGCAGCACGTGTGGGGTAGGGTGGAGTCGTCGACTCAGAAGACGATATCCTCGGGGTTGCCGATCGACAGAGAGCCACGTAGAGCTGGACGTGGCAGAAGACGGGCTTGGGCAAGAGGACGCCGACCTCGCGGGGCGTCTGCCTCTGGCTCTTGTTGATCGTTTGGCGTCGGTGGGGCTTGAGGGATACAGGTTGGAGGAGCCTCGGTGACAACGACACGATCGATCATGTATCTGGTACCGTTGCAGTGGCCGTGCGACGGGTCGAGGTTGCGAAGACTTTAAGCTCGCGATCAAAGTCAGCATGCCGTTGGTTGTCAGGGAGTTGAAAACTCTACTGTAAAGAGCGAGGCGTCGTCTTCCGACCCAGCCTAGTCAGCCGAAAAGAACTCCGACGCCTCGTCTCCGGGAATAAAAGGCCGCAGTCATGCGCGCGTTGTCAGCATCGACAACATCGTTTCAACGGGGCGTGAGAATGGCGCGCTGGCTAAAAGAGCCGCCGCGGGTCGTGGAAATAGTCTGCGAGGTCGCCGTAGACGGCTTGGAGGATCACTGTCTGGCTCTCGCGCCTACCTGATCCTTACTCTCGCGCCTACCTGATCCTTACCCTAAATCGAGGGACAAACAGACAGACAAACAAACAAACAGACAGACAGACAGACAGACAGACAAACCCACATCCTTCATGCTCCCCACACACACCCCCCCCTCTTAGCAGTCGACATTTAAAGACAGACAGACAAACAGACAGACAAACATCTGTCGATTAGTAGTAAGGATTATTTACTTAATTAATTTTGGTCTTCTGGTTTAGTTCTCATTCACGCCGAGCTTTTCAGCATTGTAGCTGAGCCTTACGATGCTTCCCACAAACTTGACGTAACGTTCCGACCCCTATTCTGCTCTCCACCAGGTTTGTCATCGTCGCCAGCTGTCCAACGTCACGTATGCTAAGCGGGTGCACATACCGCGATCGCAGCCTCGTCGCGACGGCGGCTTGCAGAATCCATTGCCGTCAATGCGATGTCGTCGACGACGGTGAAGGGCGAGATTTAATACGCAGAATCCAGAAAGACGTGGAGGACCTCTCAATACGAAAGATTCGTTCAGTGATGCCATTCTCTCGTTCTGAAACGCCTTTTATTTATCTAGAAGGCGAAAGCAGTCATTAGAGCTGGAAGCACTAGCGAATGAAGCAACGCGGTTGTTGGTCACCTTCATTTTTTTTCCCGCGTCTGGCCGACTGAAGTCCCGCCTCGTGTTTTTTCACAAAATAACTTCAGATGCTGAAACGATCCTGCGAGGAACGCTTCGTCGCCAAGGAGCGTGCGCTTGCTTCTCTGAGAGGCCATCAACTCGACCTCGTCCGCAGATGTCATGAACGCTGTTGGAGAGGAACAGACAGGGCACACGAATGCGAGCATATCTAAAGGGAGGATTTTGACGGAGGTGTCGTTCAACTCGCTCAGTCAGGCAATTGTGACCTACGAGGCACCGAATGACTCTGCCACGTTGTTGAATTCCTCCACGCAGCTTGCCCACGGATCCTTTGCGATCGCAGAGCGAACGTCGGACGCGGTACTCTATCAGGCCGCGACATTGGCGACTTAACTGCCGATTAATCTTAGACGCTGCATTGACTGACTGCTCGAACTCGCATAAATTAATTGCCACCGCGTTATTGATTGAATGATTTTGCCGGGGCCAGAATTTCGGGCAAAATATCAACTCCCACAACCATCGCCCAGGCGCTCTCAAAGTCAACCATCTGTCGCTGGCATTGCGAACACGCGCGGACGACGACACGCCGTGAACCGCCGCCGCCGCCGCGCTTGGCTCGTTGACAAGCGCGCGCCATGATTCGTTCAGCTTATCAATGTGCTACGATAGTCGTTGGCGTGCTTCTATCCACATTTGAAGGAAGCGCCCGCTTCAAACATCGAAACATCGAAGAGACGACGACCAGGTCGAAAGAAATTACCGCAAATCAAATGTAAGCTACGGCGAATGTCCTCGTAGCATATGAGACAATAAACGAATATCCAGCAACAATCCATGTTCAAAGCGACCGCAGTCTCAAGGGTAACAACAACAACAACAACAACCTAAAGATGTCGTTCGGAGATTTTTTTCGGTGTTAGCGACAATTTTCGCCGTGAGAAAAGCGAGTGCACAAGCAACACTTCGTGCAGCCTTCATAGGATAGCCGGAGATAGAAGGCAACTATCATTTCACAATGCACGATGATGATTGCAGCAAAACTAGTAAGCCGCTTGCCGCGATAGTGTGACAACGCGCTCTGTGTGTAGTTTTGAAACGGGACTCCCTCGTCACGAAAGTAGCTCGCGACTGGCACGCGTGACACGGCATAAAAAAGCAAACGTGTCGTTACTGTAAAAATGTCATCAACGTCACGATAAATTCAGAGGGTGGCGTCTCTAACGTGACGATGATGATAATTCGGGTGATTCCAGCGCGACAGCCGACGAGGCCTTGAACACGCTTGATCAATATACTCCCATCGTCGCCCTCGGTACTACTGTCGACGACAATTTCGTAGCGACACCTTCACTCGCTGGAATCGGAGAGATCCTCAACAGACGGACCCTCTTGCGAGGGAAGAGCACACTTTCGCCGCGTTGTCACGAGCAGCACCGTGGAAAGCTACTCCTACAACTTAGTTTCATCATCAGCTCCAAGGGCTTCCAAGTCTGAGAATCGAAGCTTATTATTGTGAGTTGATCGTACTTTTGATGATAGCGCTCGAAGTATAGCATAGACGAAGACGGGTACGGGTGAGGCATTAATTGTCGCTGTTTTGCCACCACCACCTTGTCTCTTCGACAGCTATGACTCGCAACCCCAAGTTGATGGGCACGCAGCTGTGCACAAGAGTGGTGTGTGCAGCTCCGGATCGCAGTATGAAAATGGGCCGGGAAATGCGACTAGAGTAGGTAGCTATCGTGTTCTTTTTGATCTATACCTCGCAATTTAGGCCATCATCTAACGGCGGCAGCGCTCAAACAACCTTATAATATGTTGACTCTAAAGAGTGGCAACGACGAGAACGAGGTGGATTCGGTGTTTTTGAACGAATCCCCGAGATTTGGTCGTCCGTCGCCAGTGGGAGGTGGGCGACGAACGGCCTCTTTAAGGGGATGGATAAAAACGCAGGTGCTCGCGAAAAAGCAGGTGGGGTTCGCTCTCTTCGCTGGCGGCAGTTTCCTACTGTCTCGGGCGATTGATGGTCAGCTCGCACGAATGGCCTTCGTCGCGTAATTCTCGTCGTCTTGTGTTGTGCCATATTTGTGTTTGCCATGGAGATCCTATTCGCCTGCGCTACTGACTGACCAAAGAGCCGTCTTCCGTGGCGCGTCGCTGAGCACTCGACGCGAATTGAAGACTAATTCGATCACTTATTAACTCTTCTCATAACAAAAACGACGCAGACGAGGTGTACCGATCGTCGCGCGGCAATTAGGCTTTTACCGGTTTCCCCGGACGTCCTCTCTTGCCAAAGTCTTCTTCTGCTCGAGTGTCCAAACAAAATCCAGGCGCGACGAAAAGTCGTGCTTCGCACTCAAGACGACTTCGACGCCGACCGGAAAGGACGAGCCCTTGATTGATCCTACTAGGCGGAGCGTTCAGGTAGTTATCCCCGAACGAAGGCCTCCAGGAATCATGGTCTAAGACAAATAGCGATGGATGCGCGACAACTGTGTTATGAATGAGAGGAGAATTTTCTTCTTTTCAGTGATGGTGTTGCCGTCCGAGGTGGCTTTTTTTCGCAGCCCTCCACCTCCACCTCCTTCTTCGAGGCAACAGCCGTCTTGGCCGGCACGTTGTTGTTCTTCCTCTTCGTCATCATCATCCTCATCGTTTTCTTCTTCTTGTTGACGGAGTGCTCCTCCTCCTCCTTCTTCTTCTTCGAGGCAACAGCCGTCTCGGCAACAGCCGTCTCGGCAACAGCCGTCTCGGCAACAGCCGTCTCGGCAACAGCCGTCTCGGCAACAGCCGTCTCGGCAACAGCCGTCTCGGCAACAGCCGTCTCGGCAACAGCCGTCTCGGCAACAGCCGTCTCGGCAACAGCCGTCTCGGCAACAGCCGTCTCGGCAACAGCCGTCTCGGCAACAGCCGTCTCGGCGGGCTGCTTCTTCACGTCGCTGTTGGTCTTCCTCTTCGCCATCATCGGTTTTTTCTTCTTGTTCACCGCCGAAGGCTCCTCCATCGTTTTTTTCTTCGAAAGATCCTCCTCCTCCTCCTCCTCGTCGTCCCTCATCATCATCTTCTTCTTGTTGTTGTTGCGGAAAGAATCCTCGTCCTCCTCCTTGCTCTTTCTCTTCTTCTTGTCGTTGAGGGACGGCTCCTCGGAGTGCACCTCCTCTTCCGGAGGGGCGCGGCGACCGTTGCTGGTTTTCTTGAGCTTGGCGACAAAGAATCCGTCCATGTTGTGGGTGTGCGGGTAGAAGCGTCGCGCGAGACCCATGGAGGGGTGGAAGCGATTGCGGTGGTATCTCTGAAAGGCCGGAGTCGCGTGGTCGAGGCACGGAAGGAGGGCGCAGTGCCGGGCGTCGAGCGCGTACTGGACGACGGCCTCGTTCTCCTCGACGGAGACGCTGCAGGTCGAGTAGACGAGGATACCTCCCGGTTTGAGGGCGTCGAGGGCGGCGACGATGAGCTGTCTCTGGAGGTGCGAGAGTTTGGTAACGTCGGCGAGGGTTCTCGCGCCCTTGATGGAGGGGTCTCGCGACATGACGCCGAGGCCCGTGCAAGGTGCGTCGAGGAGAACTCGATCGAAGCCGCCGATCGTGCCAGGAATAGTCCTGCCGTCGCCGACGCAGGCGATCGCGTTGGTGACGCCGAGGCGGTGGAGGTTCGCGACGGTGGCTTTGTGACGATCTTTCTTGAGGTCGTTGGCGACGATCGTGCCAGCGTTCCGCATGAGCTGGGCGATGTAGGTCGTCTTGCCGCCGGGCGCGGCGGCGACGTCGAGAATGCGCTCGTTTGGCTGCGGATCGAGCGCGATCACGGGGCACAAGCTCGCCGCCGACTGGAGCATGTAGTGGCCTGCGAGATATTCGGGCGTAGCCCCGACCGGGACCTCGCTCTCGCTGATCTTGATGCCGACGTTCGACCAGCGCGCGACCGGTTCGCACCGCACTCCGCGCTTGGAGAGCGCTGCGAGCAGGTCTTTTCGCTTCGTCTTGAGCGTGTTCGCGCGGATCACGACGGGTCGCGGCTTGTCCGAGGCTTGGAGGAACTCTAAACACTCCGTCGGCGAGAACATTCGGAGAAACAGCTCCACGAGTTCCTCGAGGATCCCAAAATACTCGGACAGGTCGGCGCTCAGCTGCGAAAGGTACTCCGCCCGCGGACGATTCCCCTCGCGAAGCTCGCGGAACGATCCCAAGATCCGCACAGTCTTCGTGATCCGACGCAAAACCTCGCCCGGGTTCCTCAAGTTACCCTCATCATCATCATCCTGATGATGATGATGATCCAGATCTTCGTCTTGATCCTCAGCCAACGGCCCAAGGTCGTCGCCATCTTCTTCTTCTTCCTCTTGATCATCCTCCTCGAGTAATAAAGTGCGTTTCGTCGTCGTCGTCGTCGTCGCCATTCCTGAATTCGAATCCTTACCCTATAGGAGAAATCGAATCGCCTGGTCGAGGTCGCCGTCGGCGCGCTTGAGGGCGGTCCTGGCCTGGGACTCGGGAAAGCCCATGGCGAGGAGGCGGGCGAGGCCCGGGACGTTGGGAACGGACTTGGCGACGTTGTAGTGGGGTTTGTCGGCGGAGGGTTGGTGATCGTCGAAGCGAGCCTCCACGCGCATCACGATGTCCGAGAGTTTTTTGTGCGTGGAAGGGGGGGTCGCGGGCTTTGGCGAGGTGCCGAAGGAAATGGTGGCCGAGGGCCAGAGGCCGAGGGCCTTGAGGGTCTGAGAGGCGTGCTTCTCCTCGAAAATTCTTCGCGTTCCGTCGTCGCGCAGCGTCCACGCGTCACACCAGAAGAACGGGGGGTCGCCGCAGACGACGCGCCAGGTGCGGCCATCGACGAAGTCGTCGGGAGTGTCGGGGAGCGTGGCGAGGAAGCGGACAACACGGGCGAAAGTGTCGTCGGCGTCGAAGAATCGACTCGCGCGTCCGCTCGGGAGTTCGAAAGATAATCTCGCGCCCTGCGCGGGCTCGGCGGGCACCGACGCCGCCTGGCGCCGAGTCTCGGCGGCCCGAGCCCTTGCGTCTTTCTCGGGGGCGGCGCGCCGCGCCGCGTTGTCGAGCGCCTCGCGCGCGATCTCGATCCGATCGTCGACCGTTGGCAAAGACAGGAAACCCGAGCGCGGACCGAAGCCCGCGAGCTCGAGGACTTCGCGGCCCGCGCGGACCGCTCTCTGGAGCGGCGCCTGGCCCTCGATCGGCACGACGCGGAGCCTGGAATCCGTTGGACTCGCAGCGAGTCGCGTCACGTAGTCGAGGAGCTCGGAGACGAGTTCCGATGGCACCCGCAACGCCGCCTCGCGCATCGCCGACGCGAGCGCGCTGCGGGCGGCGAGAGCCTCGATGGCGCGCTCGAGGCTCCCGTCGTGCTCGGCCAGCGCCGCGCTCGCTTGCGCCTTGGGAAACCCCATCGCCTCGAGCGTTTCCATTATTTATTCCCCTTTGTTTAGTTAGTTAGTTAGTTAGTTGTTGTAGGGGGTCGTTTTTTTTCCCCTAACAAACCAAACAACAACAACCGATGATGAACCACCACTTTTCGTGGGCCTTCAGGGGCGAGGACGGCCGACCGCTCCGGACGCGAGGGGAGATGCTGAAGAAGGGAGGGAGCCGAAACCGCGCGAGCTTCGCTGGACGCAAGTGGCAGAAGCGGTTCTTCGCTTTGGACATCGATCGCACCGAGCTACGGTACTACGACGACGCCGCGATGGCCGCACAAAAAGGTGTTGTTCAGCTGACGCCCGAGACGCAAATCCAGGACAAGGGCCCCCGCGATTTCCAGCTGACGGCCTGCAAGGATGACAGGGGCGTGATGCGCGAAGGGCCCGTCGAGTTACGAGCGCGCGATTCCGACGAGAAAGACGAGTGGACGACCTCGATCGCCTTCTCGCTCAACCTCGTCGTCCACGCGACGACGACGAATATGCAGCACCGGGTTGACCAACTTCGATTGCCGCGATCGATCACGCCGGTCGACGACGACGAGGAGATGGCACGGCCTCGAACAGCGGGCGCGAGAGCCTCGACGAGAGCCTCGATGAGAGCGGCGATGAGTGCGCTCGAGGAAATGGAAATCACGTGTGGCGGCGAGGGCTCTATGAAATGGCGAGGCGTCGCGGCCGTCGGCACCACCAACACGCTCTTCTGTGCGCCATACAACGCCTCGACGGTGCTGGTGATCGACGCCGAGACCAAAGAGGTCGCAACGATAGAGTGCGAGGAGGTCGACGAGAAGAAATGCAAATGGACGGGCATCGCGGCCGTGGGGAACACCTTGTTCTGTGCGCCTTTCGATGCGTCAGAGGTGCTCGTGATCGACGCCACCACAAAGTCGGTCAGCGCGATCGACTGCGCGGGCTACTCTTTCGGCGGAAAGGAGGAGCGCGCGACCCGCAAATGGATGGGCATCGCTGCCGTGGGGAACACCTTGTTCTGTGCGCCTTTCGATGCGTCGTCGGTGCTCGTGATCGACGCCACCACAATGTCGGTCAGCACCGTAAAATGCGGCGTCGAGGGCGACGGCAAGTGGAGCGGCATCGCGGCAGTCGGCAGGACGCTCTTCTGTGCCCCGCACAACGCGTCGTCGTTGCTCGTCGTCGACGCCAAGACCAAATCGGTCAGCAAGATCGAGTGCGGCGTCGACGGTCCCTCAAAATGGAGCGGCATTGCGGCCGTGGGCGACACCCTGTTCTGCGCGCCGTACGACGCGTCGTCGGTGCTCGTCGTCGACACCAAAATCAAGTCGGTCAGCACGATCGAGTGCGGCATCACCACCGGCGACGCCAAATGGAGCGGCATCGTGGCGGTGGGACCAACCCTGTATTGCGCGCCATACAACGCGTCGCCGGTGCTCGCAATCTCTTCGAAAACTAAAACCCTCCGCGCGCTCGATCGCCGCGAGGAGGAGGAGGAGATGTTTGGGACTAATTGGAGCGGCATCGCGGCGGCGGGCGAGACACTATTCTGCGCGCCGCAAGACGCCTCGTCGGTGCTCGTCATCCATTCGAGGCGTGCCGACGAGATCATTACGCTGGGGCTAGCGGACGACGACGAGACTTTCGCGACCTCGTTCGTGGAGGAGGAGGACGACGAGGCGATCATCAATTCGGCGATCGAGGACAAGGCGACCGCGACGGGCGCTGCGCTCAACGACAACGCGAAGGGCGGTATCGATCGCTTCGGGTACCGCTCCTACGCCAAGGGCCTCGCCGAGATGCTCCACCGTGCCGAGCCGCCCGTCGGCGTGGGGATCTTTGCGAAATGGGGTGCGGGCAAGTCCTTCATGATCTCCCTGTTGAAGAAGGAGTTCGACCCAACGGCCCGCGAACACACCCGGTCGCACGACCTCGTGCAGTGGTTTGAGAAAGGATACGAGGACCTACCACAAGCGATGACGGAGAAAGACGAGTTCTACGCGGCGACGACCGCGCTGCTCTTCTCGGTTCCCGAGGCGCCGCTGTGGCTTGCGACGCTATACACGGCCATCATAGAAACGTTTGTTGATGTCTTCAAGGTCGCGTGGGCATTGGTCGAGACGCTTGCTCATCTCTTCAAGTTCTCGCGGGTATGGCACGTGCCACTCTGCGCGTCCGGCGGCGTCGTTGGCGCGATCGCTTCGACGACCATCGTACCGCGAATAATGACAACACTAGCCTCGTCGTCCTCGTCTTGGAAGCACACATTCCAATACTTGGAGTGGCTGCAGCGTTGTTCCGAGCTCGCCTTGGTCTGCGTCGGCTTTATTATTGGAGTCGCCATCTCGCTCCTCGTTCTTCGCTACTGCGAACGTCGCGCCCAAAAGTACGAGGACTGGCGGCCATGGGCATGGCGCGTCGAGCTTTGCGTGTCTTGTGGCTTCCTCGGCGCACTCGTCTTTTCTCGCGCGAGAATGCTACGCGCTTTTGACTCCGTGTCTTGGCACTACCCAAAGTGGCTGCGCGGCGGCGGCGGTTCGAAACTCGCGTCTGTCTTTGGATTCGGCGCCGGCGTCGTCGTCGGCGCGCTCATCGGGCAGCTCGTTCTGCACTATCGTGGTCCGCAGAAGAATAAAGACACGGAGCGATCTCGACTCGAAGATTTAGAAGCGCACGTTCCCCTCGGACCATACTACGACGGCGAAACCCGGAAGGATAAAGAGTACATATTCGTCGACTTCAACGCGTGGGAGTACGCGGGCTCGAACGAGGTCTGGACAGGCCTCGTCGCCAACTTGTACAACAAGGTCGAAAGCCGCATCGCTCGGGGCAAGCGACAAAAAGTACACCGTTCGAACTACGGCTCGCCCGATCGCGACGACGCGCCGATCGCTCCGGAGCGCGGCGGCGGCGTGGCCTCGGGTACTAATGTCAACTTCAAACGCAAATGGCGTGTGAGAACGGCGATGGCGCTGCTCAAACGTCGGTATGGAGTGCGTGGACTCGAACTGCGCGTGTTTTTGTTCGTAGGAATAGCAGTCGCGTTCGTCGCGATATTGTTTTTCGAGGCCCTCGGCATTTCTAACGCGATGATCAAGACGATATATGCCGCTGGCTACCAGGCCGAGTCAGTTGCTCAGAGCCTCAGCGCCACGGTCGCAGCAATCGTCGCGTTTGCGTCGTCGTTTACGCTCGTCAGGCAGACGTGGCAAGATTCGGAGACGTCGAGAGGTGATTATTTCTTCGCCCAGGCAAAGTCTATCGACTCCGTGCGCACTCGCCTCGGCTTTATGAGCCAAGTCAAGTTTGAACTGAACGAACTCTTCGATTTCTTGCGCGATTTTGGAAACAAGACAAGCACCGAGCTTGTGATCGTGTGTTACGTCGACGACCTGGACCGCTGCTTGCACGGGCGCAACGTCAAGCTCTTAGAGGCGATGCAGCTCATCCTCTCCGTGCCCGGCGCGCCCATCATCGCTTTCCTCGCTATCGACTCGCGCATCGTGAGAAGAATCCAGTGTCTATATATGTTGGAGCTACCTCTTGATGCTCGTTCTCGACGTTGTTTTTGATCGGTCGTCGTCCCTAAAATAAAGGTTGTCGCATCCATCGAGGATACGTTTGGTGAGGTCATGCGCACGGCATACGTCTCTGGCTGGGAGTATCTCGACAAAATCATCCAGATCCCTTTTGCCCTCCCCGACCCTGATCCTATCAAGGTGAAACGTTACGTCGACTCGTGCCTCGACGCCGGCGGCGCGAAGCCCGACGAAGTCGCGCGGAATCTTCTATCCTTTCTGGACCACCTTCAAGGCCCCGAGCTTCGAAATAAAATTTTGAGCCTCCGCTTGCGATCCAAAGAGGGCGAGGACGTGCTCGTCAAGCCGCTCTTCGATGAACTCCGAAATATTAGCAAAAGCATGCGCCGGACGACGACGAGCCTGATCGTGCGCCGCGCCGCCACGAAGCTCACGACCCGGACCAAGGCTCTCGAAGAGGAGTGCGTGAGGCTCGGCGAAGAAGGTCTGGAACTGGTTGGTCGCGAGATCAACACGGTGCTTCAGGAACACAAGCTCGTCCTGGCCACGCTCAACGACGACCATCTTGGAATTTTCGATGACTTTTACAAGTGGAGTAGTATCTCTGCCGTTGGTGACGCGCTGTTCTGCGCGCCTTACAACGCGTCGTCTGTGCTGGTGATTGCCGCAAAAACAAAGTCGGTCAGCACGATTGAGTTCGATGTTGTCGAGGGCTATTCAAAATGGAGTGGCATTGCGGCCGTGGGCGACACCCTGTTCTGCGCGCCCTTCGACGCGTCAGAGGTGCTCGTGATCGACGCCAAAACCAAGTCAGTCAGCACGATCGAATGCGGTTCCGTCGCCGAGGATTCGTTTAGTTGGAGCGGCATCGCCGCCGTAGGGGACGCGCTGTTCTGCGCGCCCTACAACGCGTCGTCTATCCTCGTGATTGCGGCTGCGACAAAGACGGTCAGTACCATCAAGTGCGGCGGCTTCCAAGATGTCCATTCCAAGTGGTGCGGCATCGCGGCCGTGGGCGACACTCTGTTCTGTGCGCCTTACAACGCGTCAGAGGTGCTCGTGATCGATAGCAACACCAAAATGGTCCGTACCATCGAGTGCGGCGGCGGCGGCGGCGGCAATTTTAAGTGGAGTGGCATCGCGGCCGTGGGTGACGCGCTGTTCTGCGCGCCCTACAACGCGTCGTCCGTCCTCGTAATAGACTCCCGCTCAGAGTCGGTCAGCACAATCGAGTGTGGCGTTGCGGGCAGGCACAAGTGGAGCGGCATCGCGGCCGTTGGCGAGACGCTCTTCTGCGCGCCTTACAGGGCGTCGTCCGTGCTCGTGATCGATGCCAAAACCAAGTCGGTGCTCGCAATCGAGTGTGGAGTCGAGGGCTATTCAAAATGGCGCGGAATCGCGACGGTGGGCAACACGCTGTTCTGCGCGCCATACGACGCCTCGTCTGTTCTCGTTTTTAATTCGGACAACTCGCTGGTCGCGCGCCAAACGGGGGATTTTTTAACGAGCAAAGCTGGCGACGAGGACGCGTCCGACGGGCTCGAGGAGGAGGAGGAGGAGGAGGAGGAGGAGGATACGTCGAGAGAAATGAGGGTCAAATCTTTTACGCTCCGATTCAGCTCCTTCGAGAACGCGGCGCTCGGAGAGCTCACGCAGTTCGAGCTCAAGAAGAGAGCGGCGCACGTGGTTTCGAGTTACGAGATGGATATGTTCCAACTGGCCGTTCGCCACATCGAACCGAATCCACGACGGTTGAAGCGCATCGTCAACACGTATCAAGTCATACTGGCTTGCGTCAAGTACATTCGCGTCACCGAGTCACACCCGCAAGTTGTCATCGACGATCCCAAGTGGAATGAGTTCCAGGGAAAGCTCATCAAGTGGATATGCCTTTGCGAGTAACAAAGAAAACCCAGAGTCGTTGACTTTTTTTGTGATTGTTTCTCGCGTCGCGAAACCAATACCGCGTCTTCGTGAAATCGCGACGTTTTTTGTTGATGCCAGGTGCTACCCCTACAGAATAAGCCTGCTCATTCTAACCTTGGTCGACCAGCAACAAATCATGGCAACCAACGCCATCGCCGCCAAACATCCAAAAAAAGACGTCGTCTTCACCTACAGGCTCAAAGACGAGGAGAAGGTCATGCATACGGATGATGACACGCCCATCTCCACGGCGTTTTTCGAATTCGCGGAGCACGTCGTCTACTCTCACGAGCTCTCGGCAAAGTTGCTGCGGCTGGACGGTGATAACGAACTCTTTGCCGAATTTCTCACGACGCCCGTGCGCTTTCCCGACGGCGAGGTTGGCGACATCACGATCGGTGACATCCTCGGGCCGCAAGCGGATGCCGATGCCGGCCGAGACGCGACCTGGTCTCTCCTCTCCTATTCCTTCAATCTCAACCCCGCGCTGCGCATCCAGCTCGGAGACGAAGTCTCCTCGCTCGTTTCCTCCACGTCGTACGAAATGCGCCTCGGAAACCAACCCGCGCTTCCCCCAAATTCAATCCGAACGAAGCGTTCAATCGCATGTCCGCAATCTCCTCTTCTATTCGTTCAGTCCCAATCCCACGCAGACGATCATCAGGACGGTGCTCCCCGCAAACGCCTTATCTCTGGCTTTTAGTAGTAGCCGAATGGCACGCCTGGCTCCAGCAGGGGAACATATGGCTGAGTCTTTCTTTGTTGGAGGACCAACGTTTGCGACAGCCACCAGTTTGAATTTGCATCAAACGGCCGCAATAATTATACCATGAAATGAAATGAAATGGAACGACGGCGTTTTTTATTATTATTATTATTACTTAAGGCACCAATCGCAGCCACTGCTCCTAGCGGAGGGTCGAAGGCGAGATGAGGGTCCAAATAATAATAATACGGCGACCGGTTTTGTAATTTTGGTAAGCGGCTGGCAAGATCTGGGTACAGCGATCACCTGCTGCGACGGAGCTCGCGCGCGGCCGCGCCGATCGAAGCGCGCACTTTTTTTGGTGCGTTGTGAAGAGGCCGAGTCGGCACCGCCTATGAGTTCGCCTATCGGACGAAGGACGCACCCATTTGGACTTCTACTTTGAACGACGACGACGACGACGACGTGCAGAGCACCAACGGCATCATCGCACTGATGCTCCCGCGCGCACCTCGTATCGTCACGACGTGAACGAGCCGGTACGGCGCGCAGTAATCGTCGCCCAAGATCGATCACAACAAGCCTGGTCGCCTCCTCGAGAGATTGTATCGGGCTGACGACAACGCGGCGTATTGATTGTCGCGGGCTTGTGAGAATGAGCCGCAACAAATAAATCAGCAGTTTGGTATCGGGCACTCAGCTTTTTGCTTCGAGCGCCGCCGACAATTTTTGCTTGAATAAAAGACGGACGACGCAGTAAGTCGAAGGAAGCTTCGGCCCGAGTTCATACAAGTTGCTTTCGTCGGGCGTCCAGGCTTCGCCCGCGCGGCTTTTTTCCCGCGCGAGGTTGTTGCTGTTGTCGCGCGGTGGTGTTTCTGTTACCTTTTGTCCCGCGAGACCGTCAGTATCTGGGAAGATGATTGCGGGGTCTTGAGTGAGTCCTCGCGCGGAAATCAACGTCAAATACGGGGGAGATTCTGGAAAAAAAATCAAGACGGAGAGTGGTCGAGCAAAAAGACAAAACGGTGGTGGCGGCGGCGAGTAGAAGCCAAGCCACTCTCTCAAACGCACGCGGGAGGGTGACGAGGCGCTCTCAGCCGGAAGAGGTCGTTGATCTGCGTCGTCGTCGTCGAGAGCACGTTTTCGAAGGAAGGCCCATCACGAGAAGAAGACGCGAGAGGGCACATCATCGTCGTATAGTCTCACGACTCCGAGAACGAGACGTTGTTGATGGCGCGGTTGCTGAGGTTTCACGAAGGCCAGCCTTAAGCTCGCCGTTTGCGGTACGTCTTCGCCGTTGAATCTCAGGCAAATAAAGTGCCTGTTATCCAAACGTAGCGTCCGCTCGCTGGCTAAAAGAGAATCCATTCGACTGTCACGTTTTTCGTGCGCCGCAAAAAAAAATTAGGTCTCACCGCGTGTTGTGTCAGTCGTAGATTGACTCGCTTGAATTCGAAGATCTGAACTCCTCCTCACCGCTGCGTCGACCTCCGATCTTAATCCGGTGCTATCCAAAGAGCCCCGAAAGCAAAAGCAGTCAGTCAGCTGCTCGGTTGGTTTCCCTCGGCCCAAAAAAACGAGCTGCCACGGCCGAAAATCGAAAGGAAACAGATTGTTCCGAACGGCCGCAACAAAGCGCGCGCGCCTTGAACTTCGACGCCTCACCACCTCATGCTGGAAGCGCAAGGGATGGTGGACCGGAAACGGATGGTATGAAGGCGGGGTTCGTGCGAGCGACCACGAGAGAGCTTGATTCCCACCTCTTTGATTACGCGTGGTTCGGCAGCCCCGTCGTGCGGGGTTGGTGCGACGACACATCTTTATACGCATCGAAGGAAGAGGCTATTGCTTGGTCAACCATAGATCTGAGGTATACGCTTTTTGTTGCGCACCAGCGAGAAGACTTGGGTGTTTACTCATCTGCCGGTCGGTGACTCCTCCGTCCGTCCGTCCGTCCGTCCGTCCGTCCGTCCGTCCGTCCGTCCGTCCGTCCGTTCGTTCGTTCGTTTTGCGGGGTCAGCGCCGTCGTGCACACGGGGTGGTTGATTCATGTTGTGAGGACAATGGAGAGAGGGTCCTCCTGGACGTGTGAAAATCCGTGGAGGGCCGCGTGGTCCAGATGCACGGAAGAAATTAGTCTCCTCGACCGCACATCATGATCGAAACCCCCACCCCCGCACCGTGTTTAAGGAGATATTTAGTTCCGTTGCGGCGTGGGTCGGCGTCGCTGATCAGCAGCAGCAGCAGCAACATCAGCAGCAGCAGCAGCGGCGGCGGCGAGGAGTTATCGGTTGAAGGAGATAAAAGATGCTCGAGTACGACGATAGCGCGTTTTACTACTTTTGCCTGACGATGCTGGGGTTCTATGTGGTGCCGGGGACGTGGTGGGTGGGTCGGTCCGTGGTACGCGCTCTGCGCAGAGTCGACGAGGAAGCGCGAACGTCGCTCGAAAAGAAGCGGATCGAGGCTTTGAAGGAGGAGCGCAAGCCGAGCAAGGTGTTGTGCAGCTCGACGTTTCTCGGAAACCTTAGTCTCGTGTCTGCCGCGTGGGCGTGCTTCTCGTACTTGACGTACCTGGTGGCGTTCGACGGCGAGATCGCAAGGTTTGACCCGTTTGCGATTCTTGGGGTCGACACGGCCGCCGACGCCAACGCGATTCGCAAGGCGTGGCGCCAAAAGTCGCTGATTTATCATCCCGACAAGAACCCGAACAACCAGACGGCCGAGGAGATGTTCTTGAAGGTCACCGACGCCTACAAGGCTTTGACCGATCCCGTCGCGATAGAGAATCTCCAGAAGTACGGGAACATCAACGGGCACCAGGCCCTCAAGGTGTCGTTCGGGCTTCCCACGTTCTTGCTCGACCAGAAGAACCACTACGCGATTTTGGTGATATACTTGTTCTTGCTCGTCGTCGTGATTCCCGGCGTCGTCGCCGCGTGGGTCATGCGCAGCCAAAAGTACGGCGAAAACAACATCATGTACGACACGTACCGGTTCTTTCTCCACGCCTTGTCCGAGCACAGCAGCGTCAAGATGCTGCCGGAGGTGCTGGCGGGCGCCGCCGAGAACCGGTCGGAGAAGGCGATCGCGCCGCCGAGCTCGAGGCTCCGGTCGGCGACGCACAAGCCCCGGTTCGACCACCCGTCGATCGTGCCGATAAACTGCCTCATCCATTCCCACTTGTTGCGCCACTCCCAGCCCGACCTCTACCAGCCCTCCAAGACCCTCGACCGCATCCTCAAGAACGCCCCGAAACTGTGCGACGCGATGCTCCAGATCGCTCAGTCTCAACGGTGGCTCCAGACGTCGCTCAACATCATAGACTTCCAGCAGTACTTGACCCAGGGCATGTGGATCAAGGACAATCCCCTCGCCCAGCTCCCGCACCTCGACATCACGCACGCGATGCGCGGCAAGGGCGCCAAGACCCTCAAGGAGTATATTCGTCAGCCGAACGACCAGAAGAAGGGCATCGCGTCGCTCTCGGACCGCGACGTCCGCGACGTCCTCCGCGTCTGCGATCTCATTCCCCAGCTCAGCAACATCGAGTGCGAGTTCTACGTCGAAGACGAGGCCGAAATCGCCGAGCACGACCTCGTTACCCTCAAGGTCAGCTTCGAGCGCCGCTCGATCGGTCCCGTCCACGCCCCCAAGTTTCCCCTCCTCAAGCAAGAGTCGTGGTGGGTCGTGGTCTCGAGCAACAACAATCTCGTTCTCGCCGAAAAAATCGCCGACCAGTCCCTCAAGGTCGACTTCAAGGTCAAGCTCCTCGCCCCCCCCGCGGCCGGCGCCTACAGCTTCAACGTCGACCTCAAATCCTCGGACTACGTAGGCCTCGACGTTCGCAAAACTGTTCCCATGAAAGTCGTCCCGGCTTCGACCCTGCCCGAGTACAAGCCTCATCAAGACGACCTCGACCTCGACGACGAGCCAACCTTGTTCGAGCAGGTCATGTCTACGGCTATGGACGACTCCTCGGACGACGAAGACGAAGATGCCGCCGGAGATCAACAAAAGCTCGACGAGGAGGACGACGACGACGACGCCGCGCCCCTCACCGCCGCCGAGCGACGCCGGCGCCAGGCCCGTATCAAGCGCAAACGCGCCAAAGCAGCAGCTGCCGCTTCCCCTAAGGAGGTCAGGGAAAACGACGACGACGACGACGACGATGATGATGACTAGTCTCGTACTTCTGGCTTTAGGCCTCGCCTCTGGTGGCTTCTTTGAAGATCGTACCCCTGACATACCGACCGACCTACGGTGTGGGTTGGCGTATTATACATTCAGCCGCCGCCTTCAACATAGTGGGAGCTCCAATGAACGGGCGGACGCTTCTTTCTTCCTATCTGAAGGGTCGTCCTCGTTCGTATAAGTTCCCTTCTTCTTTTGGACACAAAATGTTGGTTGACACTTGCTCGCAGCAGCTGCTGCCAAACACGCGGTTTGATTCGAAATGGCGGCAAGGTGGTGGTGTCACCGCACTTCTATTTATGGCGCTGCTGCTGCTGTTGTACAACTCGCGAGCCGGGATTTATTTATTTATCTACAAGCAGTGCGTGCGGGCGAGGCGACACGCTTTTTTTTTTTTTTTTCTGGAGGGACCCCTTCGCGAACATGAGCTGAGAAGCCACACATGCGGTCAGTGTCGGAGACTACGATGACGTCGTAGACGCGATTCCGCCCCACAGCAAAGCGCTATTCCTCGTGTGGTGGTGGTGGTGGTGGTGGCCTGCATTTACCACCAATTCCAAGCAGCCAGCAGCATATGGCACGCTTCGCCTCTCGTGGGTGGGTGGTGGTCATCGATGGATGCACATACCATTGAGCATCGCGACGACCAGCAACAAGCAGAGCGCAGTTCGCTATCTATTTAGTTTGCCAGAACGAGTGGCCGTCGGCGTTGGCGTGCACGACGCCGAGCTTCTTCGCCCAGGCCCGCGACCAGACTCACAAGATTTATGTATTATTATCCGAGAGACGTGGAGAAGGAGCACAAAAACGAAGGCAAAGAGAGAAATCCTTCAGCTGGCACTTCCAGGGAAGGAAGGAAGGAAGGAAGGAAGGAAGGCAGGAAGGAAGGAAGCCCGTCAGTGCGAATTTTTTTGGGCTTGCATCGCGTCCATACGCGCGGTCTGAGCGCCACGAATAGCCGCGCGAGCGATGCGGGCGGCAAGTTTGAAGGCGATTGGTTTGGCGTGGTCGGGTTCGAGAAGTGCTCCGAGAGTGGGGCGTTGCGAGGGTTTCCCGGAGGCGCGGGACGGCCAGAGGACGCCGCTCGGTCTCACCTGGTCGTCGTGTTGGCACGCACCGTCCTCGAACCGAGCGTCGATGACGATCGCGCGGGATGCCATCGTCGTCGGCACGAAGCGCTTGCCCGTACCGCGTCGCACCGTGTTCCCCCGGTAGCGCGACTGGAGCTTGCAGGCCGCATCGTCGCTAAACAGGAACTTAGCTCCGTCGTTGCGACGACACAACTTGGCCTCGAGAAGGCTGGCTCGCTTTTGCTCGACGTCCCAGAGTTTGGTGAGCGTCGCGAGGCGGTTCTGCAGCTTGAGGCGCTCCTGGCGCTCCAACGCGTGACTCGCTTCAATCTCGGCGAGGTGTGCGTCGAGCCGCTCGACGTTGACGCGGCCGACCGACGACTGCGCGCCACACAAAACCTCGGCGTCGAGCCGTTCGCGCGCGCACACGACTTCGGCCTCGAGCGCGACGCGCGACATGTGCCGCACCTCCTCGTACGCGGCTTGGTCGATGCCGCCGTCCTCGTGCCCATGCTGTCTTTCCTCGATGGCGGCCGTGACGTCAATCAGTCGTTGCGCGGCCGCGCTTCGCAGCTTGGCAGCCGCCTCGTCGAGCTTGGCTCGGTTCTCGTCCGCCGCTCGCGCGGCCTTTATCAGCGTCTTCGGCGATTGGGGGGCCGTCTCCGTCGTGCCGTCGATGGCCGTGGTGTCCATGAGGCTGCTTGCCGTGAGCGAACTTCTCATGCGCGGTGACACCACCTGTAACTTTTCCTGAAGCTTGGCCTCGAGTCCTTCGGCGCGCTGGACGGCGAGGTCGCGAGCGTCGCTTACCAAGTTTAGCTGCGTGGCCAGCCTCGCGTTTTCGGCTTCGATAAGCTTGGTCCTTTTGGTCAAGAGGTCGGCGGCACCTCGTCCATCCGCCATCTCGATCCGGACCTGCTCCAATGCATCGACGGCCTCCTTTTCCCGCCGCTCGTGCTCTCCGAGCAAGGCTTTTATTCGGGCCTCCTCTCCGAGTGCCGCCGACAATCGAAACTCTTTTTTTTTCAGCTCGCCGCGAAGCTGCTCGACCAGCTCCGACTGCTGCGCCGTTGCCGCCTCCGCCCTCTCCGCCCTCGCTTCCGCCTCTTTCACCTGCGCCTCGAGCTGCGGGCGCAAAGCGAGCGATCTCTCTTCGGGCTGCGGCGGGGCCGCGCGTTCGTCTTCTTGTTGTTGTTGTTGTTGTTGTTGTTTCAGGCGCTTGTTCGCCATTTCTCGCTGCTCGTTGAGGTCGTCCTGGACCTTTCGGGTCGCCTCGCGTTCGTCCTTGGCCGCCTGCTGCGCCCTCTTGGCCGCCTCGCGCTGGTCCTTGGCCACCTTGTGAGCCTTCGTCGCGGCCTCGCGCCACTCGGCGGCCGACGCGAGCGCCTTGGCCGCCACCTCGCGCTGCTCGCGCGTCGCCTGCTCTGCCTTTTGCGCGCGCGCCCTCTGTTTCTTCGTCGAGTCCTGTGCCTCCTCCAGCAATCCCTGCAGCCGCTTGATGATGTCCGAAGGACCGCTGCCGCCGCGCCGCAACGTCTCGCGCAGCCGCCTCGTTTCGCGGCGTAACGGGTCATGCTTGGCCTTGACAGCCTCGAACCTCTTATCGAGATCCTCGTCAAAGTCGCCTAGACCCTCCAACGCGTCGTTCAGTTGCGCATCCATGTCATCCATGTATTTGCGAAACGCGCTCGCGGTGACCGCGAGCCTACTGTCGCCGCGCGCCGGCGCCGGCGCCTCGGCCGCCGTGTGTGGACTCGTCGTCGGGATGTGGATCGGCACCGGCGACTCGCCGGGATACCCCGAAACGCGGCTACACACCGATCCGCAAAACAACGAGTTCTGCTGCTGCTGGATGCTCTGCTGCCTCAAGCTAGACGGCGGCGTTGTCAGTCTCAAGGGTCCGCTCGTGTAGATCCTGATCGTTTGTTCCATGCGTTCCTCTGCCAAGCTCAACCGCGACCGCCCGCGCTTCTCTTTCTTCGCAGTCCGCGGTGGTGGCGCGGGCCTGTAGTCATCGACCATCAGCATCTTTTAAAAAGCTGGTCCTGCGAAGCAGATACGTATCTCGTATATCCATCCCGCCGGCGGACAACAAGGAAACACGGACTCACATTTTGAATCAAAAAAAACTTCTCACAAAAAAAACCAAACCCCGCACGACGCCTCGAACCGAGCTTGATAATATACCTACCACCTCCGCGAGTAGACCACCAGACCTACTGCTGGGCGCAGTCGGCCTCGTTACCGCCTTGTTCGGCGAACTTGTCCTTGGCCGAGGAGACCCACTCGGTCACTTCCTTTGCAAGTTTTTTGTTGGCCTTGAGGGCCTGACGTTTGGCGCGGTCGACGTCGCGGCTCAGGAGCAAGACTTGTTTGTCGCTGGGGGCGAGGGAAGTTGCCGCGTTCGAGTCGCGGAGGGCCTGTTTAAGGTGTTTCATCGCCAAGTGGGCGCGCGCGCGGAGTATCTTGGATGTGACAAGGTGCTCCGCGCGGCCGTCCAAGTCGGCGATACCGCCCGCGAGCGTGCAGCAGGTGACGGCGTCCTTGTCGCGACCCGCGTGCGAGGCGCAGCGCGCCAAGTTGAGGTACGTAGTGAGCATCAACTTGCGGTCGTCCTCGGTGCTCGGCAAGACCGTCAGCACGCGCTTGACGCTCACGTCGTCGTCGTCGTCGTCGCCGTCGTCGTACATCACGTCCATCTTCCTTCCTTCGCGAGACGTGACCGTGCCAATCCTGAGGCGGCCGTCCGAGTTGACCATCACGAGGGCGCCCGTGCTGAGCGGGAAGAGGGCCTTGAGGGTCGCGAGGCACCTCTGGTACTCGGCGCCGGCCGACGAGTAGTCCTTGAGCCCGAAGAGTGTCGAGCCTCGATCTTTTTGAATTCGCGCGACCTCGACGCTCTCCTTCTCCTCCGATGCCTCCTCCTCCTCGAAGGCCTCGAGAGGTTGCGCCTCGGACACGGTCCCCTCGGCGTCGTCGTCCTCGTACACGACGTCGACCGTGCCGTCGTCGTTCACCGACGACACCATGGCGCGCGCCCTGCCCTCGCCACGGGGGACGCGCACGCGTCTCCCCACGACGAGCAGCCGCTTGGTGGCCTCTGCGGCCGCGAGAGCGTCCTGGGCGTCGGCGAGCGCGCGCAGCGTTGCCGAAGACCAGTCGCCGCCAAGGACGGCAGCGCGCAACGCTTCTATCGACATCACAGACCCGAGAAGGGGGGTTTTAGGCGGTGACCAAAAGCGGTCAACAGGCCGAGAATGGACGCCGCAGGAAAGAAAACCAAACGAAACGCACCAAGTTCAGCGCCAAAGACGTACCGCCGATACGAGGAATTAGCGTAGTATCCGCAAGAGACGCTTCTTCTTGGCGCTACATCGTCGTGGCGATGCCTTTTTGCTCGATTGGGACTCGTCGAAGGCTGCGCGGTAACACCGCATCAACGCGGCGTACTGCTGCTCGGTCTCCTCCCGCACCCGGGGCTCTTCTTCTTCTTCTTCTTGTTGCGGAGATGTTGTGGCAGGCTCCTCCTCGAGGTCGGGGTCCGCCGCTGGGACGGTCGCGACGTCGTCGGAAGGAAGATCATCGACGGGAGCGGTCGGGTCGTCGTCGTTTGAAGAAGAGGCGGTGTCTGCGGCGATCGCGTCGTCGACGCCGAAAGGCGGAAGGGGCGGTTCGGGTTTCGTTTTTTCGCGGTGTTGGCTCCGGATTGGGGGCTTGGGTCGGTCGAGGCGCGAGAACGAGAGCGCGCGCTCGAGGACGCGCGGCTTGGGTGGTCTGTCTGGCGTTTCGATTCGAATTTCGGCGCGCGCGCGTTTTAGAGCGGCGCGGAAGTTGGCGGCCTTGCTCTCGGTGTCCTCGAGGGGCTCGAGCTTCTCGAGACCTCGCGCGTGCCTCGGCGCGAGCGGCTTCATCGTCTTGTCGAGATCGTCGAGGACCTGCAGGTTATTCAGCTTCCGCGCGCATACCAATCCCCAGCCGGAGGCCGTCCGGGTTTCGGGCGCGCAGGGGTTGCCCGCGAGGTGGAGCTCGACGAGCTCGGGGAGTTTCGCGAGTACGTCGAGCGCCGTGGCGAGGTCGTCGAGGCGGTTGCCGCCCAAATCCAGCACGTCGACGCGCGGCGCGTTGTTCTCGAGGCCGTTTAAGCTCGAGACCTCGTTCCCCCGCAAATCGAGCTCGGCGAGGCGCGGGAGCTTTGGAATTTTCGGGTGGCCTTTGAGTTGATTTCGCGCCAAACACAGGACCCGGAGCGCGGCGAAGCGGCCCTCGAGTTTCTGGAGACAGTTATCCGCGAGGCGAAGCTCTACGAGATTTTTCGATCCCGACAGCGCGGAAACTTCCCGGAGTTCGTTGCGCGACACGTCGAGCTCGGTGAGCGACAACGACGCCAGGCCGGCGAGCGACCCGAGCGCGTTGCCGCTCAGATCGAGCGTCGTCAGCGTCGATGGCAGGTTCCTCGGTACCGTCGAGAGTTCGTTCCGGTCGAGACGCAACTGCTTCAACGTCTTCGGCAAATCCTTCACTTCCGCGAGCTTGTTGTCGTGCAAGCACAACACTTCGAGCACGGGGCACTCGATTGCAACGCGGTCGATTTGGTTCGACCCTGCGTTCACCTCGCGGAGGTGTCGACTCTCTATCGAAAGATAGCTCAGAGAGTTCCAGGACACGTCCAAGCTTCGGAGCCGCGGCACGTACTGGAACAGCTCGGGGGCGATCGAATTCAGCCGTTGCCCGCGGGCGTCGAGAGTGTATTCCGTCGCCGCCTCTTTCCCCGCGAGCAGCCGTTCGACCAAATCGGCGTCCAACATAATAACGCTCAAACGGCGTATCTAACACTTACCCTACCTAATCTGTCTCCGAGATGGAACACTTACCCTAATGTGTGTCTGGGGGAGCAAAGAGTTTGATCACGACGACGACAGTGGACGACGACAGTGGACGACGACGACGACGACGACGACGGTGGAGGACGCCCTCCCTGCCAGATGTCGACGAACCCCGGGCTTGCTGCTTGGCCCACCAGGCTATCTATCGCATCACGAGTGCGCATGGCGACCCCCTGGCGGCCCGGGGCACCCACGCATGTCCATGTCGAAGTGTGGGCCTTGCACAAAATGGAAAGCGTGTGGTCGAAAGCATGCATGCATGCGTGCAGAGTAAGTACGAGTCCGCAAAAAAAATAAATTAAAAGTCGAGTCGTTCGCTTTAGCGGTAGAGAAGTGCGCAAGAGAAAAGGAAGAATCATCAATGCCGGAAGTTGGATTTAAATTTTGTCGGAAGAAGAAAACTTGTAAATGCCGCCGACCACGGCAGGTTGGAAGGCGTGCGAGGGAAAGGCATCAGCGAGGCGAGATTTGGCACGCCAGCCCGTGCAGTGGCCCGGGAGGAGCAAGTCGGGTCCCATATCCTTGAGGTCTTTGACGGTGGCTTCGACGCGATCTTCGACGGATTTCCCGGCGAGGTGAAAGCCACCAAAAACGGCATGGATCTTTCCGAGCTTGCGCGCGTCCCTACAGACGTTGACGACTCCAGCGTGCGAACACGCCGAGAAGACGACGATGCCTTTTCCCTTGATTTTGGCGGCGACGTAGCGCTCGTCGAGGATAAACGGATCGTCGACCCATACATCCCCGCGCTTAGTCACGTGACCCGGCAGCCCCGTTTCGTACTCGGTCGTCCTCGGTATTTCGCCGGACACGAAAAACGAGCCGCCGAGGATTGTATGCGGCTCCTTGGATGCTACGATCTGACCTCCCAAATTTTCGATCTCGTCGAAAGATGGATTGTCTGGCGCGAGACGCAGGACATCTCCACCGGGTGTTCTCAGACCTCGGCATTGGCTGTTCTCCGGGTACAGGTCCACCAGGACCGGCCTTGCGAGCGGTATCGCCGCTCTCAAGCCGCCGGAATGATCGATATGGTAGTGGGATAACACGACGCGCTCGACGGGGCTTAGGTCCAAGCACAGTTTCTCGACGTTTTCTCGGAATAATTGAGGCGAAGGTCCGGCGTCAAAGAGACAATGGCGCTGCCTTCCGTCGACCTCAGCAACCAGCAACAACGAAAGACCGTGTGCGGCGTCGCACACCAAGTCGAAATCGATGGCCTTCTTTCTCCGCGCCAAGTGCGCCATTTCAGGCACGAAAGAAAACCCGCGGCAACAAGCGCACTGCGACGACAGGCTGTCAGTCTCGTTGTCCACGATGCTGTACACCGTTAACGAGTCGAGCTCCACAAGTCCTTCCATTCTTCTAGATACTTCCTTCTTCCGCGAACAATCGCTTCTTCAAGAAAACACCACCGCCACCACCCCAAGTTTTTCTCTCTACATCCCTCATACCCCACAAACCCACCCACATCCTTCATGCTCCCCACACACACCCCAAGTTTTTTGTACAATGTTTTTTTTCGACCCAAATTTCTTTCCGGCCCGTTCCCTACGAACCGTTACGATAGTGTCCAAAGAAGATGATGCTCGAGGGCTTTTTATTTCAAAGGCTTCTTCTTCTCTTCTTCTTACCCTTGCAACCACAGTGTTCGTACTCACTCCTAAACCCTTATTAGGTCGTCCGTCGTGGTCTCCTCCTCGGTGATGATAAATTTCATGTTGCTCGTGTCCCGGCAGGGAAAGACGCGGTTGACCAAGTGGTACGAGACCGTGTCACCCAAGGAGCGCGCGCGGATCGTGCGGGACGTGACCGCGACGGTGTTGAGCCGCGCGCCAAAGATGTGCAATTTCATCGAGTGGCGCGCAGACAAGAAGATTGTGTACAAGCGGTACGCGTCGCTGTTCTTTATTTGCTGTATCGACGCCTCGGACAACGAGCTCCTGACCCTCGAGATGATCCACCTCTTCGTCGAGGTGTTGGACCGTTATTTCGGGAACGTCTGCGAACTCGACATCATCTTTAACTTCCACAAGGCATACTACATCCTCGACGAGCTTTTTATCGCGGGGGAGCTCGAGGAGTCCTCGAAGAAGGAGGTCCTCTCGATCTGCGCCCAGATGGACGACATGATGGACGAGTCCAAGGAAGAGGGCGGCCACAAGTCCGGCCGCGGGGGGAAGTAGCAACTACCTAATACGCTACGCGCGCTGCTGCTGCTGCTTCTTCTTCTTGAGGAAGCGGGAGACGTCGAGGACCCCGTCCCTTAGGTCGTCCGTGGGGGGTTTGGGGGCTCGTCGTTTCTTTGGTGTCGACCGGCGGGTGACAAGGTCCTTCTTCGGAGCGGCCGCGACGACGCCGGCGGCGCGGCGCTCTTCGGCCTCTCGTCGCTCGCGCTTCGCCTCGGCCCGCCGGATCCCGAGCAACATCTTGAAGGGCATGCGCTGGGCCTTGACCTTGCCGCCAAAGGCCTCGGTCCGTTGCGTTTCGAAGACGCGCTTCGCGCGCTTTGAGAAGCCGCTTGCCCCAAGTTCCAGGACTTGGCGCTTCGCGTCGCGAAGCGACAGGACGGCCTTAGTCTTAGGGGGAGGACTCTTCTTGTTCTTCTGTTGCGTCGTCGTCGTCGGCGGCGGCGGCGGAACGACGCTGCGTTCCGACGACGAAAACCCGTATCGCGACGACGCTTCCGGCGGCAGCTTGAGAACTTCCATCATCGCTAATTATAAACTATTACTTACCCTCGGACGAGGAGGGTTCCCACACGAAGTCGAGTTGGTCGAGTTTGTGTACGCGGTCCTGGGAGAGGCGGCCGCGGCGCCGGAGGAAGCGTTGGTTGGTGGCCCAAGTTCCCAAGTTGACCCCGTCCTGCGTGACGTGGCGGCGCGGAACGCGGGCGTGACCGTTGGCGGCGACGAAGGAGCGGAGGGCGTCGAACTTGTCGTTCCAGCGCGCCTCCCGCGCGTTCCACGGAAATCCGATCTCGTCGAGCTTGGCGCGGCGCTCGGGCGTCACCCCCTTGCCCTGACGCTGCCGGATCACCCAGACCCCGAGTCTTTCCCCCTCGAACACCTCGTCCTGTCCGATCGAGAAGTCGCCTCTCTCCTCGCGGAACCGGCACAACAATGCGAAGTACTTTTCCCAGCGCTTCGCGCTCCATTCGAACCCGAGGGCATCGAGCTCGGCGACTTTCCCTGGGGAGAGCTCGCGTCTCCGGGTCCGCGACACCCACAAACCGAGCCGCGCGCCGTCCGGCCCGACGTACCTCGGCGGCACGCAGCAGTCGCCGTGTACTTTCTTGTAGGCCTCGAGCCGCCGCATGTTCCTGGCCCAAAACCGGTCGCTCCAGCTCACGCCCAACGACTCGAGCAGCTCGACGCGCTCCGCCGAGAGCTTGCCGTTGCGATATTTTTCGCGTTGCGCGCGAATCCAACGGCTCAGTTTCGCGTCCGACGGCCAGCAGTGACCGTGCGACGCCTCGTAGGCGACGAGAGCCTTGTACCGCTCGGCCCACCGCTCCCGGTGCGGGACCACTGGGGCCGACAACCCCCACGCCACGCCCGCGAACAACCACAACATTATAGTTCAAGTTGTTGCACAACCTAATCGCTCTTTTTATTCCTAGCCCTCATCACCCTTTGTTTTAACGGCCCTCTCCGTCGTCGTCTCTCGGCCGCCGTGGCGCTGCGCCCGGACGGTTAGGCGAGCGCTTGGCCGTACCTTATTACCTACCGGCTTGCGCCAACGTCCTTCTTTCCACTCGCTCGACGCTCTCACCCCCGCAAATAAAATGAGCTGCTTCGATCACGCCCTTTGACCTTTGTCCTTAACCCTCATCACCGTCTCAACGACCGTCTGTCTGTCTGCCTGTCTGTCTGTCTGTCTGTCTGTCGGTCGCGAGGACCACGAAAGTAGTCAACAACGAAAGAAAGAAAGAAAAAAAGAAAAAAAGAAAGAAAGAAAGGAAGAAAGAAAGGTGGAGGACGATCGCTCGCGCGCCATGAGCATTGTGCCTGCTCTCGAGCATGCTAGTGACCAAAGGTTCGTTCGTTCGCTCGTTCGTTCGTTCGTTCCGTGCAATTTTAAACGGGCATCTATAGGTCGCTCGAGCGGTGTTTTCAGGCATGCTTTGCACGTTAAGGTGCTCCTGCGGAGAATGCGCTCTTGTCTTGTTCAAGGGGCGCAACCGTTGATGCTCTTTCACATTTCGGAATTCAACGAGGACGGAACGAGCAGCCAACTGTTGTGTGACGCGCAGCCGAGGCGGCGGCATTCAACACCCTTCCGGCACGTCCGTCCATTGGCAGGAGGATCTGGAAGGGATCTTAATGTTGCCCCGTTCGTCGCGTGGGGCGTACTTGAGGGCGTACTTGAGGGCGTCCTGGATTGTCCCCTCGCCGCACGACGTCCCTCGTGTGAAGAGCACAGGCACCCCTCCCTCGGCGATGGCTGGTCAGGTCAGACCAGGTCAGGTCAGGTCGGAGAGTTTGTCGTATATCCGCTGAGAGTCGGTCACGCATCGCGATATCTTCTTCAACTTGAGACATATAGGAGGTGATAAGAAAAGAAAATCCTGATGTATTATTAAGTATATCGGCGTTAGCACTCAGTCCGCGACGTGATGGAGGCCGCGTCGGGCTAGGTGCGATGCGACGAGTTGGATGTCTTTGAAGAAGTACGGCATGGGAAAGATCCATCCGGAGGGTGGGGAGGCACCAAGGCCCGAACCAGCGCTGTGCGAGTACGCTCTGAATGTGCTGCACGTGGACCATCCCGTGCGCAAAAAGGTTTACCACCTGGTGACGACCAAGTCGTTTGACTTTGTCATAATATTTTTCATTCTCGCCAACTCGATCGTGATGGCGATGACCGACTACCGTGTCGGGTGCCTGGGGAGGAATCCGGAGAAGGAAGATTTCGGGTTTCCCGACAAGAATCGATGCGCGTTGAACGCGCTGGTGACGTTGCTCAACGACTACATATTTGGGGCCGTGTTTTTGCTCGAGATGGTGTTGAAAGTGGTGGCATTTGGGTTCGCGTGGGAAGGCGAGAACACGTACATGAGCGACAAGTGGAACGTGCTAGATTTTGTTTGCGTCTTGGCCTGGATGGTCGCGCAACTCCGGATTGGGGGGATGCCAAATTTGACCTATTTCAAGTCGTTCCGGCTGTTGCGGCCGTTGAAGTCGTTGTCGAAATTCCCGGGGCTGAGGGCTATTGTGTCGACGTTCTTGGCCGCGATCCCGAGGCTCAAGGACGTGGTGATCTTGTTGCTGTTTTTGCTGCTGGTTTGCTCGATCGCGTGCATGCAATTCTTCAAGGGCTTTTTGCACTATCGGTGTCGCGTCACGAGGTATCCGACGCGCGTTCCCGAGACCTGGTATCAGAAGTGCGCTTTTTCGGACTATCCCGACGGCAACTGCATCAAGAACCGCTATTTCCCGACACAAGCCGAGTTCGAAGCCTACCGCAACGCGACCGTTACGTGGGACTTGGCGACTTCCGCCGAGTGGGGAAATTACTCGAAAAGCGCCGCCTACGCTGCCATCGTGGCCACGTACAACTGGGGGACGCTCGCGAGCGATTGGGCCTGCACGTCGCCGCGCTACAACGCCGCGACGGGCTATCCGCACGGCGTCCCCGTGACGGCCGAATACCCGGGGAGACGGTGGAACGGCGGCGAGTTTTTCGGCAAGGCGAACAAGCGCAAGCTGTGGGCCGAACCAAAACGATGTATATGGATCGTCGACGAAGACGACACGAGGCCGTGTTCTTTGCCTGGAAACGGCGGGCTCCACGTGTGTTACAAGAACGCGCGGCAACAACGCGGGAGATATATCGACTCGTCGCAATACCAAAACAAGGCCAACCCGCACCAGAGCTTGTCCCGCCAATACACCGAGACGACGTGCGCTTCGAACTACGACGAATTCGGCCATCGACGGTTTCGCTACGTGCCCAAGCTCTACAAGGAACTCAAACTGCGGAACACGGTGCCGGGCGCCTTCGAGGACTGGGGCCGCTGGAGTCCCTCCTTTTTCCGCTCCATGTACCCCGAGTTCATCCCCGAGCTCAACTATGGCTACACGAATTTCGATAACATCGGCTTCGCGATGGTCTCCTTGTTCCAGGCAGTCACGATGGAGGGCTGGACCGACATCATGTACATGTGCATGGACGTCTTCTCGCCGACGGCGGCCGTCGTCCTCTTCCTGGGTCTTTTCGCCGTCGGCAGCATGCTCGTGCTGAATCTGGTGCTCGGCGTCATCGCCGACACGCTCGGCGACGAAGAGGAAGCCCAAGAGGCCCAGGAGCGGGCCGCCGCCCAGGAGCACCAGGAGCACCAGCAGCAGCAGCAGCACCAGCGGCCGAACGACGACGACCTCGTGCCACCAACCCAGCAGCAGCAGCAGCAGCAGCAGCAGCAGACCGAGTGCGCGACCCCGAGCCGGCGCATATTGATGCGCGAGGACTCGATCCTCCGCGGCGTGAAGCGACGCGCTTTCCTCGTCGAGAGCGACGCGACGTGGCGCGTGACGCTCCTCGACGTCGTCCAATCGGCTTACTTTTCCAACATTATCTACGCATGCATCGGGCTCAATACGCTCGCGTTGTGCTTGGACGATTACCCGCGACAGTCCGAGTGGTCGCAGGCGATGGAACTCATCAACGTCGCCTTGACCTTGGTCTTTATCATCGAGATGTTCATGAAACTCGGTGCGGTGGGAGTCGCGGGCTACGTCGAGGATCAGTTCAACATATTCGACGGCTGCATCGTCATCGTCTCGATCCTCGACCTCCTGCTCGCGGCCGGCAACGTCTCGTTTGGCGGGGGTGCCGTCTTTTCTGCGCTCCGATGCTTCCGCGTTTTTCGGATTTTCAAGCTCGCCAAATCGTGGACTAGTCTCCAGGTGTTGCTCGCTACCATCTACGAAACGACACAAGAAATCGGGAACTTCCTCGTTCTTTTGTTACTCTTTGCCTTTATCTTTGCTCTCGCGGGCCAGCAACTCTTCGCGAACCAGTTCAGGTTTGACGAGGCTACTGGGGCCAAAGTCGCGTTCGACTACGAGTTTCCCGAGGATCCAGATACGGTCGGCCGCGCGAAAAATTACAACTTCTATCGCCAATCCCGCGGTCGCAAGCAAGTGAGCACCGCGTTCAAAAACGCCGACCCCGAGATGTCAAATTTTGACGACTTTGGCTTAGCCTTTATCACCGTCTTCGGGATTCTCACGGGCGAGTCGTGGAATTTGGTCATGTACGACATGATCCGCGGCACGAGCTTTGCCATCGGGACCATCTACATGGGCCTCACAATTATCATTCTATCCTTTTGTCTCATGAACATGTTCCTCGCTATTTTGCTCTCAAAGTTTGAGGACAACGAGGAGCTCAGCCGTCCGCGAGCATCCGTCGCCTCGCCCGGAATATCGTCCTCGTCGATACGCCAGATCAACAGCTTTAAAAAAGCCGCGCGCGCCGTGCTCGTCTTGAAGTCCACATCCTCCTCCGTCAAGCCCCACGAGGACTCGTCGTCCGCGAAGAGGCTCTTGCCCGGCGCCTCTGGAGGAGACGACGGCCTCGTTGCCCTGCCGCCGCCGCAGACGTTGTCGTCGTCGTCGTCGTCGTCGTCGTCGTTGCCCCCCGACGCGCAGCACCAGCACCGCCGCCGCCGCCGCGTGGTAGCCCCCAATGAGCACGAGGAGGAGGACGACGACGACGGCGAGGCGCCCCAAGAACCAAAAAAATGCCAGAGCACACCCCCGAGGGCAGCGGAGGAGGACGAGCCTCCTTTCGTCGAAGAGGAGGAGGAGGAGGAGGGGGGGGAGGAGGAGGGGGAGGAGGACAAGGCGCTGGGCCTGTTTCTTCCCGAGCACCCTGTGCGCAAGTTTTGCATCGGCGCGATCGAGAATCCCATGTTCGACCGGTTTATCGTGGTGTGCATATGCACGTCGAGCGTACTTCTGGCGATGCGGACGCCTTTGATGAACGACAAGTCCGACTTTCTCCTAACCTTAGACGCGCTGGACCTCGTGTTCACGATCGTCTTCTTCGTCGAATGCGCGATGAAGATCACGGCGCTGGGGTTCTTGTTGAACGGGCCAAAATCCTACATCCGCGAGCCCTGGAACGTGCTCGACTTCGTGATCGTGTGCTTCGGGGCCGCCGACTTGATGGGAGGCGACAGCGTCCGGGCCTTCAAGGCGCTCCGGGTGTTCAGGGTGTTCAGGCCGCTTCGAATGCTCGCGCGATCCCCCGGACTCCGGCTCGTTTTGAATTCCCTCATCGTCGCCATCCCGAGCGCCTTCAACGTGATGGTCGTGTGCGTGCTGTACATGTTTATTTTCGCGATCATGGGCGTTGGGTTTTTCAAAGGTCAGATGAACTGGTGCGACGTAGAGTCGTACCCTCTGCCCGACGCGTCCCTCCAAGAAATTCTCGACAAACCGATCACGCTCGAGCACGCGATCGCGAACGGGATGTTCGAGCGAGTGTACAACGCGACCAACGGCGAGAGCACGTGCTGGCTCGACTGGGACAAGGATTTTATCAACGGCAAGAGTTACTTCAACTACGACACGCGGGTCGCGAGCGAATTTTCCGTTGGCGTCGAGGTCGCGAGACGAGAACGCAACGTTTTCTTCTTGTCGTCAAAATTTTCGCGCGACATCGAGAAACCGAAAAACGGGGTCTCGAAGGCGACGCTCGATTTCTTCGCCGCTCACCCTCACTACCTCGAGCGCACGTCCTTCCGCGCGAATTTCGAGGAGGACGACGACGACAAAAAAATTGGGAATCTCGACGAATACACGCCAACCTCGAAAGACATGTGTCGCTGTTTGTTTCGGGAAGAGGCGGCCTGGACAAATTCGCAGTACCTCAATTTCGACACCGTCTCCAACGCGTTTCTGCTTCTCTTCGAGATTTACAGCACCGAGGGGTGGTTGGACTACATGTTTCAAAACGTCGACCAGAACGGCATCGAGATGCAGCCGATCCGCGACCACCGGTACCGCCACGAACAGCGGACGCCGCCCAGATTTTATGCGTTCTTCTACCACGTCGCCTTCCAGGTCGTCGGCGGCTTTTTCGTGATGCAGCTCTTCACGGGTATCATAATGGAAAATTACATGAAGCTCAAGGCCCGAGCCGAGAGCGACGGTCGCGCGGGAATCTTGATGACGGCGTTGCAGGAGCAGTGGGTCAAGACCCAGCACTTTCTCATACACAAGATCCGCCCAAAAAGACGACTCAAACCCAAGATCGTCGCCTTTCACCAAATCGTCGAAGGCGACCACAAAGACCGGTTCGAGGCGGCGATCATGACGTGCATAGTCATGAACGCCGTCGTCATGGCGTCGGACGTCTTCGGTCAGCCCCCGGCGGCGACCCTCGCGATTGCCGTGATAAACTACTGTTTCGCCGGCATCTTTGCGGTCGAGGCCGTCTTGAAGATCGGCGGCATTGGCTGGGGCGCCTACTGGGCCGACGCTTCGAACCGCCTCGATTTCATCATCGTGATCGGCACGCTCGGAGGCATCGTCTTGACCCAAGCCGAGATCGTGTCGATTGGCGGGGTCGCGTCGGTCGTCAGGCTCTTCCGAATCGCACGCATCTTCCGTATCTTCAGTTCGGCCAAGAACATGCGCAAGCAGATCGCCGCGCTCGTCTCGGCGCTGCCCGGCCTCTTCAACGTCGCGGTCGTCCTCATGATCATCTTTTTGATTTGGTCGATCCTGCTGGTCGACATGTTCGCCCACATCGAGTACTCATCGACGATCCACCCCAACGCAAACTTCCAGCACGTTCCGATCGCCGTGCTCACGCTGATCAGGTTCACCACGGGCGAAAATTGGAACGGCTTCATGCACGAACTCGCCGCCGACCACAAGACGCCCGGATGCTACGACGCCGAAAAATTCCTCGACGTCCGTACCGAGATGTATCGGGGGTCTTCCCAAACGAACGAATACTGGCAAGACAAGTGGTGCACGAGACTCGACGGCGGCGACCGGAACGTCTGCCCGTGCCAATCCTTCTGGAAGGACGGCCACCTCACCGACGTCTGCCAAAAATTTTCCTCCTACGACGGCTGTTGCGTCCCTCTCGCCGGCTGCGGCGACAAGTGGTGGGCCGGTCTCATTATCAGAACCTTCGATCTCCTCGTCACGGGCGTCGTCCTCAACCTCTTCGTCGCCAACATCCTCGACGCCTACCAACGAGAGGACGAGGAGGACGAACTCGGCCTCTCGGGCACAGACCTCGACAACTTCGTCGAGGATTGGGCGAGGTTCGACGAGAACGCGACCTGGCTCATCAAGGTCTCCCAGCTCAAAGATCTCATCCAGATCTTGGACGAGCCCATGGGCTTTGGCGAGCAGTACGTCGCGTCCCACGACGAGCTCGAGATCGAGATTCTCAAGCTCGGCCTCAGAGTCCGCAAACCCAACAAATCATCGGAGGACGATATCGGCGAGACGAGACTACACATCATGGACGTCGCGATGGCTCTCGGCAAACGGATTGTCGTCAAGGCTTCGGGCGACGACGACGATCTCCCTGAAATTAAAAACGAAACGGAGGTCTGCGAGGACGCGACCCCTCTCCTCGAGCGCTACTTTGGCCGGAAACTCGTCACCGTCGTCCATAATAATAATAATACTGCGACCTCGCGCTCCGCCACAACAACCGACGACACGCCGCCGCCCGCGACGACCAAAAATCCCATGCTCCCCCCCCAACAACCTACTGCTACTGCGGGGGGGGACGCGCCGCCATCTACTACTACTACTACTACTACTACTACGGAGGAGGAGGAAAACCCCGACGACGGCGACAACAAATCATCCGATACCCTCAGGAGGAGTCGACCAGACACCCCTGTTGCCTCAAAATTACCCCCCTAATAATCGAAACTCCTCCTTTCCCCTAGCCGCCTGCCGCGACTACACAGCGTATTCGTATTCTTCTCGAGAGAGTTGGCGAGTTGGGTTGTTGTTTTTTTGTCCCCCCCCCCGGAGGGTGGCTCTCTGATCGTCCTCCTCAGCTGGCGCGACGGACTCGGGAGGGGGTCGGCGGCTTTCCAGGACGTCATTCATTCATTCCCTTCTCTTCGGCCGGCCTAACGGACGACGACGACAAAGGACGACGATGTTTAATAACCCTACCCTCATGTTGTTGTGGTTTGTCCTGGCGCAGACTGGCAGCAGCACAGCCTTGATCGTGCTAAAGAACCCGCGGTCCGGGAGTTCGTGGTTCGTGCAACTGCTCAACTCGGTTCCCAGCGTTTTCGTGACAGAGGAAATTCTGACCTCAAAGTCTCAAATCCACAAGAACCTAACTCTTGTGGAAGCCCACCTCCTCCGCGCGCTCGAGGTGCCTATGACGCGCTTCGGTCGGTCCCATGTGCCGCGGTCGGCGAGTTCGAAGAAACCTACCAAATGGGACGTCGTGGGCTTCACCTTATCGCCAAAGCGCGCGATAGGGATCGACTTGGGCCGTCTCTCGCGTCGCGCCAAAGTGGTCGTCTACGAGAGAACGAACAAAATCAAACAGGCGATCGCGTATTACCGCGGACGACGCCTCAGGAAGAAGTGCGGCTACAACAACATCCGCGAGGAGTGTCGATTGGCTCCGAAGGTGCGCGTGGACATCGGCCAGCTGGAGACGTTTCTCGTCGAGTCGATGGCCAAAGATCGAGCTCTCGGGGCTGTTCAATTGGCGGAGTATTATCGCGTGACCTACGAAGACCTCATCGCGGATGCGAATGCGACGTGCGGCGCGGTCTTTCGGTACCTCGGTGTGCCGCATCTCGAGATGACTGGGGACGCCCGCTTTTACTCCAAAGCTACGCCCGACGACCTGAGGTCCGTCGTCTCTAATTTCGACGAGCTCGAGGCCTGGCTCCATCGCCGGGCACCCTGCTTGCTCCCCCACCTCCGAGAGACGCGTCCGGGGGTGGTGCAGCCGACACCGTGTTACGACGACTTCCTGCCCGATATCGACGCGCGGATGAAAGAGGCCCGGAGCTGGAAGACAGCGAGGACCGGCGACTCTCCGCGCCACCACCGTCGCCGTCAAGGAGGAGGAAGACAAAAAAAGAACAAGCAGAAGAAGATGGCGATGGGGGCCTAGCCTAGCTAAGGAGCTCGTCGATGATACGTGTCCTGCAGAGATCGTCGCGGGGGCATGGTCGAGCATATATCTATGGCCGTAAGGTCCGCGTCCGTCTGTCCGTTGGGCGCCCGAATAACTGTGCGGTCTTTGCTTGAATGCCACGAGCGGGCGCCCCTTTCTTCTTCTTCTTCTTCTTCTTCTTCTTCTTCAAGATCTCGCGGCGGCGTCCTTGGATCCTAGGTCGAACGACATGACAATGGCAGCGTATCTCGCGTCCGCTGGACGCGCCTATCCGCGCTGACTTTTATTCTCGGAACAGGGTGGTCTGAGCACGATGGTCTTCGATTATCTCCGCCCATAACCGTCCCGTCGAACCTGCTGACCGCAGAGGACGCGGCGTTCGGAAGAGTCCTCAGCGCGAGGCTCGCCGCGCGCCTTGCTCTTTTCACGGCGCGTTGGGAGAAACAATTAATTTAATTCTTCGCCGACAAAAAGGTCGTCGTTGACTCTCACACCCGCGCTGACGTACGGTCCGGCGTGCGCCTCGAACGCCATCTCCACGACGAGCGAACGCATAGCGCGCGGCAACGAGCTTTTTCTTTTGCGGCAACAAACAAATACCGGGTTCACGATTGTCCCGGGATCTGCGGTTTGTCATCCCCAACGCACTAAGGTCCAGGTCACCAAGTCTCCGCCGAGAAGCTCAGAGAGGGAGACAAAACCAATGGCTGTCGCCTTGGTTGTTGCGCACGAGCTGTGCAAGCACACTTGCAGCAGCTTGCCCCGGAGGTATGAGTCTGTTCTCGGGAGCATCCCACTCCTCGCGGGCACCAACGTCCCGGCAAAGCCACCGCAACATTATGTGGATCTCCTCAACTACCCTCGTCGCCTTGCGGAGTCTGATGGCCTTCGCGTTCGACCGCGCCACAGCTTGTGCCGCGTCGACAATCACTCTTCGATCAAATGCTACGCGCGTCAACTCGGTGGCCGAGCGTGGTCGCGTCCTCGAGTCACCTTTTGCTCGGATAGGGATTCGTCATCGTAAGGGTAACTGCGAACGGTTACCCGTCTTGTTGTCGAAGAGATACCTTCATCTACAACCTTTTGCCTTTGGTGGCGTTTGACGGCGATTCGTCGCGTCGGCTCCAAATTGTTGTCTCCCACGCCACCTCTCTTCGTACGTAGCAGCCAAGCAGTCATCATTGCGCCCAGTCAGCCACATGTCCAGCGGTTGCTCGTCGACGTTCCGGTTTCGATACAGTGACGCCTTCTTTTTTCTGTTTTGTTCGTTAGGGATAAGGTGGTCAGGATATGAAAAGGGCGCACTTATTAACTGCGCGACGACGAACTTGGTGGTGGTGTCATGGCGGTGCCTTGACACGAAAGTAATAACGATTGAGTTGGGCTGCGTGTGGTCGGTCAGAAGGTTCTGTCACCACCGCCGCAAACTGACGCTGCCCGTAGCATTCCGGCGGCCGCGATCAGCCTCTTCGACCAGGATGGCGAGACGCCTGGATTTTCGGTGCTGCGTGCGTGACGAAACTGTCGACGCCAATCTCAATGAGATGCGAAGTCGTAGAGTTCGCACAGGGGGGAGTTACCTTATCGGCGCAGCTGCCTTGTACTCGGGGAGAAAAAAAAATTGGCGGGCGGCCACACAAGAAAGAAATTAAATTAAATTGAATTAAATTAAATTTTGTGACGGACTTCAATCAAGAAGATTATAAGACCCGTTCTTTCCGCCGAAATCGGCAAATGTAGAGTATTGACATACCACACGATCGTCGTTATCTAGATGATCTGGGGCTAGGAGCGGACGGCATGCGGAAGATGATCATAGAGTTGCCTCTGTTCAATCGATCGCGGTGAGACGAGGTGTGAAGAAGAAGACCTTGCGAAGTCTTAATGACGAGACTAAAGGCAAATGATAGCGCGTGGGAGCGAGTTGGTGGTCATCACCTTATAGAGAACACCACCTCTGTCGCCACGGTTGGATCGGACCGGTACAAAACGCGACAACGTCGTTGAGAAGGTAGAGAATGTGCGGCACAAGCGCCGTGCCGAGCTGGCTGTGCCTCCTTAATTGTGTGACTGCCATCCGGTTTGAAGATGTGCGTCCCCGCGAACGCTTGACGAGCAGGAACACGAGCCTCAGGTAATTGAATTGCGCCGACACTATTCCGGTTGTTATATATTGGAGGTTGTAAGGTCAGTGGAGTCCAGGAGCTGACCGACGCCGTCTTCGTATTATAGTTTTTTCCAGGTGAGGTCGTCCCTAGACAATTCTTAGGCAGAGCTAAACCTTGTCGTCGTACGGCGGCTGGGCTGGATAGCCACCGCGAGAAATCTGCAGACTCTGCGCGCAGGTGGCCCCAGAAGCTCCACTGATGATGATGGCTGCGATACGCCCGAGGGTAGCGACGCGCCTCGTTACGCGGGTTTTGCCGAATGATCCGGTGACTGAAGTGTGCGCCAGGGAACGGAGGAGTCCCCAAGCGAAAACTTGGTGAAGATTAGCGGTTCCAAAAGCCTCGCACCAAACAATTTCGCGCCCTCCGACCTTTATTGGAGCGCGTCCAGAACTGAGGACCTCCAGGCCGCCCGCCGCTGCCGCCATAAGCTGCGTGTGAGACCTTCCAACACTGATTTCTGCTCGTTCGTGTTTTATTAGAACGTGCATCCCACGCCAAAAAATCGCTGGTGTGCCCCCGGAACTTAGATTCCTTCCTTCCTCCCTCCCTCCCTCCCCAAGGGGCCTCGAGGAGGCGATACATCATACTGGCGAAAGCAACACGCGCGGTTCCAGGGCGTGTTCCAGAGACCATGCATGTGTGAGCCCGGCGACGAGTGCCGAACTCCCGCGAAAATCAAATGATCGAATGGTTGAATAACCACACTATAAATCTGCAGAAGCCTTCGGTCGCACACCAACCGTCGTGGCGGCGGCGGCGGCTTTGAAACGAACAACATAAACTCGCATATCTACTAGAAGAAGAAGACACTCGGCCAGCAGCCAGTAGGGAGTATAGTTTCCCAGGCGGCGGCTGCAACACGGGGATCGATCCTGCAGCTGGGGCCCTACGAGAATAAGTCCAGAAAATGGGGTGACGACGACGACGACATTTGGACTTCTAAATCGAGGGGGGTAATACTTTGTATGGGTTGAGGATATGGCGGGGGTCCATGGTATGCTTGAGTTTCCTCATGAGCGCAAGCATCGCCGGGGATTTTGCGCGGGAGAGAAGCGAATTTTTGGACTGACCAAGCCCGTGTTCGGCGGAGATGGAGCCATTGAGCTCGAGGACCCTGTCGAAAATCCACGGTTCGAGCACAGCGGCGAGTTCGTAGTTGGCGTTCTCGTCGTCGCCGGCGGCGACGACGTTGAGGTGGAGATTTGAATCGCCAAGATGACCGTAGCCAGCTACCGTGGTGTTAGGTGGGACCCGGTCGCGCGTCTGGGTGACGAGATCGTACATGTGTTCGAGCGGCAAACTGAGATCATACTTGTGGACGTAACCTCGCGAGGTCATCGCGTCAGAGATCCCCTCGCGGAGACGCCACAACTGGGCTGCCTTGGTGGCGTCGGGGGCTATGACGCCATCCAAGACATCAAGGTCGGTCAGCAGTCCTTCCAGCTTCTCGCGATCGTGGGTCGCGTGACTTCCAGAAGTTTCTACGAGGACGCGAAACGCGGCGTCGTCTCCGAGCGGGTCCGTCGTCCCGGGCTCGTACTCGAGCACGCACCGTCGCGCTTCCGAATCAAAGAATTCGCAGGCCGAAAGGATCTCCGCGCAGGTTCGCCGAGCCGTCGCGAGGACGCCGCGGACTTGGTTGAAGCTCTCGCAAGAAAAGAGAGCCGCGTTGACGACGGCCGACGACGCTGGAACTGCGAGAGCTATTTTAGTGATGACGCCAAGGGTCCCTTCGCTCCCGATGAATAACTCGTGAATAGGGTATCCCGTGTTGTCCTTTCGGAGCCCCGTTGAGTAGCCAGCGTCGAGTACGGTGCCGTCGGCCGTCGCCACTTCTAGACCCACGATCGACCCTCGGAGGGATCCGTAGCGAAGGAACCGCAACCCTCCCGCGTTGGTCGCCGCGTTCCCGCCGATCGTGCACGAGCCTTTGGCACCCAGATCCAGAGGAGCGGCGAAGCCTTGATCCTTGAGATACGAATCCAGATTCTCGAGAATTACGCCCGCTTCTACCTTGACGACGCCGTCCCTCAATCCGTTAATCGAATCCATGCGGCGCGTCGACAGGATTATCTCGTCCTTCACGGGCACCGACCCACCAACGAGGCCCGTGTTTCCGCCTTGGGGCACGATCGGCAGCTGTCGTTGGTTGCAATATTTCAACACGGCGCTCACTTCTTCGGTCGTTCGCGGTCGCACGACCACGCTCGACCGTCCCTTCCACTTGCGCATCCAGTCCACGTTGTAGGACGGGTCGTCCACGACCTCGCAAATCGAGCGGAGCGCAGCCATATCACTAGCACCGACGGCCGAATAAAACCGCTTCATCATCATCTACAACTCTTCTGAGAGAGAGGGGGTGAGGGTTGAGAGGGTTAGGATCATCAATGTTGGAGGATGGAGATGTCACGCCTCTGGGGGTTGTGTCACCGATGCGCGAATGTTACTCCTCGGCGTCGTCCAGCCCACCAAGCCTCGCCATTGCGCTCAGAGAGACTGGCAATAAGAATACCTCGTCTCGGTTCTGATCAATGGTGTGTATTTGGCGGCCCCCGCATGGTCTCGTCGGAAATAACGATGTTTCGCGTTTTCCTGTGCTTGAAAGAAGCAAGGGTGAGGTCGGTGGAACGAGTAGTCCCCGAACGCAGATGCACGTTGGGTGGAGTGACGCTTCATTATTAAAGGAGCTCAACAATGAAAAAGATGGTCATCAAACTGCTAGGCAGGTCTACTAGTGCGGTCGCGTAGCGTTGTCATCCATCCATTCATAAACCCGCGAGTCCCTCGTCGTTGTTCTCGTCGTCCTTATCATCGTATTCGTTGTCCGCCGACTCAGGAGCCGGGCTTGGCATTTTTGAAGAATATTTGACGATCGATTCGCCTCGAGCCATCATCGTCCTCGACGAAATACTACTCAACGCAGCCCCCATCTTGAATCCCGCGACTTTGTAATTCACCGTCGAGGGAGATTGTCTCAATGACGCCGATGCGCCTGGCTGGGCAGCCAACTCCCAAAGCACCTCGAACAATGCGTCATCAATCGTCGGAAGTTGCGAGCGACGATTCGGTCGTTGCCACGGCTTCTTCGACTCGCGTCGATCTTCGGCACGGAGATCCTCATCGCTCGCGACGCTGCGCCGTCGCGGTAGCCAGGATTGGCTTTTTCCGTCCCCTACTACACAACCGCCTCGGTCAAAAGCTCGCGGCGCCCCCGACTTGGTCGTAAACGTGCTTCGGGTGCTGCTGCAAAATGGGGACTTTTTTTTCCGGCCTCGTCGATGGTCGCGTCCCGCGTGGTGGATGTTTAGGACTCGGGCTGGAAATTCTGGATGCACATGCTGATGCTGGACCCTGCAAAGTTCCGCTCGAGCGCCTTCATCCGCACCGCCCACCCGGGTAACTCCTCGAACGCGCGTTCGATCGTGGCTTTCGTCCGACCGCGTATTCATTCCGTGCGGCCGAGACGACGAGCTACCTCGATGACGACCAGCCCCGACGTCCGCGCCGATGTCGTCAACTGGTTCTTCGCCGTCTCGTCTTACTGGCGTCGGAGACGCGCTTCTTACGCTTCGCGGCATAAGTATCGACGCCGCGACCGAAGAACGGTATCGAGTTGACGCGAGGCCGGACGCGCGTTAAACATGCGTGTCCGGATACATTCCTGGAGCCAGGTTCCTTCGATTACCTGGAGCATGGTCTTGGTTTCCGACAGCCTGATCGACGCCGCGCGAAAAACTTGGCGTAGGCCTCCACGGACACGTCGAACGGCTCGCACTCCGCTGTCCCAAAAAATCTGATTTTTATCCCGGAACTAACTAACTAACGTCTCGAATAACGCTCGCTAGCTTCGTGCCATTTTCCGAGGATGGATCTGTCGCCGAGGTCGTGGGAGACGGCGAAGAAGCGGAAGGGTATAACGAGCTTGTCGATTAACAGCAGCAGCGCGTGGCGGTTCTCTCGCGTGGGCGCCTGAGATTTTGAGCGTCGCGCTGTTTCGCGCAACGCCTTCGTTCGTTCCGCCGCGTCGACCGCCATCGCCTCGGCATCATATTCCTGCGCCGCCTCTGGCTTGTCTATCGCGCTGTGTAGCTTCGCCACGTTTTGCTCGCGCTGCTTCTGCCTCGCGGCATCGTGGCGCTCGATCAGGATCTGGAGTCGCTCCTCCAGAAACGCGCGGCATCCCGACCCTTCCTCTCGGCGGCGCCACCCGCGCCTTCATCATGTCCGCAGCCAAGGCCTCGAAGGCGTCGGCGTGGGACGTGTCTCCGTCTCGTGCTCGGCAATGACAGCGCGCCGCTGCTTATTGGAAGACAGTTTTAATTAATAATCCTGTCCGTCCGTGCTCGAGCTGCTTGATGGGCATCGGTAGGGCATCGGTAGGGCGAGGTTGAAGCGGCCGTCGCGCGCGGCTTTATGCGTGTGTTTTTTCTTCTTCTCTGCGGCGCTCGTGCGAACGCCAGGCCACCGTCTTAACGTACTCGACCGCGAGCGTTACAGTCCCCGTCCCAGGGTCGTAACGCATCTTCCCGAGCAACCTCCAACCCCTCGTCCTCTATCTTTGAGCGTTCGAATAGTCGTGGACGACGCACTCCTCATCGTCCAACCGAATCCATGTCACGAGGCGCTTGGTCGAACACGCTCGATGATTGCTCGCGAGGTTATCGACGAGTTGGTTGTCAGTCACGTCGCGGTCTCCTCGTCGCATGGCGACAAGCTTGATGGTCACTCTCCGCCGACCGACCTTTCGGCGCTCCTCGTCTACAGGCCCGTGATTCCGGACTGGCTCCTGTCGGTCCGGCCTGGCTACCATGCTCGGGAGAGGTCTGAGGATAGCTCGCACCTTTACGCGTTTTGCGGGCGCGACGTCTTGCCTCCAAGCGCGAGAGCAAACATAAATCTGGATGCAGCCGTCGAGTCCCGTGATGTTCATGATGTGCCCTAGGTCGCGGGGCTCTCCCGAACATCGTTCAAGCTAGGCAACGCAACATACCTCCATCAACCAGATCTATGCCGTCTCTCACTCAATACTAGCGGTTTTTAAGCGCTTCCCCGGCGGATCCGCCAAGTCGGGAGCGTCGGTAGGCTGATCCTCGACGTCCATGCCAATTCTCATCGGATCATCACCCGCGGCCATCGCCGCGCAAGAAGACCCACCAAAAAAAAGACCCAACGGCGGCGGCATTTTGTGGTGGTTTTGTTGTAAACGATTTGCAACGGATTTAAATACTGAATAATGAGGGTTTCTACAAATTTTGTGTTCGAAAATGCTGGTGAGGGCCTAGTTTATCCGACCCTATCAATAATAGGTTTTTTTTTTGAGATACAAGCGACTGCTAACACCAAAAAAGCGTGTGTCTCCTCCCCTGATGCCGCAAATAAGGGTTATTTATTACAAGTCTGGACTGCAAGATTTTTTTGGCAGTGAGAAAAAAAAAAAGATGGCACGCGGTCCTGGTCAGGTAAAGCGGTCGCGACAGAGGAGGATGGGATGCGCGTGCTGCGAGGGGTGGCAGTTCGCTCCCGTGTGGCTCGAGGACGACGGCACGTAATTATGTAGTGTTAAGAAGGAAAACGGAGGACCTGCGATGGTCATTGAGCCTTGATCGGATCACCGTGCGAAGCAATGTCTCTTATCGCCTCGCGGTGTGGGCTGAGTGGCGGCGGCCTCGCAGACGCGCGTCTCTTCTGTGCTCAGGAGCGCGCGTCGTCGCCGGGGTTGCGCGTCTCGGGCAGGCAGATCTAGATAGGAGAGGCTGGGGAGGGATTTTACCATATGATATTATCGGTGAGGGCGAAAAAAAGATCCAAAAATATCGGCGGTGACGTACTCGCGGAGAACGGTGGTGCGGTCGCCTCGGAGGGCCTGGGTCTCGGCGACGAGGGCGTCGTCTTCCGCCCGGAGTGGTGGCGAAGCACAGTTTTGCTCAGCTTCTTCGGTGGTGAGTGAGTGCCACACGCCTCCTCCTTAAGAAGAAAAAAGCCGGCCATTGATCAAGACGCAACGCGTCTCGAAGTGCCCTCTCGAGAAGGAGCAGCAGCAGGACAAGTCACTCGACCTACGTTCCTTGTACCAAACTAGAGTACAAAAAAAAAGAGGTCGGGGTTTGCGACAACCACCAGTCTGTTTTCAATACAAAACAAGTGTCCTAGTAGCCACCGGACTTGGTTGAGATCATCGAGTGGCGACTTGTTCTCGCAATCCTCGAGTGCGCTCCCAAAGTATCCTACGCGTGTTGTTGGCCCGCCGAAAACCACGGCTCTTCGGACCGCCTTGCGGGCAGCACGGTGTCGTCGTCGCTCGAGGAAGGACGCGCGCCAGCTTGTGAAGCTCGAGAAAAGGATCGCAGCGTACCTAACGTACGGAACGCCCCCCCTCTCAACACAACAGTCTCGGACCACCGAAATTCTTAACGGCCCTTCATTCAGAAGAAGGATACGTATGATGAGATAATGTTGGGCCGCAGGCGGTTCGTCGCGAAGCGCGAAGCGCTGATCGCCGAGGCGAGGCGCACGCGGCGGGAAAAGGTTGGAAAGGTGCCCTTGCGCGAACTCGCCGAGGTGGCCGAAGTGGAACTGGGCGAGTTGGTGCGCAGCGACGCGCAAGCTTTGCAGAAGGAGAAGAAGCGCCAACTGCGGCGCGCCAAGGTGATGCTTGAGCTGCAGGGCCGCGCGCGGGATGAGGTCCCCGAGTCGAAGGGTGTCAGCGCCCTCGAACTGTACGTGGACCTGCAGGCCAGGCTGCAGGCGATGATGGTGAACGGTCCGTCGCGGCGAATCTCGACCGCTCCGTCGTTAGCGCCGAGCGCCGAGGCCGCGACGGCGCTAACGACGCGGTTCCTCCTCGACGATACAAAGAATTTCACGGCGCGGTGGGTCGTGCGCGACCTCAAGGCGCGGTGCTCGGCCAACGTGGAGAGGGATCGGCGCGAAAAAGAAGAAGAGGAAGCGCGAACGATCGAGGAGCGCTCTCGCGCGACGAGGCGGACGACCAAAAGGTCGCCGCTCTCGCTGTGGCAAAAGACGCGACTCTCGACGGGCCTCGTGATGGCCTCGACGCGCGCCAGCAAGCGTAAGCCGGTCGACGTGGTCGACAAGCTAAAGTTTTTCGACGATTTTCGTAGGGTCGCCGACGGACGCGCTATCGGCGGCGTTTTTTCCCCCGCGGACCGCACGTCCAAGGCCTCGCGCGAGGCGTATCTTTTGGGCTGCTTCCGCGAGGGCGTGCTGCCCGAGCCGCTCTTGAAATGCGACAAGGATGTAGAGGAGGAGGAGGAGGAGATGGTCGTCGTCGACTTGAATTTAGCGCACTTTGGGATCGGCGACCGAAGGGCTTTCGCCCTCGGCGACGCTTTGTCCTCGCTCTCGACGAGGCTCTCGACCCTCGACGTCTCCCACAACCGGCTCTCGGGCCGCGCCGTCGCGGCGTTGTTGCGCGAACTCTGCACCGGCGACCCGCGACATCTCGTCGTCTTCGACTGCTCGCGCAACGCCCGGTGCCTGGCCGACGTTCGCGCCGCTCGAACGCTCGCGACCCTCGTGCGCCGCGCCCCCCGCCTCGAGGCCCTCGCGCTGGCCGACACGGGTCTCTCCCGCGACGCGCTGGAGTCGTTCGCTTCCGCCGTCGCGAGGTCGTCGCGCGGGGACGACCACCCCGGCAGCAGTCTCCGCGCGCTGGACGTCGGGTCGAACGACGTCGACGACGACGCTCTGGTCGCGAGACTCCTTCTGAGTCTCTCGAAACTCGAGCGGCTGAACTTGTCGTGGAACCGGATCAAGAGCGCCCGGGCGATCGGCGAGGCGCTCGGCACGAACGCCACGCTCCAGCACCTCGACCTCGCGCACAACGCGCTCGGAGATTGCGGCGGGGGAGAGGCGCTGGCCGCGGGCGCGTCGACGAGCGGCGCGCTCGCGTCGCTCGACCTCAGCTGGAATCGCCTCACGAGTCGGTCGGCCTTGGTTTTCGCTCACGCTCTGTGGACGCACAACGTCGGGTCGCCCCCAAAGCCGCGCGCCCCGGCGCTCGAGCGCCTCGACCTCAGCGGCAACCCCGTCGGCCGCGCGGGCGCGAGCGCGCTCTACAAGCGGCTGCTTCTAGGTCTCAAAACAAAAGTCGTCCTGCACGACTGCGCGATCGGCGTCAAACCGCCGCCGCCGCCGCCGCCGCCGGCAAAAAAGAAGAGAAGGACGGAGGAGGAGGCCGACGAACGGATCGTCCCGCCGACCGCGCCCGACGCCGACGAGCTGGCGCTGCGCTTCGACGTCGACGCGGTCGAGCGAGACTCGCCCTTCGTGCTCGACTTGTCGAGGCCGTACGACCGCGCCGTCGCCGCAGAGATTGCCAAGAAAGCGTGCGACAACCAAGCCAAGCTCCGGGTGACGACGACGACGACGACGACCTCGCGCTCCTCGAGCGTCGTGGTGGTGGCGGTGGCGTCGTCCGCGCGCGACTCCGCCTCCTCGGGACGACAATCGCTCGTCGACGATTCTGCGATGCCGTGGTATTTTCCGACCTCGGGCGTCTGCGAGGTCCGGTACGAGCCGCACCGGCGCGGCGCGGCGTCGCGGCACCCCGTCGCGGCGCAGGTCCTCCAAAATCTCATCAACGTGCTGGCGGACAAAGAGACCCGAACCGAGCGGAGCGCGGCCGTATCGATGGTGGCATCGGACGTCGCCGTCACGACTGACCAGGTCCAGACGGTGATCGACGCGCTCGCCGAGTCGTCCAACAAGAAGCAGACCGAGACGGTCGACGCCGTCGAGATTCTCAGCGCGCTCTGGACGCGGATCGTCGACGAGCAACGGAAACTCGACCTCGTCGAGCGGAATTCGGACGTCGCCGTCGCCCTCAGGGACATGCGTGCCGCGATGAGCTCCGAGGAGCTCGCGCTCTGCGCTTCAAACCCGACCGGCCGCTGGAAGCTCGACATGACGCGCCACTCGCACCGCCTCGTGCTGTCGCGGCTCCTGGAGGTCGCCTCGATGGAACGCTCGATCGACGCGCGAGCGTGCCGCGAGACGACCTCCCAGGACTGCGACGAGTTTTCGCCCTTTCGAAATGGCTCGATCAATAGAGTCAAGACGCGCCTCACCGAATCCTCGATGCGCGAGCTCGTCGTCGAGGACCACGCCCGCGCCTTCGCGGCCGTCGTCGATTTCGATTACGTCTCGGTCTCCAGGCCTCCCCGCCCGGAGGCGGACGAAGAGCCTCTCAAGTTCAGCCAGCTTGCCAAGGTCAAGGCGCGCCTCGAGGCCTACGTCAAGAGATGCACGCTCCTCCCGACGACTCGGAACAACCAACGAGACGACGACGACGACGACGACGACGACGACGACGACGGCCAAGGGCCTCCTCCTCCTCTTCCCGTGCCCGTCCCAAAATATCTCTCGCGCAGCCTCTTCTCGTGGAAGACGCTGATGGTGTTGTTGCGACTCGCGACGCTCGGCAAGTACTTGACGGCGCGCCAGGTACTGATGCTTCACGACTACCTCACCTCCGCAGCGCCGCCTGACGACGACGACGACGACGCGACGCGGAGCGCCGACGTGGTCGTCGTCTTGTTTTCGCGCCTCTGGGATTTAGAAAACGTGGACGTCGTCCTCGATGAACTTTCCGTCGAGTGCGTCGACCTCGTCGCGACGCGCCTCGGCTGGCAAAACATCATGAATCCCCTCCGAATCCCCAAGCGCGTCACGCTCGACCTCAGATTCAGAGACAACCGCGTCGTCGCCCACCACCTTCTCGTGCTCGCCACCCTAGAGACCGACAACAAGGTGACCGCACTCGACGAGGAACCCGACTCCGAGGTGACCGTCGCGGCTCTCTACGAGCGTCTTGGTTCTGTGGTCCGCACCTTCATGGACGCTACGCTCAGACTCCAGTACAATCCCGACCTTCGGCCCAACTACAAAGCGAGGCTAAACTTTCTCAAGTCCTTCCTCCTCGGCTCAAAACCCATCCCCGACCGCGTCTTCGCCTTCAATGACGACTGCCACCGCGCGAGGTTTGCCACCACGAACGATTCGAGGACGCCACCTACGAAACGATCCTCCCGCCCTTCCCTCGACACGGCGCGCGCCTCATAACACACCGATGTTTTTGTTGTTGTTGTTGTTGTTGGTCCGATTAATAATTATTTGTAGGAATTTTTTTGAACCGCAGGGTTTTTTCTGCGGCGATTGTTTTTGCGTCGTTGTTGTCATCATCAATTTGAAGATTGGTCTCCTTGGTGGTCATCTCTGGACAACATGTTCCGGTGCCTGGCAATTTTCGATGAGTGCGTCGTTGGCTGTGGCAAATAATTAAAATATCTGAAGAATTCTCCAGCAACTACTTACACTATGATAAGAGGATTTCCATTATTATTATTATTATTATTATTATTATTATTAGGGAAAAGTCAAGTTTCCAACCACCATGTATGTTTGGTCACCGTAAATCCCCAACAAGTTTGGTCACTTAAGTTTAGTCAATCCGTATCTTGGCTGACTAAACTTATGCTTGAGGAAAGCAAGGATAGGGCTCGCTGACAAAACAAGGCCCGCTGTGATCAAGCATTTGGAGGTTCTGCATGTCGCGTCGTGACTCCGGAGCGTCCTTCGACTTCGACACGGATGACGAGGAGGTCGATATCGACGAGGGCTTCGCTCAGGTCGAGCGGGACCGTCCTGGTATCACGCTGACGTCGGGCGACGACGACACCAAGAACGGCAAGCGTGGCCTGACGAAGGTTAACGACTGTGACAGATCGCCGCGTACGCTGTCGCAGCTCAGAATGTTCAAGCACCACGTTTCGCTGCTTTCACGCTACCCGACGAAATCCGAATTTAGTATGTGCGTTCGGGAAGAGGCCGAGTTGCAGCAGAAGATGGTCGACACGGGGGGGAAGCAACAGCGTGCATAACATGATCAATACCGCGACGGCGTTGTCGTTCAAGTGTAAAGTAGAGGGCTGCGGCTTCTTTAAGCGCGCTGCTCGTCGTGATGGGCTTATAGACTTCGTCGTCACGCATGATGAACCTCACACAGGAGTTTTTACACCGACGAAAACCCAGCCCAAGTCGAACTACCGCGCAGAGCACTTCTTAGAGGCCGTGACGACCATCATCAAGAAGGGCTCTATGGAGAGCAAGTCAGGAGGCACTACTCGGAAAGGCGTCTGGTAGATGTCCACAACAACGTCATCAAGGAAAGGCTCAATGAGATGACGAACCGTGAGCATACACTCTCATCCGTCGAGAACATCTAGCTCAAGTCCATCCTAGCGCTCTTGGGAAACGAGGAGAGGAACGCGGTATCAGCGGTGTCTTGCGCAGGTCTTGTTTGTGGCTGTTGTCCTGCGAGGAGGTGCATGTGTGTGATCAAACTTGTAATGTTCTGACCAAACTTTGTGACAAAACTTGTGACTGTATGACCAAACGTGTGACTTTATGACCAAACTTTTGACTTGGTGACCAAACTTGTGACTTTATGATCAAACTTATGTCCGTGTGATCAAACTTTGTGATTAAACTTGTAGCTTTCTGATCAAACTCTTTTGGTTTCGTGACCACACTTGAAAATCGTAGCTTAGTGTGTTAGTATACTTCGCCACATCTACATTCACGTGTGTGCATCAAAGTCACACTTGTCATTCTCTTAGGCGGAGTTGCACGCTTGCCAGCGCGCGTTGCGAGCCCACGGTCATGCGGTTAAGTTGTATGGCGCGAAACAAGGAGATCTCCTGAAGGTATTCATGAAGAGGCTCAAGTCTGAGCACAAGTCGGAACAAGAGTTCAGGCATGGCTCCGACAGGAGCCGGTACAAGAGCTTAGACCTCAACGACTACAAGATCCCTGAAACGCTGCAGTCACCTGCCTTGGCTGATAGGAAGTTCTTCTTAGGTTATGTCGTCGTGTCGAAACCCGCCATACGCATGATGAATGCGGGCCTCCTGCGCCGGCAGGCGTTTATTGACGGCGTTCACTGCCTCGACAACCAGGTGATGATTTCTGTGACCGGCCGTGATGCCAACAACCACCTCGTGATGATATCCACTTCGTGGTGGAACATGACCGAGTCTGCGGAATCGATCGGCAAGGTCATTAAACTGACCGTCGAGAACATCCCGCACAGAAACTGTCAGGGATTCGTCATAGTACAGGACTTCCAAAAGGGAAGCCTCATAGCGCACGTCACCGTGAGTGACCTCGCTAGCACCATTTGATTCCTCGTCTAATTCCGATTCCTGCGCAGCATACGCCCGAGGCCGACGCCTTCTCGTGCAGTAAGTCTTTGATGAACTGTTTACTCTTCGTGAATACGTCCTATTCACAGTGAACCACGGCAGCGAGAACATCGCAAAGATCGCGGAATCCGGGGATGCCGCTATCTTTCGTCGCTTTGTTGAGGCGCCTACGAAGGCGGCCAGCGACGCTTTTCATGCCGAACTTTCTCCCAAGGCCCAGCGTTGGGTGAGTCATAATCTCCTCGTGGCATTGAGTTTTCTGGCACTACAGGTTGCCAGTCGGCGCGAATATGCGCGAAAGCATCTGAACGATCAGGAAGCAGACACCGTCACAGTGTTAGACGGGCCCAGGGCACTCTTTGGCACGAGTACGAACAACCCGGCGGAGGCTTTCAACAAGAAGCACATCAACGCGAGGTTATGCAACGGACCCAAGTCCCTCCAGACCTTGTTCGCTGAGCAGGCAACGACCTACGCGGATACGAGCGCAGCGGCCATCCGGTGCGCAAAAACCGGCGAGAGGCTCACGTGAGTGTTCCTCGTGTTCGGATGCAAATTGTTGCGTCATTAGTTTCGTCTTGTCTTCGATCAAAATGGCGTGTTTTCGGCCAATAATCTCAAGGGTCTCAACCATCTCAAATACGTACGGGCCTACGGGCCTTTGTCTTTTCAGATCACACTCCCGTTGTTATGTTCACACTTGTCGGGTTGTTTTATGTGATATCTAAGCGTGAACCGTAGGCCCAACTACAATAATGATGCCCAAGTCAAGGTTGCAAAAAGCAAGACCCGGATAACAAGAGTTCAGCCTTACGGCGGCGGCGCTGGCGCCAATAAGGGGACGTTCTTGGTGTATGTCAAAGGTGACAACAATCAGCAACTTACGTCCGTCGTTGTTATCGGGCAGAAGGGATACGTGAATTTTGAAGATTCGGAGCAACTCGACGTACTTTCCTGTAGCTGTGGCAACTACGCGTTCTCTCGCTTGCCGTGCGTTTGCATGATTGGAGCTCAGATAGCTCGCGGTGAGCATGCTGAGGATCTCTATCCACTTTGGACCACGACGCAGCGTTGGGAAAATCAATATCGGGTCGGGGGTGTTTCCGATTCTCAACGCAACGGAAATTGAGTCGGCGCAAGGAGAAATTGAAGCCGAATGCAAAGAAGCTGGTGAGGAGTTTGAGCCTTGGCTGCCATCCGCGATCGGGCCCCGACGGACAGGCAGGCCAAAGACCGACCAACGCCAAGAATCCTCGCTGCGGAAGAATACGGGGTCGGGGTCAAAGAAGGACCGGAAGCGAGCACGAAAAGAAATGGCCAAGACGTTCGCCGGGTTGGACCCAGAAGGAACTGCAGCCCGGGTCGCCAGTAAAAAGCGGAGGAAAGGAGGCCGCAAAGCAACCGAGCCTCCCGAGCCTACCGAGCCTCCCGCGTCTACCGAGCCTCCCGCGTCTACCAAGCCTACCGAGCCTCCCGCGTCTCCCGCGTATACCGAGCCTCCCGCGTCGACCGAGCCTCCCGCGTATACCGAGCCTCCCGCGTCGACCGAGCCCCCAAACAAGCAGCAGAAAGAGTCGTCTACAAGCTCGTTTCCTCCCTGGTGGCCAACAGACAAAGAAGCGTGGGACCGTGCGCGCGCCGAGCTCACCACCACCCTCAATATGCTTTCGGCGCGCGGAAGGAGTTTCAAATCAGTCCGGGTGATGGCTTCGGATGTGCCATATCCCGCTGCGCAGCCTAAACACTACGTTCCTGGAACAGTCACCTACGCCAGAAATAAGTTCGCCGTCACGTACGACAACGGGGACGATACGGAGCGATATGATGCGAACGACGAAGACAAGGGAATCCTTGCCGAGCTGAGTATGGGGTACTTCTTACCTTTCGAGAACGATTCGGTGCGATATTTGAAGCCGAGTTCAATGATGTGTGTTTTTATGGGAGTGTCCAAGAATGTTTGTAGCAGCGAGCTCGTGTGACCCCACGGTCCTATCGGGCATGTACACCCAACGCACTCGACACGGAAACAACTGGCTTCGTGCAGGAATCCAATCAATCAGGACGGCCTACGCGTGCTCCACCGGCCGGAAAGCCTCGCTCCAAGAAAAGGACCCAGTGCGCCATGTTCTCCGCTCGTTCAACAAGGCTCACAGGTGACTTGTTTATTTCCAAGCTCCCGCGTCGACTTCAAATCCATGGTTCATTAACGCCCGGGGGGCACTTCGACATAGCAGTGTGGTTGCCTCGACAAGACCGCCGACGACAACCTCCACAACACTATCAAGAGGCACCCTCCTTAGAACCTCTGATGCGCGCTCTCGACCCTGAATCGATTCGCAAAGACGCTCTCCCTCTCGGATTTTGGGATCCAGAATGGGGTGATCCGTGTCACGCTGACCATTTACCTTTGTCTTTTGGCGTCTGCCTCTTGCCGAAGAATGGCGGACGACCACGGCAACAGCACCATGGTGAGTCGCGGTATGGGATGCTCCTACGATGGAAGGTGCGAGAATGGGCCCAGCTTAACCGCGTCAAGCCGTGGGAAACTGCTGGCGAGGCCGCGCGTCGCAGCCCTCAATATGCGAAGCTCCTTGCGTATCGCCGCGCTGCCTTAGGATCTCCTTATAAGGCGGTCATGGGGGGGTGTCCATGCCGCGCGTGTAACGCCACGGTAGATTCTGCGTAGCTGCAGCACCTAGCTTTCGTTTTAAAAGCATTTTCGCACCAAAAGCGCTCACGCGCCCCCTTAAAAAGCCTCCTTAAGTTTGATTTAAAAGGCCGAAGTTTGGTCAATATTGTGGAAGTTTGAGGAGTAGTGACCAAACTTGTTGACCAAACTTACAAGGAAATTAGTCAAACTTGAAGGGTTGATTGATCAAACTTAATGCAACTTCGGAGTGACCAAACTTAACTGACCTAACTTCTATGGAAAGTGACCACACATGTGAGTTTTTCCTTAATCATACATCAAAATCGAGCAAACATGAGAGAAATTCACCAAACTTTTTGACCAAACTTGACGGATCCCTTATTATTATGGGCATCACGAAGCGAACCAAGCGGTGAAGGCGGCAGTCGGATCAGGCGCGGTCTCTCTGAGCAACCAGAACAGCGTCTTCATATGGGCTGGGAGGGCGTGCGAGCAACGGGCGGCGTGTCGCACGAGATTAATTAATTAATCAATTAATTACACTCGACGGAGAAGAGACGAAAGATATTCCTCGTGCTGACGAGCGAGGAAAACTTCAACACAATCTCATGCACGATGGTCTTCTTCTTCGTACCACGCGGTCGGTCGAAGGAGTTGAGAGCGAACAAGCTTGCAATGCTTCGGAGGGAGGAGGTCGACGATTTTTGCCGCCGCCGCCGCCGACCAGAAACGAGACTTCAGACGACGCGCCCGCCTGGTGGAAACGAAACCAACCGCGGGAGAGTCGTACCCTACGCTTGCGCCGCCGAATCAGCGCGTCGGACGAAGACTATCGACGTGGTGGCGCAAGAGCTGCTGCTAACGACGCCCGAGTATCGGCTCCTCCAGTCCTTCGAGCTTTGGACAGTTGGAGAACCTCGCGGTTATCGTTTTACTTGCCGTCGTAAACTATCTCAGAGGCAAGGGCGGTCTCGAATCTAAGGAAGCGAACAAAAACGTGGCCCTCTTCATGAAGGTTTTACGACGCCCTCACCTTTGCCAACGCGGTCACCTTTGCCAACAAATTCTGGTGGCTCCAGCGGCGTTGAGCTTCTACGTTGCATGTTTGCGACGTCGTCGTTCGCGTCGAGATGCAGTCTTCGACCAAGACAAGCGGCAATCGCGTGTTGTTCGGATCATCCTCGCCCTTGGCCTATTTGTGTTCGAAGAGGGTGTCGACGTCGCCTTCGATATCGAGATACGCAACGACCTCATCAAACCTCTGCGCCGACGTACAGACTTCCTCTTCCGGAATCGACGTCGGCGCTGTGGTGCGATCCAAAGCGCTTTTTTCCTCTCTTTTTCTCCTTTGGCATCCTCGTCGTAAGCTCGGTGCTCGTCCTCTTTATTCGATATCCTGCCGACCGTTCTCAAGAAGAAAAACTTCAAGAAAGCCGACGTCGTTTCTTACCATAAGTCAATTCGTCGATCGTGAGCGCGTGCGTCGGTATCGTCGCGGCCGTTGGCTTCGTCGTCGCGGACGAACAGTACCGAATTATTTACGAGCAAGGGTGATCACGTTCTTCAGCGTTCGTCATCAACTTGAGCAAGTCGCGACCAGCGCAGGCCTCCCACCGGTTCCTTCACGCACCCTGGAAACTCCCCAAGTTCGAACAGTCCCTCGACAGCTATTCGACCGAATACTTTCAGCCCTGCGTCTTTGACTTGGAGATTCAATGCTGCTGTCGTGGCATATTGTGTGTCCTGCGCCCTGGCACTCTTTCAGCAGATCCATCTACGTTTTCCCGATACTGTTCTAGTCTGCCCGCGCTATTGTTTTTTTTCTCTTCTTGGTCAAAGCCGCTCTTCTCTTGTCTCTGTGGCATCAAACTGCCTGACGCTGAACCGAAAAATGTCGCGAAAAAAACCATCAACGAGCTCATCAGTCTCAGACGATTGCAAAGTCGCCGCAACTTCGCCAGCGGGTGCGCAGCGAGTGGCTGGCTAAAAGCAACAACAGGAGCGACTTGATTGTTACGAAAAGCCTCCTCCAAGACGCGAGCTTGTGATGCGCGCGCGCAGCAAGATTTCAAGATTTCAAGCCATATATATAGCGATAGAGATGTGCTCTTCTTCCTTCTTAGGTCGTCAGCGTCGTGTAAAACGCCGCCGAGGTTTGCAGCCTTCATCACCGTCCAGCAGTCACCCTGCTGCCTGCCATCAAGTGCATCGCAGAGCAGCTATTCACCCTATTCGATCTTCGTCTTGACAGAGACGATCATGCTTCTTCTTCTTCTTCTTCTTCAATCTTTGTTTGCTTGAACTGCTGACAGACTTCCTGAAAGCTCAGCACGTCGTACTCGTTACTCAATCATGACTAGACACGTACGGACGCGCGCCCCGCATATGTGCATGGCAGCAGCCGACGACGTCGCATATTTAGGAGATGCCGCCAATGAAAAAAAATCGCATATCCCCGCCTTTTGGCAGCGACGGCGGTGGTTTTGACGCGACGACGCAATAGACTACTCAACAAAAAGCGGCGGCGGCGGTATTGATAATAATGAGTGTCCTTAAAGTTGTTGTTGTTGTTGTTGTTGTTGCGATTTTAGAACTTGAGCAGCAGCAGCAGCAGCAGCATTCGCCGCGGCCGTCGCGTTTGAAGCGAGCAAGAAATTCCCCCCGCAATCAATGCCAGTCATCATCATCATCATCATCATCATACTAGGCTTGCCCTCGGCGGCGGGAACCTCTCTCTGCATCACTCACCACCCATTCAGGCGGAGGAGGAGGAGGATCGATAGCATTCGGAAGCTAAGCGGACGCAGGCGTCGAGGGGGGCCGTGGTGCGGAGGGCCTTGCGGTCGAGATGGGTGGGCGCGGCGCGAAAGCCCCGAGTCTGGAGGGCCCGCGCAAAGTCGTCTCTCGGCGGGGTCCGGACCCCGGCGAGGCGGGCCACGTGGTCGAGCGAGAAGGCGAGGGGGACCGCGTCGAGCGCGGGGTCCTTTACCTCGGCAGACATGAGGGTCAGGGTCTTTTCGAGAACCCCACCCCCCAGCCAGCCCCGGTCCCGGGCGTCCCAAGTCATGTCAGCGAGGGTGTCGCGGTCGTGGAGCGGTCCCGTCCACAAGGGCCCCGAGACGTTGCCGGAGGCGGCGCCCAAGCTGTCCCAGTCGAGCGGGCGGGCGTCGTCGACGAATCTGTAATACCTGTGGAAGAGGTCGCGCGCCGCCGACTTTCTGCGCCGAAAGACGCGGCCAGCAACGCGAAAGACGGGCCCGTGGGGCGAGTAGAGGCACCACAGGGGCACGAGAGCGTCGCCGGCTTGCGCGGCGGAAGCTACGGCGCGTCCGGCGAGAATTCGGAGCCCGATTTCGTTGTGCGGCGTCCCCGCGGTCGCGCCCAAGCGCGCGAGCATCGCCCGGCGGCCCGCGGGCCCCCCGGCGCCCGCGGCGGCGGCTCCGGTCGTCGCGAGGAGTACGATGCCTCGATCGTTCGCGGCGGCGACGGCGGCGCCGACGTCGAACGAGAGACCGAAGCTGTCGGCGTCCACGACGTCCGCCTTGATGGACCGCAGCAACTCGGTCGCATCCTCGTGCCGCGTCTCGACCCGCAATCCCCGGACGTTTTCGAATAGACCCGAGTCCAAATTCGGCTCGTTGGCGACGACGCGACAATCCAGATCCGTTGCGTATCGGACGGCGCGCGCCCCAGTGCCGGAGAACGCGTCCACGACGAGGCCGCCCGAGGTGCGGTTCGCGGTCAGGACGGCGAGGTCCCGGCTCACCCTCGACTCGGCCCGGAAGAAGGCGCGGGATGTGTCTATCGACGCGAACTCGAGGGCAAAGACGAAAAACATAATAACCCTTACTTCCTGATGACGGTGGTGGTGGTGCTTGGGGGGAGCTTCGCCGGACTCCAGGTTGCCCTCGAGCTGAGCGGGCGCGTCGAGGTGGTGCTGGTGGACCCGCGCGACTACTGGGAGTTTACGCCCTCGATCCACACGGCCTTGTGCGGGGATCGGGACCCCTCCCAGCTGCTGACGCCGCTCGACGGATTTCTGGCCAAGGTCAAGTTCGTCCAGGCGGCGGCGACGCGCGTTGGAGAAAAAAGTGTTTTCCTGAGCAACGGGCAGGAAGTCGGGTTCGATTTCTTGGTCGTGGCCACCGGGTGCAGCTACCCCGAACCCGTCCGGGCGATAGAGCCGACGCGGGAGAAGCGGCTCGCGGCGCTCGATGCCGCGCGCGCCAGGCTCCGGAACAAAAAGGTTGTGGTCGTAGGCGGCGGCGCGGTCGGCGTGGAGGTCGCGGGGGAGCTCGGGTCGAACTGCATCTTGGCGACGAACGCCCGAGAGCTCGTGCCAGATTGTCCCGAGGCGACGCGGACGAAAGCGCTCTCGACGCTTCTAGCGATGGGCGTTCGCGTTGTGCTCGAGTGCCGCGTCGCCGAGGGCGAGGAGGGAAAGTGCGAACTCCGGACGAAGGATGGTGTCGTCGAAACGATCGAGGGGGTCGAGTGTTTGTGGTGCTTTGGGGGTAAACCGAACGCCTCTTTCATGCCGCCGGAGCTCCTAGATGCCCGCGGCTTCGTCAAGATCGACGAGGGATCGCGCCGCTGCACGCCCACTATCTACGCCGTCGGCGACGTCGCGGCCAAGCCCGACGCCCAGCGCCTCGCCTCCTACGCCCACCTCGAGGGCGAGTACGTCGCCCACCACATCCTATCATCGTCGTCGTCGGAAGGAGGCAACAACAACACAGCCCCCTACGCTCCGCCGCCGCGGTTCGTCGCCCTCTCCTTCGGACCGACCAACGGCGCCTTCGTCTACGACGCCACGCCCCTCCCGATCCCGGGGCGAGCCATTCCCTACCTCAAGGCCTTGATCGAGCGGTGGTTCATCCGCCTCCTCCCGATGCCCTACGCCATTCTCAAGCTCCTCCCGGGCGACCCCAAGGCCCGCGCCTGGGCCAAAAAACAACACAAGTCTACTCCTGCTGTTGCTGTTGCAACAACCTAACAACAACAACAACAACAACGGATTTTCGATTTCTACACCCGAGAAGGTTGCGATTCCCGAACGGCTTGGAAAGAGAAGCAACGGCCCTAAAAGTAAAGAAACTATTTGCAGGGCATCATGTTAAAAAAGACGACGACTCTCATCGTCAGCAAGGGCGTGACGAACGACCTGCGGTACCAGGCCGAACTGCGGGCGATCCGCGGGCTGAAAAAACGCGAGGTGGCGCTCGTCGAGTGCGACGTGGCGAGCCTCGCAGCAGCGATCGACAACGCGAGCGGTCGAGTCTGGGTCCACCTCGTCGGTCACCACTGCGCCACCGGCTTGGGCGAGGAAGTGCTGCACCTCGAAAGGGTCAAGCAGGCGGTGGCCCTGAAGCGGACCTACGTCCGCGCGCCGCTCTCGTCTTCTCAGATGCGAGCAACGCTCGCCAAGCCGACTATCGACTTCGTCTTCTTCAACGCTGCCAAGACCAAGACCCTTGCCAACTCCCTCGGGGTCGTCGCATTCGGGTGGTCGACGGCCTGCGTCGACCAGGGGTGCGTCGCCTTCGCGCGGGCCTTCTACGCGGCCCTCGAAGATTCCTTTGCCGACGCCTTCGATGCCGCCAAGACTGCAATTTCCGCCAAACCCCACGTCATCGATCTCCCCACCGAGGATACTGCGGTCGTTCGGAAGACAAAGGCCTCCCTCGACCTCGCCGACCCCATCCTCTGGGCAAAGCGCCGCCGCCGCCACCACCGCACTTTTTTATCCTCGGAGGAGGCGGCGCCGACACTTGGTGGTGATGACCCCGAACGTGCCACCACCGCCCGGACTCGTCAACCGCGGACCACCACGACCATCTCCGTCGTCGAGGGGTGGCCCCAAAACGACGACGACGACGACGACACTTTAATAATAAACCCTCTGTCGTAATAATGATTTTTTGTTGGGATTCTAATCTCCGTTGGGTACATATCCTGCGACCTTCCGTTGAGTCAGAGTCACCACCAAAACCCTCACTCACTCCTCAAAACACCGTCCGTTTAAGTCTCTCCTGCCGAAGTATGTGGCCCTGGCTTTGCGGTCGACGCATCCTGGAGAGGCAGCCGCAGCCCGTCGTGATCATCGTGCGGACCGCCCCCCACCGCGAGGTTGAGGTCGTGCGCGGGGCTTGCTGCGAGGCAGTGGAATGTTCGCCGGAGCAGCTCGGAGACACCTTGTCGGCGCAGCGTGGCCGATGCTGGGTCCACGTCGTCGGCCATCGCCGAGGCGATGTGGTCGAATCCCACCTTTCGCTCGATCACCTCCAAGTCGACCTTCTCTTCGTCAACGCCTCGTACTCGGCGACCCCGGCTCGCTCGCCGTACATTGGCTGGACGACGACCGTCCGCGACGAGGGTGCCGTCGCCTTCGCCGCCGCTTTTTACGAGGCTTCGGCCATGTGGCCGGTGCCCGAGGCCTTTGAGAGGGCGAAGGACGCCGTGGGACCCCACCGCCTCCGAGACCCCTTCCCCAACCGCTGGACCAAGGTCTGCCTGCGAACCCCCGACGTTGGCCTCTCTGTCGGTGCAGCGCCGAAACCTACCAGTCGCCGGTCTCTCCTCCGTCGTCACGAGGCACCCGCGCCCGCGGCCCCCGCCGAAACGCCTGAGGATGATCGTGCCGAGGACGATGGTGACCTCGCCGACCTTCCTCCGGGTACGCTCACCATCCCTATCGGCATTCCAGTGATCTCCTGGCCCAACAACCCCGACAACAACGCCGCGACAGACTCGGAGAATCCAAGACCGCGCACGCGGCGACGCACTTCGTAGGTCCCTGCTTTTCGCGTCCGTTGAGATCCCTGCTTTTCGCGTCCGTTGGGATCCCGCATTCTTTCTTTCTTTCTTTCTTTCTTCTCTCGTTCGTGACACAAGTGGCGTCGCAAGATACGAAGCTAAGATCGGCAAGATATTTATTTTAAGCGAGAAGTAGTGTGAGAACTGAAATGGGGATGAGAGAACACGTGGTGCAGGGGTAAGTGTCATAGCTTCCTTTCAAGAAGGGCTCGAAGAAGAAGAATGAAAGAAAGAAAGAAAGAAAGAAACTCGTCGTATCCGTTGCAGGCGCCTCATTGGCCAACATATTATTATCATTATCATAGCATCATCATCATCATCATGTTGGTGGTCGTCGCCGTCCTCCTCCTCACCTCCGCCGGCGCGATGAATCCGTATCGGAGTGGACGGACGGAGGTCCTCGGAAGCGGCGGATCGGCTGTTTACGTTACGCCTTACCTGTCGAACTCAACGTACGCGCAGTCGCTCGCGCGGTCGTCGATTGAGATCGCGGAAACGTACGCTGGGTTCTTCGAGATCGACACTGACGCTTTTACTTATTTCGTGTTTTGCAAGTACGATCCCTCGGCACCCGTTGTATTATGGCTGCAAGGAGGACCGGGAGCCTCGTCGCTTTTTGGCCTGTTCACCGAGATTGGTCCGATCGGCGTCGAAAACGGTACGGTCTATGCCAGAGACTATGCCTGGCCCTTTAACTTGCTTTTCCTCGACAATCCGCTGGGGACGGGATTTTCCTACACGACGAGGGCCGACCGCATGGCGACGAACGAGACCACCATCGGCCGAGACCTCGCCGAGGCCGCGCGTCAGTTTTTCCTTCTGTTCCCGGAATATTCCGGCAACGATTTTTACGTTGCTGCCGAATCCTATGGCGGCAAATACGCGCCGACCTGCGCGTATCACCTCCTGGGCCAGCTCCCGAACCTCAAGGGGATCAGCATCGGGGACGGCGCGTTCGACCCTCGACATCAGTTCGAAGGATTTGGACAGCTCGCGTACGCGCTAAGCATGGCCGACGCGGACGAACGCCGCGTCTACGAGGCTTACGAAGCGCGGTGGCTTGCCGCGATGGACTCGGGGGATTACGTGACTGCCTTCTACATCTTCGACGAGTTGCTCAACGGAGACTATTACGAATACGGCACCTACTACGCCAACACCTCGGGGTTGGGGTCGAACTACTTCAATTTCGAACAGGGACCGGACTCCAACTTGAGCGACTACGCCTTTGTGGATTGGCTCGCCACCGACGCGGGAAGGGACGCGATGAACGTCGGCGACGTACCGTACAGCGTCGAAAATTCCACCGTCGAAACGTATCTTATCCCCGATTGGATGCGAGGCGTCACCGAATATCTCGTTCCGTTGCTCGAAGACGGCAACCTACGAGTCCTCATCTACAGCGGCCAGAACGACGTCATTCTCGGACCTGCGCTCACCGAACACGCCCTCCGTAACCTCGAGTGGTCGGGCCAGCGAGCCTACCGTCGCGCCGCCAAGCACGTATGGGAAACCCCTGCCCAAGACGATCCCGTCTCCGGCTACGTCAAGGTGGCTGGCCCGCTCACCTACGTCGTGGTTCGAGGGGCTGGCCACATGGTCCCCACGGACCAGCCGTCGCGCGCCCTCGACATGATCACGCGCTTCGTCGCCAACACGTCCTTCTTCTTCTCCTGATTATTATTATTATAAACTTGAGAGTTTGTTTATCCTCGCGATCGATCGATCGATCGATCGATCGAAAGCGGTTTCTTGTTGGCGACGGACTTCTCGTTTTTCTACAAGGTGGAGGTGTTTTTTTTAATAAAAGCCGGTGCTCTGCATCGTAAGAAGGACCTTCCTTTGCTCTAGTATCTATCGAACACAAAACCCTCGAAGAACGCCAGTAGTAGTCCCCTGCGGAACGCCGTCGTTTCCGATCGGAGGCACAATCGGCACGGCCAAGGCACCGCGCCCCTTACGATTTGGACATCTCCGATGCGATCGCCGTAGCGGACGCTTCGAGCACCACCGCGTGCGAAATCATTCACACTAGTAGTAGTCTGTTGCGACTTTCGTTTGGGAGAGGCGCAGGTGGTCGCCTATTCGTCCGTCCGTCCGTGCAATAGACCGCCGACGCGCTTTCTGGCGGGCGTCAAGAAGAACTTTCTTCCGTTATGGCGCTAAAATCCTCAGCTCGGTCGACTACACTTTTTGTAATGATCGATTCGGCACCTCATTCATAGCTAGCTCACTGTGGTCCCCCCCAGACCGGAGCACAAGACAGCGGCGGCGGCGGCGGCGGCATACTTTCTTTCCTTCGAGTAGAGGTCCACCGAACTAATCGGGCCCCTCTCTCTCTCTCTCTCTACGGGCATTCAATTATTACTACGACTTTATAATAACAAGTGCAGGCCAGTAAGTTCACCTAGTCCCAATCTCTAACCCCAGTAAGTTCACCTGGTCCCAGTAAGTTTCGTATAAGTTCACCTGGTCAGTAAGTTCACCTATCTAAGCTGCTTCGATCCGCACGCGCCGCCAACCTTTGAGTGAGTTTACTCTAAAAACCCTTTGCTCTAAAACCCCAGTATGTTCACCTGGTCCCAGTTTCGCCTGGTCACTCAGTTCACCTAGTCCCAATCTCAAACCCCAGTAAGTTCACGTGGTCCCAGTAAGTTCAATTATAGTGCGCGTGTAGACGCCGGGAGGGGGCTTATCGGTATTGCGCAGCACGTGTGGGGTAGGGTGGAGTCGTCGACCCAGATGAGTATATCCTCGGGGATGCCGATCGACAGAGAGCCACGTAGAGCTGGACGTGGCAGAAGACGGGCTTGGGAAAGAGGACGCCGACTTCGCGGGGCGTCTGGCCCTGGCTCTTGTTGATCATTTGGCGTAGGTGGGCCTTAAGGGATACAGGTTGGAGGAGCCTCGGTGACAACGACACGATCGATCATGTATCTGGTACCGTTGCAGTGGCCGTGCGACGGGTCGAGGTCGCGAAGACTTTAAGCTCGCGATCAAAGTCAGCATCCCGTTGGTTGTCAGGGAGTTGAAAACTCTACTGTAAAGAGCGAGGCGTCGTCTTCCGACCCAGCCTAGTCAGCCGAAAAGAACTCCGACGCCTCGTCTCCGGGAAAAAAAGGCCGCGGTCATGCGCGCGTTGTCAGCATCGACAACATCGTTTCGACGGGGCGTGAGAATGGCGCGCTGGCTAAAAGTGCCGCCGCGGGTCGTGGAAATAGTCTGCGAGGTCGCCGTAGACGGCTTCGAGGATCAATGGCTGCCTCGCGGGCCTACATGATCCTTACTCTCGCGCCTATCTGATCCTTACCCTAAATCGAGGGACAAACAAACAAACAGACAAACAGACAGACAGACAAACATCTGTCGATTAGTAGTTAGGATTCAACTTATTAAAGAAATAAATTTCAGAAGAGTCGACGCGAATTGCCGAGGAGAAGAGCTCCGAGCATGGCCACGGCGGCGCCGAGGGAGATGGCGAGTTTGGGGCGATTGAGGAGGTAAAGGTCGAGGGGAGGTCGGCGGAGAAGGTCGATAGCGGCCTTATGTATTGTAGGGTTCGCTGCGGCGAGGACGCGGCCCTTGGAGGAGGCCGAGTGCAGGGTGAGGGGGTTGCCTCGCCAGTCGGTGATGAGAGCCCCCGCGCCGGAGAGGACGGGGACGAGAGAAAGGTAGTCGTACGGTTGCAAGTCTGCTTCGACAACCAGGTCGACACCAAAATTCGAGGCGAGAAGGGCATAGGCGTAGCAGTCGCAGCCATAGAGGGTCCGCTTAGTGCGGCGTCTCAGAGCTTCGAACGCAGCCGTCTCGTAGCCGGGCGCGAACATGGACGGCGTCGTCGCGTAGGCCAAACAATTTTCGATGCGATCCTTACCCTCGGCCGAAACAAGCTTGCCGTTGAAGGTGGTCGTCTCGCCGTCGCCGACCCACCTTTCTCCGAGCACACACTGGTCGATGACCCCGAGTACCGGAACGCCGCGATAGCACAGCGCGACGAGCGTTCCAAAAAGTGGCTTGCCGGACGTGAACGACTTGGTGCCGTCGATTGGGTCGAGGACCCAGACCCACTCGGCCAAAGGGTTGGTTTCCCCGAACTCTTCCCCGAGGATTCCGTGGGCCGGGTACGTGGCAGATATGAGGTCGCGCATCGCGCGCTCGGCGCCGCGGTCGGCCTCGGTCACCGGCTCCGAGGGCATGACGCGCGAGGCGTCGAACTTCTCTTTGATCACGAGGGGTTGTCGCCAGTACTGCCGGATAACGTCGCCGGCGGCGTCGGCGAGTCTCTGGGCGAACTCGACAACCTCGGGCTCGGGCTTCATAGATTCGGTCACTCAAATTCATAAAAAAACCCTAAACCTTTTTTTTCCAAAAAAAACAGCTCGCCTAAAAAAGTGGTCACGTCAAGTCACGAAAACGTCAACATTTGACGGTCGTTTGACGTCACAACGTTTTGACGACCTCCAATTTCTGCGACCGCTAGCGGTCGGAAGCGACTCCTCAAGTCGGACCGCAGAGCGGCCCCATATACGCGAGGGGACTGTTCCTTCTCCTCTGGCCACGCTTTTCGTGTGCCGAGGTCATCCATCACCATGCATATAACTAGTCAGCGACGTACGTTATCCTCAGGGTCAGTCAGTGCGGATTGAATTGACGTCGCGCGATGGAAGGAGTGTTTGCGCTTGAGACGCGTCGCATGGTCTGCTGGAGCTCACCGGGTCGAGGTCGAAAGATGGAGGAAGAATTCGAGGCGGAGAAGAGTGCGCTGCTGACGGCGACGGCTCCGGTGGTCCAGCGGCCCTCGCTCTCGGTGAAATGCTGTCGCAGGAACAAATTTGGAATGTGCATCACCAACGTCGACTACGGGATTTCCTCGCGCGAGAAGATCGTGGCCGCGGTCGCGGCGAAGGAGCAGAAGCAGGCCGACGACGCCGCTCCGATAACGTTCCGCGCCCTTCGCCGCTTTCGGGGCGCATTCGAAGCTTCGTCCTGGCCAGCTCAAGTCCTTCACCTATGACGAGGTCGCCAATAAGGCTAAGATAATAAGAAGGAGAATGTCCCCTCGGAATCGAAGAAGCCCACTCCCCCCGTCGTCTACGAGCCCCTGCTTCTGCCTCCGACGCCAGCGTCAGCTCGAGACAACCCCGCGGCCGAACGTGGTGCTGCCCCCAAGTACGAGCCCGCCGAGTCCGCCCTCGCCGACGACGATGAGCGTCTGGCCGAGAGCGAGATTTTGTGCTTGGGTGATAATTTAATTTCGTGGCGATGACTCCGAAGTCTATGCTTGATTCCTGCCCGCGCGTTGCGGGCTCGTCTCGTTAAAAGCCCACGCCGCCAGCTCCTAGTCACCACCACCCTAGACGCGCCCGCCCATCCGGGCTCGATGGTGGGGCTTCTCGGGGCCTACCCTTCCTCGAATATCATATCGCCCAAAACTCGCCTCAGAAAGACCCGACGACTTTGGCGCGACACCTTGACGCGAACTCGTCGAGAACCCGAACCGCGGAAGGCCGAATCACGGGTACATTTTGGTTGTTCGAACGCGCGTTCCGTCGAACGAGGAGATGGCGCGCGCGTCGACGCGGTTGAGAGTGGTGATGCTCTCGAGACCAACGGAAGGGGTTCGTCGCATCTTTTTTAGGTCGTCGTGCGGACTGTTCCTTTAGATCCGCTTCGCGAGCCGGAGAAACTGATCTGCGCCTCGATTTCGAGAACGTTCTTCTCGAGACGAACGAGATCCAAAGGCTCCTGAAGATCCTGGAGGAGCAGAAGCATTCTGAGGATTCGGAGGCTCGACGAGTATGAGCACGAGCTTAATTGGGAGCTGTTGCGAGCGGATTCGAAATACCGACCTGTCGGTGATACGCGGCGGATCCTCGAGTAAAAATTTGCGTCGTCGAGCAGTGCTTCGCGGTTATTTCGGCGACAGCTGGGACCAAAAAACTGGCCAAGCAAGTCCTCGACGAGAAGAATTTCCAAGCCACTAGGCTGTGTCCCGACGGGCGATGATGAAGACGGATGTATTATTATTTTACGAGACTTTGGAGAAGTACGTAAAACAATTCGAGAGCCGCTCTCCGTCCACTATCCCCCGGGTCTTCTTCGCCGGGGAGGGATGTACATTGGGGGGAAGCATTTTCCCATTTTGGCCGCCATTGCCATTCTCGTCCTCAAGACGCAGACCCTCCGGACGCCCAACCCGTCTACCTACCTGGCTTAAAAAGGCGGCGGTTCATTCATTCATTCATTCATTCTTCTCCCTCTTATGATTTATTTTATTTATTTATTTATTAGGGTTTGTATTCGGTGTGATTCCCTACCCTTTTCTTGTCATCAAGAGGCAAAAGCATCATCATCAAGGAAACCGATGATGATGGTGGCGATGACGATGATGTGACTCGTGTGGCAACATGCTCCGCGTCACGGAGCTCCCCGCGCAGACGACGAGCAGGAAGAAGAAAAAGTCAATCGTCCGGCGGTGGCTGTCGGGGTCGAAGAAGCACCACCACCACCACCACCACCACCACCACCGTCAGGATGATGACGTCGCAGCTCACGCGACGACGACGGCAACAGTGCTCCTCGAGCCGGCGCCGACGGCGCCGACGCCGCCCAAAGCGGCGGCGGCGGCGGCAGAGGATGAGTTTGACGAGGAAGAGGTGCGGGCGTTGCGCGCCGAAGCCGCCGTCGCCGCGGCGGCCGCGGCAGCCGCCGAGGCCGAGCGATTGGCTCCCGTGGAAGTGAAGTCTCCGCGGGCGAACCAGGTGATGGCGCTCAAGGACGGGCGACACTTGAGCTTCGCCGAAGCGGGGGATCCCCTCGGGTTTCCCGTCGTGTGTTTTTTCGGCATCGGAGGTTCGCGTTATCTCGTTCTGCTGTTAGACGACGTCGCCAAGTCGCTCAAACTTCGAGTTATTTCCGTCGACAGACCGGGCTTCGGGCGGTCGACGAACAAGGAGCGATGTTTCCGCGACTTTGCGGATGACGTCGAGGCCCTCTGCGAGACGCTCCGGCTGAAAAAACTCGGTTTGTGGGGATATTCCGTGGGGTGCGCGTACGCGGCCGTATGCGCGCTCTCGACCAAAATTCGGAAGCGTATCGTCGCTCGGATAACCCTCGTGAGTCCGTGGATTCCGCTCACGGCGCCGGGCGTCCCGATCCACTTTAGCCTCGCCCAGTTCTTCCCGCGATCCGTCGGCGAGCTTTTGAGGCCCAACGACATAGCCGAACGACGCAAGGAGCTCCAAAAACGGGGAGCCCAGGAGTCGGCTCTATCGGAGCTCGGCGAGGACGACCTGGCCATGTCGGCACCCTCGGCGAAAATCTCCTCCGTTCATACCAGAGACTCGCCGAGCCTTTTTCTCTGCGGTCTCGGGGCCGAAGAAGAAAGTCGTCCCGAGGCCGACAACGAGCTAACAGAGGTCGAGATGCGTGCCCTCGAAACCCTACCTCGAGGTCCTCGAGTTCTCCTCGCATCCATCATCGAAGCCCAGCGCCAAGGACCCAAGGGCTTTTCCGACGAGTTCACGCTCTGCTGCCGCGATTTTGGCTTCGACTACAAGAACGTCGACTGGCCTTGTCGCGTTTACCACGGCACCGACGATAACTTAGTGTCTACCGAATCTGTCCGCTGGCTCGTCTCCAACCTGCGACACCACCTCCGCAATCCCGCCGACGTCGAGCTCTTCCAAGTCCTCGGCGGCACCCACAACGGCATGGTCTTCGCCATTCTCAAGAGGTCCCTCGCCGCGTTGTCCAACGACGTCAACCAAAAGTCACTACAGGACAAGGGCTATGGCGTCGACTTCCACGACGACGCATCTACTACCGACGACGACGACGACGACGACGACGACCCTGGCGACGACGACGACCCCGGCGACGACGACGACCCTGGCGACCACCATCAAGGGGGGCACGCGCCCTTCTGACGACGCGACAAGAAACGACGGGACCTCTCCTACTAGAACTCCCTTCTCTTCTCCTTTCTGTGACTGCACATACGATCATCTTCTCTCGCCGACGCCGCGTATCCGTTTCTCGTAATACCGACGTCGACGTGCCAATCGCCTCGAGGGCGTCCAAAGCGCGAAGAACCTCCAGTTGTTTGGACTTGGACTTGAATTCGAACGAACACTTGGTTCATCGTCGAGAAAAAAAATGAGGATCTTTCTTCAGCTTCGGGGCGGACCGACCGACCGACCTCTTCCTCCTTCGGCAGACAGACAGACACACACACGCACACACACACACACGCAGACAGAAGGCCTCCTTGCGCCCAACTCGGATCGGAGGAGGAACAGGAACAGAAACAGAAACAGAGACAGAAACAACCCCCCGGAATAAATAATATCGTTCGGGCGCGGGGGTCGTTCGCTTTTTATTGGTCACCCACCACACACCTCCTACTCCATAAACCCACCCGCATCCTTCAAGCCCACCCCACACACACCCCCCTCTTAGCAGTCGACATTTAAAGACGAACACCCAACAGACACTCTCTTCGATCCGGGCGGCACCGTGCCTATACATAGGGTCCGAGCATGGATGACGTGTTGTGATACTGGGTTTTGAATTCCTCCAACAAAGCTCCTGCTGCTGGTAGCTCTCGATATGCGATATGTGAGCCTCTTCTTATTGCTGGTTGGGGCGAGCCTAATGATGATGTGGCGCGACCTGTCGATCGCGAGCCCGCAGGTGGAGGCATTCCGCGGGGGGAACGCGACGGACTGCGATTTCGTGCGGCTGAAGACGCGGAAGGCGGCGGCGCCGGCGTGCGCGCGGGATTTAAGAGGTGTCGCGAAGCTTCAACGGCAGTGGGCCCTCAGCAAGCCCGTGCTGGCGACGTCGCTCGGAGGCGCGGGGACGTGGCGCGCGGCGATAGCGCTGCGCGAGGCGGGGCTCCACGTGGAGCACGAGGCCGTTGGATTGGACGGGTCGGTGTCGTGGTTGTACGCGGTGAGGGCGAGATATTACCCTGGAAAGGCGGCCGTAGACTCGCGAACTCGGTTTCGAAAGGTTCTGCACGTGGTGCGATGCCCCGCCCAGAATGTGGGGGCGCTCTCGACGCACAAACGACAGACGCTCGAGTTCGCCGCGAAGGCTCTGGGCATGGACGCCCCGCCGGACGAAGCCGAAACGTCGTCGCGGTACGAGCTGTCGGCGCGGAGATTAGGGAATGCCGCGTGGCTCCGGTTCCTCGCCGAGGTCTGGTTGCGGTGGAACGAGCGGATCGAGCGGTTCAGCGATGGTTTAGCTCGGCTCGAAGACGAGGACGAGGGCTCGGCGTTGTGCGCGAGGGTCGGCCTGCCCGTGAGGGGAAACCGCTGCGTGTCGTCGGCCGGAACGGTAGCGAGGGTCGCGAGCGCGGTCTCGTTTGCTGCGAGGGACGCGTCGAATCGCTTGTTCAAAAACGGCGACTACAACCCCGCCCGATGCCTGCGCGGAACTTGCGGCAACAACTCCAACCTCTACTACCACCACCGCGACCACGCGACGGTGTCGTGGTCCGCGCTCCGCGACGCCGCCGGACCCTCGTTGGCGGCGCGCATCGTCCGCGCGGCCCACCGGTATGGCTACCGCCTCGAGGACGGCGGCTGTCCACCAAGATAGGAGAAGAAGAAGAAATTAAGCGTAGTACGAGAGCATCCGGCCGGGATTGAAGCCGCCGCCGCGGTCGGTCGAGAGGTTGTGGGGGTTCGAGGCGTCGACGGCCGCCTCGCCGTTTTCTTTTTCATACTTCCGGTCCTTCGTCGTAGCCGCGAGTTCGGCGCGGAGCCAGGTGGTGGCGATCTTGAGCATGGGGGAGGGGTGACCCTCCTTGCGGAGCCGCTTATACAAGTCGAGATCATCGAGGCGACCCTCCCACCCCGTAGTCCCGTCCCTCGCGAGGAAGTGGAGGTGCGAGGGCCAGTCGTCGAGGCCGTCGAAGATGTGGGTCGCGTAGACAATCGTCGCCCCGCGCGTCTCGGTCTCCTCCTTGAGCCAGAGCAAGAGATCTTGGCGGACGATGACGTCCAGACAGGTCGTGACCTCGTCGAGGAGCAGGATATCGAACGGCCGGACTAACCCTAACAACAGTTGGACGCGCCGGCGCTGACCGTCCGACACTCGGTGCATACGCCAATCGGGATCGACTCCCAAGATCTCCATCAAGGCGTCGCGGCGCTCGGGGTAGGTGTCCTGAAGCTTCTGCATCATATCTCCGACGCGAATGTCGGCTTGGAGAGGGCACCCGTACCCCGCGAACGCGACCGTCCGCATGCCCCACTGCGTGTCGAGGAAAGCGCGCGACAGGTTGAGCTTGAGGTCGCGGAAGGCGTCGGTCCCCATGACGCGCACGGCCTCCTCCGGCTGCGTCAGGTGCTTCCCCGCGAGGATCCGAAGGAGCGTAGTCTTCCCGGCGCCGTTCGCGCCGAGGAGAAGACACCGCGACCCAGGAACGAGTCGCATGTTCAGGTTCTTCAGCACCTTGCGCGCATCGGGGTCGGGCAGGCTCGACGGGTACTCAAAGGTCAGGTTCTTCACTTCCACGGCATACTCGCACAAAGGGGCCATATTACTTACTTCTTTGCTCTCGCGTGCGTGTTCTTCTTTTTCTCCCACCTTGTTTTAGTTTGTTTTCGGGGGCAGTTTTTCAGATGAGGGTAAAAAGCATAATATCGTCGCTTAATCAATGATGTTCCTGTTGTGATGGATGATAAGGGTTTGAATATATTTTGGAGGAGGAGGTTATTTAATAAGTTAGAGCGACAGCATGTCGTCGTTCTCCCACTCTGGTGAGGAGCTCGCGGAGGTGGCCGTTCTGATCGACCAGCTGAAGGACGAGGACGCCAAGGTGCGGGTGGTCGCGACCCGGAACCTGTGCAAGATCGCCAAGGCGCTCGGGCCGATCCGAACGCGGGAGGAACTCGTTCCCTTCGTGAGCGAGTCAACGGACGAAGGGGACGAGGTGCTGCTCGCCATGGTGGACGAGCTCGGGAAGCTGCCGAGTTTCGTGGGCGAGCGGTACGCGTACGTGTTGCTGGAGCCGATCGAGGCCCTCGCAACCGTCGAGGAGGCGAGCGTGCGGGAGAAGGCGGTGGAGGCGGCGGCGAGCGTCGCGGCCGCCATAGACACGGAGGAGGTCGGGCGACATCTGGTGCCCGTGGTGCGACGGCTCGCGACGCACGACTGGTTCACGGGACGAATGTCGGCCTGCGGGCTCTTCGCCGCGGCGCTCGGCCGCGATCTCGGACGCGGTCCGCGACGCGAGCTTCGGGACTTGTTCGGAGGTCTGTGTCGCGACGACACGCCCATGGTACGGCGCGTCGCCGCGTCTGCGCTCGGGGGCGTCGTCAAGGCGGACGCCGACCTCGACCGCGACCGGTACCTCGAGCTCTTCCGGTCCCTCGCCGACGACGACCAGGACAGCGTGCGGCTGCAAACTGTCGAAAACTGCGTAGCTCTCGCGTCCAAGTTTGACGAGCGCGACGTCGTGCCCGTCGTCCTCGCGACCGCCGCCGACCGGTCCTGGCGGGTGCGGTGGAGCGCCGCCGAGGCCTTCCCGCGGATCTGCGAGGCCTGCCGCGCGGCGGATTCCCCGGCCCTCAGAGCATCGCTGTGTTCGGTCTTCGTCGACCTCCTCAACGACGTCGAAGCCGAAGTTCGCGTCGCGGCGGCCGTCGCCGTCCCCCGGGTCGCAAAGACTTGCGGCGATGACGACCTTTTGATGCCCTCGATCGAGGCCCTCGCGACCGACGCCTCCCAGCAGGTCCGGGCGGCCCTCGCGAGCGCCGTCGGGTCGCTCGCGTCGGCGGTGGGCGACGCGCGCGACCGCGTCCTCCCCGTCCTCCTCGGCCTCCTCCGCGACGCCAACAGCGAGGTCCGCCTCAACGTGATATCGAATCTCGCGAGCGTCCACGACGTTGTCGGCCCCGACGTCTCGAAAATCCTCGTTCCCGCCGTCGCTGACCTCTCCAAGGACGCCAAGTGGCGAGTCCGGGCGGCCGTCATCAGACACGTCCCCGTCGTCGCCGCGAGGCTCGGCAAGCTCGACGACACCTTGTGCACCTCGTGCGTCGCCTGGCTCGCCGACGACGTCGCCGCGGTCAGGGCCCTCGCCACCACCAATCTCAGGGCCCTCGCCAAACTTTTCGGGCCCGCCTGGACCAAGAGAGTCGCCGTCTCCAGGGTCGTCGACATGTGTCGCCATCGCTACTACCTCCGCCGCGTCACGGCCCTCAAGGCCTGCGCGGCCCTCGCCGACGTCGTCCCCCCCGACGCCCTCAGACTCATGCTCCTGCCCGCCGTCCTCCAAGCAACCGACGACCAGGTCCCCAACGTCAGATTTAACGCCGCCCAAACCCTCTACGCCCTCGCCCTCGCCCTCGCCCGCCCCAACGACGATCTCCCCCTCAGAACCCACGAAGACGCGATGGACACCACCGACGAGCCGCCCGCGATGCTGGACATCGTCGGCTCGCGCGTCATTCCCCGACTCGACCGCCTCAAGGCGGAGGACCCCGACGCCGACGTCCGCGACTTTGCAAAAAGAGCCAGGGACGACATCGCTTCCTTTTAGTAGCTATCACGCCATCCATCCATCCCCTCCCTCCCCTCGTGGTGTGCAAAATACGTGTCGAAATTCAGTCTTTTTATATTTTATTGGCAGGAGGAGAACTAACAAACAAACAGCCAGCCAACACCCCGATCTCTTTTTTTTTTTCCCTGAGATCACGAGTCAGGGGGGGGAGGCTCAATTTTTTGTCGGTTGGGTGGGTGCCACCCGGGCCAAAGGCTCTTGCTTCTTCTTCTTCTTCTTCTTCTTCTCCTCCTCCTTGGGCAGAAGAAGTGTTTTTTTGGGAAAACAAAAAAAATAAGAAGACGAGGAGGTGTGTGTGTGTGTTTGATTTTTTTTTTTTGGGGGGGGGGTACCCTGCTCCACACCACGGTATTGCGAACATGCCGCTCGTTTCTTCTTCTTCAATAATATTCGCCTCGAGCTAGCTAGCTATGGGGAAGGGTGATCTTGAGCTTGCCGGCCGGTTTTGGCGACCCGCACGAACTGGGAGGAGTAGTCGGCCTCGGAGGATTTTTCGTTAGCGTTGGTAAACAAACACCAGTTGCTGCCGGAGACGGTTGCGGTCGGGCCGCCGGTGATGTAAACGCCGTGCACCTCGTAGCGGACCACAAGGGCGCCGTGCGACATGCGCAGCACGGATAAGCACCAGACCGTTGTTGGCAGCTATTGGTGTGTTCTTGGTGTGTGACTTGTGGTGCTCGACGAGGTAGACCACACGATCGAGCGTCTGATCCACCTCCTTCAGCCCGAAGCTGTTCTCCCCCGAAACTCGTCTAAAAACAAGGCCGCGTCCGAATGCGCCACGGCGCCGGAATGACATAGCCTTTAGCCACGCCCGACGCATTAGGCAGGCCACTAGTTATCGAGTTGTGAGTTCAAGCCTGTCAGTCAAACCACGTGTTTTTTTGGTTTCGTTGCTATATGGTTATAAAGCGAATTTCCTCTAGACGGGGCGCCATTTGTCACGCTCGCGAGTGGGAGAGAAAGATGTTTTCATTGGTGCGTCCAAGTTGCGGAGTGCCTTGACCCCGGCGGCGCGTGAACTGTGGGGCTCCGACCCGCGGGGGCGTTTGGAGGCGCACCAGGAGGAGAGAATCTTGAATTCGGCATGCGGGCGACATGGCCTGCCTGCCGCGCGGAGTTGACTGCGAGAGATATAGGAATCAATGGTCTCCACGATCCAAGCCGCCGGAGAGGAGGGTTGACGTTTTGATATGATGTTTCGAGGTTTGGCGAAGTGAAACGCGGCACGTCGCGCATGCGCACTGTACGCGAAAGCATCGTAGGAGAGATTATAGACTGCGGCGGCACCAGAAAAAAAAAGAGAGTTTCCTGCTCACCCTGGTACGGCCACGTCTATTCGAGGATGCCAAACAGGGAGCGGGTATTCTCTCGCCGCCATACACTCACTACCAGCAGATCGCCGATCCTCTAACTCGAGGGCGGCGTCAACCTCAAATAGGGGGCGCCCGCGACAGCAAGCGCATATGTCGCGGAAATGATACGGGACATCAGGCGGATCCGGAGAGACCGTTGTCTTTTTTACCGCTACGTGATGGATGGACAACCTCGGTTATCGGTGATTCCGCACCGTGGAGGATGGTGGCGAGGATATGAGCGACGTATCCACAGTTCGGCGCTTGGCAGAGACGTACGTATCTCTGGGCATAAACGGGCGTTGATGGTCGTTCGAGTGCGCGCGAGGTAGCAGTAGTGTCGCGAGTGGCAGTTAAAGATAGCAGCTCGGATTCAGTCAAACAACACACAACTCGAGCGTCGAGATCGACAGCGAGAGTTAAATTACATGAAACTGAGTAATGAAGAGTGTTGGGATTCGCGAGCGTCGACGTTACGCGATCTGCCCAAGTAACGCATTTCTGATTTGAAAGACGGCTGCCAAAATACCTTATTTAAAAGCCGGAGTGACGGAGGGTCGTCTCCATTTTCCCTTTTTTTTTTCGTTTCGAAGGCCGGGACGAGCGGTCCCATCCTAGAACACGGCAGCAGCAAATGAAGAATTAGACGACGACGACGACGACGAGGAGGAGGACGACGTAGTGGGCTGTAAGCTGTCGACGACGATGCGAGGTTGTCCCGGGGACGAATCCGAGTATGGTTTTCACTTGGTGAAGATCTGGTGAGAGCGGCAAGGTTGACATTATTCTAACCAAACGAGCGCAGGTGCAAAGGTAATCAATCGGGCGTGATAGCCTGAAAGTCTCCCACACGCGGAGATGGTTCAGGAAAGAGATGACAGACGTTTTGCGGGTTCGATGGTTCAGCGGCCAATTAGATGTGGTGCATTTCAATCTGCTGAAGCTTCACTTACTGAGATGACTGCACCGCCTGAGCATCGTTTGCTGTAGAGCCATATATACGACAAGAACATCCGGCGCGACGCGACCAATCCTGAGTAGTAGGCAGATGACGATATCGAAGGTGTGACTGATCTAATCGATGATGCACACGCGTTTTAATGCACGGTAGATTGAACTCGCGGATATCTCGGGCCCGATCACGAGAATCAACGGCGGCCACGAGGAAGTATACAGCATCTCATTGCAGAGCGGTTACCCACCACCACTCCAGCGGGAAAGCCTGCCATGTGCAAGCGGCGAAAATAATCTCGCACTCATAATACTGGTAGTGTTGGCAGTTCGCTGGAATCGCTGCTCGTCCAGCCTTCGGGCGTCGTGGTACATAACAGGTTTTCGCTTTGCAATTTTGCTGGGATAGGTGCTAACAATTTACTCCACCTTTCGGAGTGTTGCGGTGAGGAGCATTCTCTGAAGCATTGGTTGTTGACACGACCTTCGATTCCTGCGCAGCAAACTCGGAAAGAATACATATCTTATGGCGCATGGTTGCTGGTTTTGATTTTGTGACCCTGTACCGTGTTGTCACCTTGGCATTGGTTTTCGTCACGCTGACACGACGTATCGGACGTTGGAGACTAGACTCAATTCGCATCCTGATGACGTCGCCGTGATATCGGGTTCGAGCGTGCAGGATGTTCCGCTCAAACACAGCGAGCTCAGAAAGGTGTGACTGAAGGGCACGTCAGGTTTTTCTCTCCCGCTAGCGATTCGAGCGGGGTGTGGAAGCCAAGCCCCGATGTTGCCGCAATCATGCGATGGGGCAAAGGCATTGAGTTAGGAAGCGAGGGAGAAACTGTTACCAGGATGGGCCGCGTTAGATTCACACCCGAGACCACTTACCGCGGGGAGTTGCCCTTATGTTGCGCTCTTTAGGGATATAGATGGAATGTGCGAAGCTTCTGATACACGGGCGAGCTCTTGACACTTCTCGCTGCCCTCACCGAAGGCGTCGATAAGCGATAGTCAACCGCAACTTCCGCGACGACGATGCCTCTCCGGCGACAGGCGCAGCCACGCAGAGACCGTCGGTGCAAGGAATCGCGTGTGGAGCGGGATGTGCGAACGTGAGGCACATGGAGAAAAGAGCCTAATAACCCCGAAAATCGGAAAGAACGTGGCACAGTTCAAGCGTCAGTGACTACATTCTGAGTGTACGTCGCCTAATGCCACGTGTTTTCGTTGTCTGAGAGTAAAAATTTAATTTCCTCAAGGCACAGACGACGTTCAACGGCCACAAACTCGCTGTTTTGGACGTGGTGGACTCGCTGGGTCTGGGGGTTACTACTGCTTTATTTTCTAGCGAAAAGTGTATGGTCAAATAGGCTAACCCCGGAGGAGAAGCCGCCCACACACTTTTATATCGCTATATTGGGTTTTAAGGTCGACTGCTAAGAGGGTGGGTGCTAGAAGGTTTTGGTGCGTTGTGCGGGGACATGATAGGGATGTGCCTGAAGGGCGTAGATGGGTATGCGGGGCCTAGTCGATTTCATCGCCGAGCCGCGAGGCAGGCGAAGGGAGGACGAGCCTCGCTGTGTTGAACGCGCGCGGTCGTCTTTCTAGTCCACGTCCGTGGAACCGAAGGGCGACTGTGTCGGCGTCGCAGTCCTGGCTATAGCACACCTCGGCCACGAAGTCTCGGGTGAACGAGCGTGCTGCGAAGCAGACGATGTGTCGACGATCGTAGTAGATACTCGGAAAGGTTCGATTTGTTGGACGAACACCGTATCGCGCGGCGACTTCTCGTCAAAATTTTCATACACCGTAGAAGGTCATTCTGCCGATGGTCCAATTATTCGTGTGGCCACGCGCGAAGAGGCCACGCCAGACTAGTTTGCCGCGTGTCTTGTGCAGAAACAACAAACAAGATCACTAGGATATTGAGCTAAATGTCCATCTGTCCTCCCAACTCTTGGTAAGGCTTTCCTATATCCATGTTGTTGAAGGGAAAGCGCCTACCCAGATACATCGCGCGTCTACTGAGCTGCCGTGGACTATTGGCACCTCGACGATCTGCTGTTGGGCGACGATGGCTGCTGAGTGCAATAGAAGAAGATGCAGTGGGTGTCCTAGGAGGGGGTTTTCCCGCACGGCCCGTTTCGCAAAATGTGGACACCTGCTGCTGCGGAGGGTATGCACACGTGTCAGAGAAGCGCGGAGGAAGAGACCACCCGTCGGCGGATTGTGGCCGTCGATCGTAGTGCCTTGAAAATTTGCTGTGAACGGACCGAGTCACGACATTAAACCACATGGCATGAGTGGCGACAAACACACAGAATGTAGCGCCTGCCCCGCGGCTCGGCGGTGACCCTGACAAGGCCCCGGGGTGCACCCGCCTTGTAGGCACCACTCACTCACACCGGTCCAAACCACTGAGCTGCACCACCCTTGGAACCTCCAAGCCCCCACATGCTCACCCCCCTCCTTTAATAATAACAGTCGACCTTTAAAAACCCCATCCCTCTCGTGTTCTAACGCACCAAAACATTATTAGCCGCGCGCACTCCTTTCTCGCCAGACCTTTATAAATAAACCCCTCACGACTCACACTACTGAGGCTCGAGGAGCCAAATCAGAATAGCGGCTGTGCCACGTTTCAGAAGGAGGTCACGCACGAACGTCGAGGATCAGAAATTCGATCAATCGGTCACTGTCGATCACACAGCTAGAAGTCATGGCTGCCAGGATGCTGTCCTGTGCCTTTCGTCGCGTTCATCCCGAGCTCGCGCGCGCAGTCGATCACCGGCGTTCGCCCGCGCGTTTCTACGCCCTCCTTAGAGGATCCGATGGAGGCGGTGCCGGCGCGGTGAAGGTTGCACCCAAATCGGTGGCGCCTGCAGCGCCCATGGAAGAACCGATAACGTACGACGAGGTGCGCGCGGCCGTGAAGTCTTGGTGTGACGGCATCATCAAGATCGGGAAGGTGTTCCAGGAAGGCGGCGACTACAAGGCCAAGGCGATGGAGGTGATCGAGTCGAACTACGCGTTCTCGCACGACACCGCCCCGGGGAACCAGCTTCTCTTCAAGCCGACTAAAGCGGCCGAGCATCCATTCCGCTCCCAATTTGACGAGTTCGTGTCCTACTTCGTCGGCGATGGGAAGTACTGCGAGGACGCGGGTTTCGCCATTGCTCCGTGGTCCAAGATCCGCTACGACATGTACGGCGTCTACATCACCGGCCCGACCGCCACCGTCTCCGGCAACTACTGGTTCACCAATGCCAATGACGCTTCCGAGACTAAGGTCGAGTACACCTTCCAGTTCGTGCGGGTCGCCAACCCAGCCGGCAAGCTCAAGATCGTCCTGCACCACAGCTCTATTCCTTACTCGCCCTAATAGGCTGCTTATCCGCTGCTGTGGTAGCTGTGTACTAATTACGATCGGAGATGGCTTCTTCTTCTTCTTCTTCTTCCAAGGCCCCACTTGAATGTTGTGCTGTTATATTATGGCGCCGCGGAAGTGTGGGTGGATCGAGGACGGCGGTGGAGAATTTTGTGAGATAGTTCGCTCGGGAGTCAGCCGACGCCACAGTCCAGGTCCCATGATGTGCGCCCAGTGACGACAACGAAACGGAACGCGCGCATCACCATCCTCAAGCCGCAGGGTGCACGAGACACACCTTTTCGGACCCCAATGAGATTCGTCCCCTCGTCCTCGTCGTCGTCGACAGCTATCAAGCCACGGGTCCAGCGTCGGAACCCTTATATTTCCCGCCACGCGCAACTTTGGATCCAATATCAGCCCTCACAGAGAAGACCACGACACAGTTATGGTAATGATTAGAACGAATTTCCCGACGGCGGCGACCGTGAGCTTGAATGGCTTCTGGGGATTTTATTATTTGCCCGGTATGCACATCTCCTCCTGCATGCATGCAAAAACCCCGTCGATCAACATATCAAGCACGATGAAGAAGGTGGGTCTATGAATCTTACCGCTAAGAATGTGAAGGCTGGGTTTTGTAAAGGCGACTGCTAAACACGTAGGGTCGGTTAAGAAACGTGGGGGTCCTGCGCCATAGACAAAAAACCTCAAGGAATGAATGGCAAACTGAAACACGCACCCCAAAACTAACTAACTAACTAACTTCAGACCTCTCCCGAGCATGGGAGCCAGGCCGGACCGACAGGAGCCAGTCCGGAATCACGGGCCTGTAGACGAGGGGCGCCGAAAGGTGGGTCGGCGGAGAGTGATCATCAAGCTTGTCGCCATGCGACGAGGAGACCGCGATGTGACTGACAACCAACTCGCCGATAACCTTCCGTCTGCGCCCCCCGGCCATACCCCGTCCCACTGCGAACGTTCCGGCTGCCAACCGGCCCGCCCGGGAGGCGAATAGGTGCCAACCTACGCCGGGAGAAAAAAAATGGCCCCGATTTGCCTCGATAATACTATCCGTAGCCGCTGCCAAACTGAGAAAGTTCGTCGGAGGCTTGTGTTATGGCCAAAGTGTGTAGGTCGGGGTCGTCATGTGCGGCTGTATGAAAGAGGGGACGTTGCGTAAAGAGGAGCGGCATGCAAACCCGCGGGCCCATGATCGTCGACGCGACATCGCTCTCGAGTGGAACTAAGGCCAATCGGAGTGGCAGGGGGAACCATGCATGCGGGTGTCAATCAGCGTCGCCATCCATCCATTCGTTCATAAACCATCAAGTCCCTTGTCTTTGATCCCCTCGTTCTCCTCGCAATCTCGTCGTCGTTATCATCGTATTTATTGTTCGTCGACTCAAAGCGCTTGGCACCGTTGAAGATCGCTGGACGATCTATTCGGCGTCATCGTACTTGACAAATACCAGCCCCAAAATTAATTAATTCCGGCGTCAGTGTATCACCATCAAGATCGATCGTCTGGCCGGGCATCCAGTTGACGCATCGCTGGGCAGCTAGCTCCCAGAGCACCTCATCATCGGAAGTGGTGAGCAGCGAGTCAGTCGCTACTTCTGCTTCTTCTTCGACGCGCGTCGTTCCTTAGCGCGGCGCTCGAGTTTCTCGTCGCTCACGAGCCGCCGCCGAGACCCGAGACTCCGGGCGCCGCGTCGTCGCGGAACTCAGGACGGTGCGCGTCCCCGGCACACCCAAATCGTCGGTCATAAGCTCGCGGCGTTCCGACTTAATGACGTCGTAAATGTGCTTCAGGTGCCAAGTCATAAACGGTGCCGGCCTTGCTAATGGTTGCGTCCTATGTTTAGGAGTTGAGGTCCATCGTTGAGCCGATTCGAAGCTGAACGAAGTTCGGCTCTAGATCCTCCACAGGTAGCCAGGCAATTGCTCGATGTTGAGGCGCGCGTTGACGGACGAGTTCTTGTCTTGCTGCCCGGCGCGAGCGCGGCCTCGTCGACGAGGGGCTTGACGTATGAGCCTTGGCGGAGTCGGCGATCTCGGGCATCTATTCGACGGCCTCGGCGTCTCTGGCTTGGTGGAGGTTGATGGCGATTTCCCGGCGCCGATCAGCCTGCGCCGTGCATTCCGCGCGGCCGAGACGAGCTGCCTCGATGATGGCCAGCCCGACGTCATCGCCGAGATTTTCGAGACGTCCGCTCGAATCTTTGTCGTCGTATCAACGGAGACAATTTTCTGGCGCTTCTTCACAGCATAAATACCGGCGCCGCGACCGAAGAAGGACGCCGCCGAACGCGCTTTCGACTTGCATGTTGGGAAAACATCCCGGCATAGCACTTGAGGGAGCCGAACTCGTCTTCGACCAGATTCGCGTTATGGTGCGATCATTCGCAGGAATGGCGCAACTCCGAGGATTGGGTGGCCGCGGCGAGGTCCACGTCGTCGCCTTGGCGCATGGCCTGACTGTTCTCGAAGGTGTGGAGCCCCAGCCTTCGATTATCTGGAGCATGCAGTATCGTAGACCCACGCGCGCACAGCCGCGACATCGGCGGAGATTTCGTCCGACGGTTGACCGACAGCCTGATCAAGGCCGCTTTAGAAACTTGGCGTAGGCCTCCACGAACAAGTCGAACGCCTCGTACTCCGCTCACGACCTGCGGGTAGTTGTCTCGAAGAACGCGCGCGCCTGCTCGTGGATTCGCGCCATTTCGAGAACGGACCAGTCGCCGAGGTCGCAGGAGGCGGCGAAAAAGCGGAAGGGTGAACTTGTCGTGGGTGATTTCCCGACCACCTCGTAATAAGATACCGATGAACTCTTCGCGGTGAGCGTGTTCAAGGGACAGAAACCTACTACTTGAGAGAGTGGCTGATGGGAGCACAGAGGCTACAACGCGTTTTCACTTCCAAACTGAGGTGAAGGGATGGACTAGGGGTCTGGGGTGTTTAAAAGTCGACTGCTAAGAGGAGGGGTGCGAGCTGAGGCACGGGCGTTGACGGGGGTCTAGGGTTCCTATTTGTAGGGGGAGGGTCAAGGGGAAGGGTAAGAATCCGTCAATACCTCCATGAATGAGGCTATGGGGCGAAGAAGCCCAAAGCTCATTCGCCGGTGAGTCGTGTTGCTCCATTCGCTGACCATGTAGTGACGTTGAAGTTGAGTGTCATTATGGTCAATCAAGAGCAGGCTCGGAGGAGTTTCTTGAAACGTGGGATGAAAGTTCTTTGCACGAGGCAACACAAGGTCTGTACCCTCGTCTATGTGCGTGAGTATGCCTTTCTGTTCGTTATAGTCCACGTCCGCCAGGAAAGGTGCGAGTCGTAGAAATTCCACATAACGATGACCCCGACTAGGTCCCGCATACCTATCTACGCCCGTCAGGCACATCCTTCATACCCCACAAACCACGAACATCCTCCATACCCCACACACCCCCTCTTAGCAGTCGACCTGTAGTGGTTTTTCTCTCAGATACCCGCCCCTCTTGGCCGGACCAGAGGCCTCAACAAGCCCTTTCTCCCAACCCGAACCGCGGTTGAAACCACCACACGCCCGATCTCAGCGTAAACACTCACGCCATCTTAAAATCGGACAATCAAATGAGGGTAATAAATAGCAAGAAGACAGCAAGAAGGAAACAATACAAATGCCTGGTACATTGGGTTCAGTAGAAGCGCAGGTGAGGGTGAAAAGGTGACACCCCCCCCCATAATCGCAAGGTCAGTGCCAGGGCAACAATCAGGGTAAGTCAGGTGGCAGGCAGGCAAGTGGGGGGATGGGCGTTACTGCCACAGACCTTTTTAAGACAGAGGCCAGCCAAATGCATGGGGCGGAGGCTAATCCCAGCACTGTGTGGCAGTAATGCCCATTTCCTCTCACGTGCCTGCCTGCCACCTGACTTACCCTGATTGTTGCCCTGGTATTGACCTTGCATTTATGGGGGGGGGGTGTCATCTCGACATCTTCACCTGCGCTTCCACTGGACCCAATGTACCGGGCATTTGTATTGCTTTCTTGCTGCCTTCTTAATATTACCCTCTATTGATTGTTCGATTTCGTGATGGCGTATGGTATTACGCTGAGATCGGGCGTGTGGTGGTTGTGGCGGCAACTCCCGCCTCCTAAGGCTTACCCCTCTTCTAGCCCCCCCCCTTATCAGGGGCACCCTACTCCGTTCCGATGATGTCAGAGTTTTCTCTGACATCATCTTCCTTTTCCGTGACAGGTGTCACCTTGATTTCTGATTTTCGATTATCCTTGATCATAAAGCAACAGCCGATCCTCAAGTTGAGAGGACCAGGCGCAGGAGTTGTTTGTGGTCGCGTGGCGGGAGAACGGCCATCCTCGTCCAGTGATCCCACCAAGGGCACGGACGCGATCGGCGAGCCAGGATTCGAAGGCACGCCAGTTAGCCCCTAAAATTCTCCTTACGCCACAGGTGGTGGAGGAATACGAGATTCGAGCGACTATATCGGTCGCAGCGAACTAGTGCATCTTGCATTCTCTACACGGTCCGGACAAGCCGTGCGCGCCCTGATCAAGCGCGCCGACAAGGAATTCCAGAAGGACCATTGCCGTGGGAAAGTTCCCCGGCCGGATACGTTTGTCGTCGGAAGTGACGACGCGCGATTTGGTGCTAACCGACGCGCAACCCGGGTACCGCTGCCGCAGGCGAGCGGAGTGAGATCGCAACTCACGGATAAGGCATTGTTTGCCGGGCAGAGAAGAGTTCTGCCGCCCACCGTACGGATAGATTTGTCGGTGGAAGACGCACGCAACGACGATATTGCGCGTGTCGTGGACGATTAGAAGTTCCGGAGCCGAAGGAGCACGAGAACGACGACGACTCAACCATTTTGGACCCGCTTTGATCTCGGCCGAGTAGAACGAGCCAGAGCCGATATGGAAGACGATGATGCTGCCGTCGAGCAGCTACGATATGAAGAACCGCCAAGCCGTCAGGATGAGACGAACGAGCGGAATGATGATGATGACAATGATGACGATGAAGAAGAGCACGATACAGAGGTTGACGAGGAAGAAGAGCTAAATTACAACTACGACAAGCCCACGGAGAGACCGGCGGGAGGACGATCGACAGCTCCGTCAACGCGTGCAGAACCCCCGGATGCAACGACAATGAATGAGTTCTACGAGGCTCACTTGCGGGCATTACGCGAAGAGAACGAACGCGCGCAAGAACGACTTTTAAAACAAATAGGGGGAGAGAACGAACGAAAAGAACGGCTACAACGGAAGGAGAACGAAGAATTAAAAGAGCAACTGCGCCGGGCCAACGCTCGAACGGACGCCTTCCAGGAACAAATAAGCTCGTTGACCCGTGAAAGAGACGAGTTACGTACGCCGAGTCGATCAAGGCGAGCGAGCAGCCCGGAGTCCCGAGCTGAGGAAGAGCCGCCGACTACACGACCACGCGCGAAAGCTAGAAAGCCGCGCTATGAAGACGATGAGGACGAAGAAAAGGAGGAGACGCGCGGAACCGGAAAGATCGACACCCAGGAGTTCTTGATGGGTTTTACGGATCGACTCGCGAGCGCGTTAGCTAAACACGATCGCAACAAGGAGCGGCGATCAACCTCTGGATTAAAAACCGAAACTTTTAAACTGGTTCTCGATGGACGCGATCAGGATCAGTTCGATTTAGATGCGGGTGCGGTGATGCGTACATTAGCCGAAGACCATTTCAGCTTGGAGAAATTCCGATATCTGCTTCCCGCGACCCTGCGCGACACGGTCGCACCGATTTTTCGAGAACACTTAAAGAAATATGAAGACCTGTGTAAAGACCTCGATCACCCAGCGTCTTTCTATTTATGTCGGGATATCGACGATGAGGAGTACGGTTCCGTGGTACGACGGATACGACGATTGAACGAGAAGTATTGCCTCAAGATTTTGAAATATTTCCGAGAGAGTTGTCCGCTGCCGGTGACGGCAGAGGAATCATTACGAAAGTTACAATGCACGACCCAAGCGACCGTTCCGAAACGCTCTGGAGAACGTCACGTGCATACATATTGCATTAAATTTCAGCAAGAAGCCATGGCATACTGTTCCGTGGCCAACCGCGATCTCAACGACGTGGAGATCATCTCTTACTTGATACGTGGACTGGAGTCCAGCGAATTGAAATTCCGCGTGCGAACGATGCGCAGCGGACACCCGATGACGTATAAGACGTTTACGTCTACGTTGTCGCTGATTACGCGGCTCGAAAACGACTTCGCAACAGCCATGGCGGAGAAGAACAGCCGAAACTTGATGAACCCCTCGAGCGGGAAGCCGCAGAAGCCGCCGCCTGGACGCGGAGGACGAGCTCTCGTCTCGGGAACGAAAGAGAAGACGACGAAATATGAAGCCTTACGCCTCGAAGAAAAAGTGGTTCGAGAGGACGTGCCAGGACTGTGGGTTTTTCTTAGCGACCCACGACAAGGATGAACACGGGAACCGCGTCATTTGCAACCGCGAGCCCGACGACTATTATGTAGCGATGTGCAAATACATCGAAGACGGCAGAAAGCCCATTTCGCGAGGACGATGGGAGAGCCGACAAAGGAAAAATAATCATTCGCGTGACGACGGTAGTTCTAATGCCACCTTCGGTTCGAGCGCTGCTCACGATATTCAGAGCAGACTCAATGATATGAGCACGCAGCTAACCACGGTTATGAGTACCGTGCAGCACTTAACAGATAGACGCGGCCGATCGTCTTCGACACGAACAGGCCGTCGAGATAGCCGGAGCCCCCGACGCCACGACAAGAGCCGTAGTAGCTCGTGCCAGCGCCGACGGAAAGATAGCAGGAGCTCCAGCCGACATTCACGCCGCCGCCGGCGACGAAGATCTCGCGATCGAGATTCGGACGATGGTCGTTACCGAGAAGACTCGGGACAGTCGTCTGCAACGTTCGCATTTACGACCCCTTGCGGTCAACAGTTACCATTAGGAGTGACGGTGTACCCGAACACGGACACCCGCACCGACGACGCAGCCGACGCCCTTGCCGCGGCTGCATTCGAAGATCTTGCCCGCCCACCGATGGACGAGCCACCCAACGACGTGCTGACCAATCGTCGGTCTTTGGCACAGATTTATGAGCAGATGTCGAGCGATGAGCTCGAAGATTCGAGCGAGGAACTTGAAGCTACACGATACTGGGAAGGCGATTCAGATTCGGAAGATGAAGAAGCTACACTTTGTGAACCAGTGTCTGCGTTAACGTTATTTGACGAGTCGTCCATGGACGACCCACCGTTTATTTTTGATGAGGAAGCCCTCGATGCCATCGGCTTATCTTTGGACCCTCCAGAGACGACCGCTGGCGACCGAACTGGCTGTGAGCCAGACATGAATTTCTGCAGTGATAGCTCGTGCGCGCATTCGACTGATGAGACGATGACAAGCGCGGGTATTGCAGACGACGATTTTACGACAGAGTTGACGTCGGGGACGACGCCATCTTTTCTTGCGGACCCCCCCGAAACGGTTTCGATTACTACGGATCGAGACACGGATACGCCGCCGGAAGAAAAGGATAGATTTATGAAGAAGATTAGCAGCGTTCTCGAGTGTGACGAAGACAAGCAGACGTGGAACCTGCAGGATTGGTGGACGAAAGCTCGGAATTTCTTGCTGAAGAAGCCACCAGAACAACCGCGCAGCTGCAGACTCAAAGCCGCAGCTGACACGGAACCGATCGCCGATGCTGATGAGGATCAGCAGGCGACGAATGGATTTACAGATGCATTCTGGAAAGACGAAATGAATGATTTATGGGAGGGGTCCTTTGCTTCCGTGAACCACGAAGACCAGGATCCCTTACCAACACTGATTCCCTCTGAGATTGTCTTGGAGGAAGAGCGGAAGCCGCCAGATAAAGAGGCTGCCGCGAGCGTTATGGCTAGGAAGCCAACAACAGATAATACGAAAGCTCAAGCCGCGGTATCGATGCCCAACCCCGGAGATGAGCGAATCAGAGCCCGATGTGCTCACACTTCGTTGACGCCGCGAGACGGCAAGACGATCGAAGATGATTTGATTACCCTCCGTTGTTTAGATACGGGTTCTCTAACGTTTATGGCCTGTCACATCTACAGGAATCGTGACGGTCCGAAATTCTCGACGACCATCGGTGTCGATGGAATGGCCGATGTTTCTTTATATTTGCCGAGAAATGGTCAAAAAGTTGACCAAAGATCAGTTGATTTTCGATGAAGGCGAACTTCCGATTAAGCGCAAGCTGTACGGATCAGGATTGAATACGACGACGATCCATCGTTGGATCGCCCTTCGGGTCGCTTTCGCCGACGACTTCGCTGCCCCCATTGTCGCTATTGTAGCCGATACGAATTTGCTTGTTCCTGTTGGGGGCGCGATATACGAATTTTAGGAGCCATCGTGGATTTTCCCCATGATCGGATCTGTTTTTGTCGAACCCAAGTCGTCTACGGGCGCAAGAAGATTAAAGTTAAGGATGAACGAGTCGATGCACCAATCGTGACCTTTCGATCTATTTACGATCGAAATCCGATAACCGTACCGATTTACAATCATCAACACGATGCTTTCGGCAGAGTCTCGACCTGGTCAAGACTCGAGTTTATGCTCGTTTGAGCACGATTAAAGATCTCCGAAGCCCGCCGCCGGAACGTAAGGTAGCCATGGCTACGCGGGGACATGCTACGACCAAATTCTCCCCAGCTCCGGGAGAAGACGCGCGAAGTAATCGCTTATGCCGCGCGCACGCTAAATCGAGCCCGGTCGAACGTACAATCTACCGGTTATTTTGTCGAAGCCTATGGAAAAAGGACAGGTTTTCGTCGCTACGTTTGCTGAGAACGAGCAGTTGGGAATTGTCGAAGGAATGTTCTTCTTGCGAAGAGCGCGACCGGTCCGCTGCTCGGGTGGCAGTTACTGCCACGGAAGAAGTGCCGACGATCGTCACTCAAGGCGAAGCCCTTGCGATTGGTGATATCGTTAGGTACGAAGATGAGTTGAACGTCTCTACGATCAACGAACTTACGAAAGAATGTGAAGAAGGATACGACAAGGGAACCTTTCTTTCACCGTTTCTGTCGCTAGTCATTGACGCGATGCGACGAATCTCCCCGCCGATGCTGCTGAGCACGGTGCAGAAGGACGCTATGACCGCTATGACGGACAAGTCCACCCTCAAACGACTTGAAGGCAGCGACGATTTCGCTCGAAGGTCAGAAAGATGAAAAAGAAATGCCGCGAGATCACCGAAGCGGAGATCCGCCGCCGATATGAAAAGGTTCAATGGCTTCCAATCACTTATCGCAAGGTGGTGATGGTTCAGTGGAGCCGGAGGCAGTACTTTAGGTCTCCAACGAGCCAACGAAACGTGTGGGACGTCGTTTCGAGTCGTGCTAGCACTCGATGCGTCGGACACCGCCAACCAGATCCACCACAAGAACTTTCCGAATATTCCTGTGGTGCAGCACACATTGTGTGGTCGCTATGTTACAACCTTACGGTTGATCGAATCTTATTTACCCTACGCGGAATGGTCGTCGTCGATGTGTGTCGCGTCGCCACCCTGCGTACACTCCGCTCTGTGCAACTTGACTTCCAGAGATGTTGGGAAGGAGTCACCGCTACCCACTGGACGATGAAATTATGCAAGATGGCTGGTTTCTTCATGTGGTTGATAGAGCAGGAGGCTTCGATTATTTCTTACGTTGCACGTTTGCACCCTTACGTTTACGTCGTCAATTTTTACGACATAACTCCTAGTTTGATGAGCTGTCGTGTGCGATTGTTGGTTTCCAGCCATCCGCTCCATTTGCGCGCAGTTCCAAAGACTTGCAAGAATATGCAGCAAAAGTTCGCCGCAGCACTTGGTTACGCCGACGAACGACATTTACTTCAGATGAACAATTTAGGATCATCACGAGCCGCGACAGACGCAGCTTATACTGTTACGCGTGTCCCGCTTCGCGTAGGACCGCACCGTTCTGATTACAGATCTCTGAATCTGGAAATGACTTCGGAGTTGCTGACGATGCCCCCTGATTTTGAGTGGGCCGGCTTCTCCAGGACGACCTCGTTGAAACACTTGGCGTCCGTCGTGCCACCTGACACGATGGCCTTATTAATGCTCGATCTGCACAACTCTGTGACCAAGGAATTTCACCTGAGCGGCGAAGCTTTGCCGTCAGCGTTGAGTCCTGCAGACCGACCGTTTGATTATTATTTACAAATTGATGAAACCACCCTTCGTCACGTACAAGTTCCGCTGTTAAACACGCGCACACGTGTCATAAGATGGGTGTCGACTGATGATCTTCAAGATCACACCAAATGGAAACCTCCAGAGGTACCGTTGATTCCGCCTGCAACAGATGAGCCGGGGACGTCTCATGCTTCTTCTGCTGGGCCCCCCCGACAACCAAATTTAGACGTTCCGCCAGATCCTGAGCGAGATCGGGAACCGAAGATTAAGAGCGAGCCGAGTGTTCGTGTCAAAGGCGAGAGGATCAACAAAAGCCACCCGGAAGTGAAACTAAAATACGAGAAAAGTTCGATGTGCCATGGAAAGATGCGCCGCGCGATGCCGAGGGTGCACCACTGCCGCAGACTCCTGAGCATGTCAAGGACAACGAAGCAATGAAAGTTAAAATTCCTACGAAGGAAGAAGTTGACAAGGTTGTGCAGGAGCTGGGAATTCCTGACAATCCGCACTTAGATGACGAGGCGAAACTGATGCTCCGTCACTGTGTGCAATATTCTTGGGCCTTTTTCGACCCGATTATGAGACCTGTGGACTCGCCTCCCGTGTCTCTACGATTCAAAGACGCGAATCCGCGACCGATAAAGATGACGCCCTACCGATTGACGCCTGCGAAACTCGAGTGTCTCCGCAAGCAGATCAGCGAGTGGTGCCGGGATGGAGTCATTCGTCCGGCCAACTCACCTTGGGGCTTTCCTGTGTTGATGCTTCCGAAGAAAGGAGCTGAGATTGGAACGTCAAACGCGTTCCGTGCTGCAGTTGACTTACGTCAGCTCAACGATCAATTGGTCAATGACAGTTGGCCAAACATTCGACAAGATGATGCTTTAGCCTTTCTCGCGATGAGACGATGGCGGACATGCATTGATATTAGATGGGGATACCACAACCTTCGTCTGGATCCGGCAGCGCAGGACGCTGTCACGATGGTTAGCCCACTTGGCGCTCACAGTTTCTTGCGATTACCTCTAGGTGTGAAGACAGCCGGAGCTCTTTTCTGCAAGCAAATGGCGAGCGACCTTTCGAAATGGATGTATCAAGACTTGGTTGCGTTTGTTGACGATATTATGATGGGATCCGACGATCTTCATCGACATTTACAAGTTTTGATCGAAGTGATGTGTCATTTGGCACAGAGAGGGTACAGCGGTCGAACCGCGAAGTTCCACCGTCTCAAAGATGATATAGAATTTCTGGGACACATTTCTACCCCAGAAGGCTTGAAGCCGAATCCAAAGACGCTGGAAGCACTGCAGAAGATGCCGATTCCAGGTACTTTACCGAATACTTCCCCGAAGACCCAGATACGCTCTTTCATCGGCATGAGTAATTACTGCCGGCGATATGTGAAGGGCTACTCGAAGATTGTGGAACCGTTGAGACGATTAAGCCTCGAAGGTTCGAGAGTGGACGCCCGAGTGTCAGAAAGCTTGGGATACGATTATTGAAGCTTTGGTTGATTCCCGAGGAGTCTACCACGCCGATTATGATCTGCCGTTTCAGATCCGATCCGATGCTTCCAAGGATGGACTTGGAGCATATCTCTTCCAAATTGTCGAAGTCAAGGACGATGCCGGAAGAGTGACTCGAGAAGAACGAGTAGTTGAATACTGGAGCCGAGCTGTGCCGAAGGAGATGCGGAATTATGAGCCCCGTCGGCTAGAGCTGCTGGCAGTTATACTTTCTCTAGAGCACTTTCGAGCCTACATTGAAGGGCACCGGACTGTTTTGGAGACCGATCACCGAAATTTGACGTTTTTACGTAAGGCGACGCACTCGTCTGGGCAGCTTGCTCGTTGGGCGATGCGCCTCGCCAATTTTGACCCTGAACTTGGTTATAAGCCGGGAAAGTCACCGGGAATGAGTATCCCTGACTGTCTCTCCCGCAACCCGATTGATCATGTCATCGAGACTGACGAGTTTGGAGAACCTTTGAACCACGCGTATTTAGTGTTCCAAGAGCTTCCCCGACCTGTTGATGACCGAGGAGTTCCCGTCTCTGGCTGCCACTTCATTATGTCGTTTATTACGACCGAACTGCCGGAAGACGGAGACGAAGACCCTGAAAAGGATCCGACGAAATTGGCTACGTCTCACGCTACGAGACAACGTCGGAAGAACCGTGCGCGTGATGAGCCACAGATCTTCAAGGACGCGGCCGCTTACAAAGATTATATCGATAAGATACCCGATAATATGACGCTCGCGGAGATCGCACGTGAACAAGAATCTGATGCTACGTGCGAGGATATTCGCTACCGAATGGCCCAAGGTCAGACGCCACGACGTTCCCGAGCGAACGAACGATTCGAAGTCGTTAAAGATGTTCTTTACCGCATTTCTGCTGATTTGCACCCGATGATTGTTGCACCTGCTACGTTGCACAAACGCATTATTCGACTTTATCATGACACTCCGGTTAACGGTGGTCATATGGGACGTCACAGTACCGTCCAGGCTATCCAAGAACGATTTTGGTGGCCCCACATGTCGAACGAAGTTGGAGTCTTCATTGCTGAATGCTTAGTTTGTCAGAAAGCTCGTACGCCTGAGCCGAAACGAGCTGGACTCTTGCAGCAGCCCGTCTACGATGGTGATGGTGCTGTTCTTTGCATGGATTTATTTGGACCCTTGCCCAGCGCTGGTCCCGAGACGTATCTTCTAGTATTTTTTGATCCGTTCTCGCATTTCTTGATTCTGGATGTTTTGAATGATAAGACTGCTGAGTCTGTCCTCGAGTCTTTTGTCATTAACATTCTCCTCAAGGGCTACTTGCCCCAGATGATTCGTACCGACAACGGTAAAGAGTTCGTGAACAAGTTGATGCGCGAGTTTTGCCATCTCTTTAACACACGATACCAAACTACGATTCCTTATCATGCCCAGTCGAACCCGGCTGAGCGTGTCAACCGATTTATCAAGGCCTTCCTCCGTGCTTGCCTTCAAGGCCGGAACATCACGGATTGGCCTGACTTTGCTCATTATATTGCGTTTTGCTACAACCGCAAGTTTATTCCAGGCACGCAGATTTCTCCCTTTATGCTGCGCCTGAACCGTCAGCCGATGCTGCCGACTGACTACACGCTCATGGATTTTGATACACGATTATTGCCGAAGACTCGCTCCGATGCAGTCGCCGAGACTCGCGAACGATTGAAATATTATACAAAGCTCGTCCGTGAGGCTCGTGATAAAGCTTTGAAGAAACAGCGATTGGCTTATAATGCTGATCATGTTGATGTTGAATACAAGGAAGGATCGCACGTTTTGCTCTACATCCCTTTCCTTCAGAACAAACTTCGACCGGAATGGCGAGGGCCGTTTATTATCAAGGAACGCCTCTCCCCGGTCACCTATAGGATTGAGTCTCTCGACTCTCCGCCCGAAGAACGACGTGTTCATGTAAGTCAGATCACGCCGGTGATGGCACCTCCGATCGTTGATCAAACCATCCGCAAACCCGAAGAAACCTTCCGTGATGATTATCAGCACGGTAAGTTTGTTGTTTTCCGGATTCCTGACCGGAAGCGCTCTGATTGGCGCAAGAAGATTTATGTTGCCGAAGTTTACGAGCCTTACGATTACCAAAATGATCGTGTCGCTCTACATTTCTATTCCGATTTGGGTCCGAACGATGATGTCGCTTATTTCAAGCCGACCTCTCACCTTTCGCACCGCAAGCTCAAGCCCGAATTCAAGGACGTTGAAGGTCGAAGTTTCACCGACAAGTCCCGAATTTCCTCCAACACAACTCCTTGTGTCACGGATTTCGCTCCGCACGAGATTGACGTGTTGGTCCCCAAGTTTACTTTACGCAGTGGTCGGGTTCCTGAACCGATCATCACCCGCGTTTACCAGAAGATTCGTTCACGAGATGCTCGTAAGGCGAAGCCGCGCTCCTCGCGTTAGCACCTCGCTGGGGCAGCTCGAATTCTTACCAGAGGAGTCCTGTGGCGGCAACTCCCGCCTCCTAAGGCTTACCCCTCTTCTAGCCCCCCCCCTTATCAGGGGACCCTACTCCGTTCCGATGATGTCAGAGTTTTCTCTGACATCATCTTCCTTTTCCGTGACAGGTGTCACCTTGATTTCTGATGTTCGATTATCCTTGATCATAAAGCAACAGCCGATCCTCAAGTTGAGAGGACCAGGCGCAGGAGTTGTTTGTGGTCGCGTGGCGGGAGAACGGCCATCCTCGTCCAGTGATCCCACCAAGGGCACGGACGCGATCGGCGAGCCAGGATTCGAAGGCACGCCAGTTAGCCCCTAAAATTCTCCTTACGCCACAGTGGTTTCACCCGTGGTTCGGGTAGGGAGAAAGGGTTGTTGAGGCCCCCGGTCCGGCCAGGAGGGGCGGGTATCTGAGAAAACCACTACAACTGCCCTTCCTTGCACTCACCCCGGCTCTCCCTTCCGCTCGACACTCGGACCCCCACTAACCTGAGCTGCTTTTATCAGCGTCCGCTCTGCCTTTTAATAGGCTTTTCCTTTGAGTTGACCCCCTAATCCCCCATGCATTGGGCTGGCCTCTAGTTAATTATCCCCCAATCTCAGCGCTGTGGCGCGCGGGATCAGTGTCACTGGGCGATGAGAGGGGGGGGGGGTAGAAAAGCGGATTGGGGACGAGTTGATTTTTTGCCGCCGGTTGTCAAGGTTTTTGAGCGAGGGAGTACCAGGTCTTGGTCAGTATGTTGCATTTGCAGAGTGCCTTATTGAGTGAGACCACGGCCGTACGTGTATTGTGGGGACCCGCGGGGACGTTTGGGGGCGCACCAGGAGGTAAGCATCTTCCGAGGAGGGCGATTCCAGGGCGTGCGGGCAACATGGCCTGCCCAGCGAAGTTGTCGGCAAGAGATTTAGATGTCGATAGTCTCCAGGTCGAGGCGCTGGAGGAGGCTTGTAGTTTTTACGTGATTTTTGCAAGGTCTGGCGACGTGTAACGCGGCACATCGCGCGTGCGCACTGTGTGTGAAGCATGGTTGACGATTGTAGATAACCTCGGTTAGGCACCATGATTCCGCACCGTGAAGGAAGATGGCGAGGATGAGACCGACGTAGACAGTTCGCTTGGCTCGAGAGCAGAGACGTATCACGAGGCAAAAACGTAGTGGCGGAGCGCACCGAAAGCCGCTTGGTGTACTACAGACTAGTATCCCCCGGTCCTTTGCCGCGTGACGCTACTTCTTTGGGGATGCTGTTTGCTGGAGTGCTGAGTGCGGAAAGTTGCGACGCACAGGCGAAATCGAGACGCGCGCTATAGAGCCCGCAGCCACTTGCGGCACCAAAAAACTGAAAGAAATTTGTCTCCCATCACGCCTGTTACCAGCTTTGTAACCGATACAAAATCTTCGACGGCTGACGCCATTGCCTTCTCGTCATTGTGGACTTTGCGCCGTATGTAAAAAAGGTGGTTCGCCGGACAGGAGCGCGATTGCCGGCGTGGAAAGGTCACCGCGTCTGCCATTGGGGCAGGTGCGTTCGGCCTCGCGAGATTGCGCAAGCTGTCAAATTCAACGGGCAGACTCGTGCGCTTCGCGCCACAGCTGGTGGATTCATGCACCAAATAGAAGGCCAACGCCGTGGTGCTGTCAAATTTAAGCGGCGTCTGGTTCCGTGCCATTGATCAGGTATTATCATCATCATGGTTTACAACTCCCAGGCTCAAAGAGCCAAAAGGGATGAGCGCAGAGGGAGAAACAAGGAAGAAGCAAGCACGCAAGGGCGGCGGCAGAAGTAGGAAGAAGGGAGCAGGGCAAAAAAAAAATCAACCAGAAGAAGGAAGGTGAAGAAATGTACACGAAGGCGCGACGCAAGAAGATGTCAATGGAAACGAAAAAGGCAGGGAGAGTGGCGACAGGCTCGGCTATGAAGAAAGGCACGAGAAGACGACGCTACCGCTTCGTGATCTCGTCCAGCACGTGCTTCAAGATCTGCGGCTTCGAATCTTTTGGCACCCGCGAGCTGCTGGGGTCCATCTTGGACCAGTTGTTGGGACGGATCCGCCGCCTACCGCCGCTGGGATTCCAATGCATCCGCTTTCTTCTGCCAAAGCCCCCCCCCCAGCACGAATACATAGCCCTAGGGGGTCGGCGACCTCCTCCCTGGAGCTTGTCAGTGGCGCTTGGGGGTCTCGGACCCACCCCCGAGACGACTGGCATTGCTTCGCCAGACAGTCTCTACTCGTCAAGCTACAGATCAGCAGGGCATTTGTGGCTGGAGGGGGGTTGTGGCGTGCGGACGGTAACCACGAGGAAGCCCCGCGGGTGTACACCTCGAGTGCTCAGGGCGAACTCCTCCCGCTTGCTTGGACCCTGGGCATGCCCCTCATGCATCGTGGCAGATCATCGCGTCCCTGAAACTGTAGTAAAAGTAGGCGGTCCAAGCCGAAAACAGGTTGCATTCAGCACCTCGTCAAGTATTATTACGGCTTGGAGTCGCGCGTTTGGCTAAGGCACAGTGATCTCTCTGCAGCGGCGCTCCCTCTGATCCTCCGAGCCTGCAACGCCCGTGCCCGAGAGGAGCGCGAGGCTCTCGGAGGCGCTCCCCCCCGACAGAGCCGCCGAGCCTCAGTTATAGCGGCGGTCCGTAGAATAGTAGCTCTGAAGACCGGGGCGCCTGGCAAGCAGGTTTACCCTCGCGTATGAGACCTCCGCGCGATTAGCGAGGAGTAGAGACTGGCGCGTAGGCGTAGGTGCCCGGCCAGGAATCCCACCCCCCCAGCTTGAAATTTTTGCGCTGGGGGTCGCAGACCTCCACCTCGAAACTTTAACGCTGGGGGGTTGCGACCCCCCCGCCCAGTATCTCGTTGTCATCGCGCGCCCGCCCCCACGGAAGCGGTCTTCGCCCAGGCAAACCATCCCTCGTTGAAAATGGGAACTTGGCAGAACTGTTTCTTGGCAAGAAAAATGGCAAGAAAATTGGGGCCCAGGCAAAAATCGGGAGTTGCACAAAAAGTCAGCGCCTCATTATGTGTGAGGCCCGTTCTGTGTAGAGCAAAAGTGGGCCAAAAAACCAAAGTTGGGCAAATTTGAGGGCTGATTTTTGCTACAACTTAAAACAACTTTATTTTGTGCCTTTTTTTTTTTCCCAAGAAAAAACATTTTTGCCACGATTTTTAGGAGGGGTGGTCCGGCTGAGGAAAGCGGATGCATCGGAATCCCGGTGGATCCGTTCCAAAATGGACGCCAGCTCGTGGTTGGTTGCCGACAGATTCGAAGCCGCAGATCTTGAAGCACTTGCGGAATGAGATTATGAAGCGGTGCGACGCCAGCTATGCAAATGGCGCGGTGCAGCAACTGGAATTGGGAACGGCTATAACGATGGCGACGAGGTGCTGCCGTCCTCTGGGGAGCATGGGGAGCATCCGACGCGCTCCCTGACGCCCCTTCGACCCGAGCCGCCCGCACGCTAAAGGCAACAATCGCGCGACGACGCCAAATCTTCGCGGCCTAGTACCTGCGCGCCAGTCTCAGAGTCACTACTTGAAGTGCTCGAGTCGCTCGAGTCGCTCGAGAGGAGGAATGACGGCTGTCGCGGCGAAACGATGTCTTGTCCCAAGACTTGACACGTGGCGGTGACGGGCCCGCGGACGCCGCCGACGAGGTCGGCCAGATATCTCGACGCTCGCCCTCGTGCACGCACCACCCGGCGGCTTTCAAACGCCCACAGGACCTCCCTACAGAGATCGCCGAGCGTATGCGGGTTCGAGCGGACGCAGGTCGACAACGGTAACTGTAGCCCAACATCACCGAGACCAGCCCGAAGCAAGCGCTAGAACCACCAAGGTGGTCGCGCGTGCCCAGCAGCAAGGCCCCACTCCGTCGCATTTTTACGTCCGGCGGCGGCAGGGTGCGTACGCCCTGCGGGTTCAACTCCTCTTCTCTCGTCCCCAGCAAGTCGGCGGCTCCGCCTCATTCCTCTCCGGGCGCAGCCGCGGATACCCTCGTTATGCCCCCCTCTGGAACCCACTTCCCCACGCAACGAGAGTCGGCTCTTGTGCGAAAGCCATGAGCACTTTACTTTTTGTCTTATGGGGGCGTACCTAAACGACACCTACTTTTACAGGTTCGCGCCCCAGGTATTGCGAGGTACTCGGGAAAAGGTGTGTTGGAACATCGCGACGCGGTGTAAAAAAGTGCTTCCACGAAAGCCAAAGGCTCGCGCGCTTGTTTTAGTTGTTGGTGACTCGGGCCAGAAAAAAACGCGCCCCAAACATCGTTTCCGCCCGTCCGGAAGTTCTTCACCTCGGCGAAGCAGTCTCGAAAGCCATCGCGAAGTCTTCGTCGGGCTCGATCTCGGCATTCTAGCTCCTTCTTGAGCGCGGCGGCCAAAGCGGCCTCGGCGTCCGCGAATGCCGCGCCAACAACCACAGGCGACGGCGGCGGCAGCGGCGGCGCTTCATCGCTCGAGCTGGCCATCGACAAACGCGCGAGAATAGTCTGTCGCGTCGACAAGCCCCCAGAGCAGCTTGGCCGTGTTGTCCCAGGAGCCCGTCGCGAGGAGGTTAGGTCGCCCGCGGGCGAGAAGGCGACCCCGCATATTCTATCCAAATGCACCTTGAACGCGTGGATGAGGCACCGCGATCTTACATCCCATAGCTTGGCAGTAGACTCGTCAAATCCCGTTCCCGTCACGACTTTTTCTCGTTTTCTGTACCTCCTCAAAGTGGGGATTTATGTGGGGTATTTATTTTTCAGGTGCTGATTTTGCCCAACTTAGCATTTAAAAAAAAATACGAAGTGGGGAAAGAACCGTTCTGTACAGCGGTACCAAAAAAAATTTTGTATTTTACTTTAGTAGTTTTTTTACATACTTTTGGAGTTATTTTTTGACTTTAGTAGTTAGGATTTTACATACTATACAGCGGTACCAAAAATAATTTTTGGTGCCGCTGTACAGAACTGTTCTTTCTTTCCCCACTTTGGTTTTTTTCCCACTTTTGCTCTGTACAGCAGAACGGGCCGTATGCTTCACGAATTTTTACAATATTGTATTATAGGAGAAGAAAGAACGGGCGTTCTCCTCACAGTTCGCTGTAGATATATATATACGAATCTTTGCTTTCAAGGTGAACTATGCGTACCGAAGGATTCGATGGTCTCGAATTGTCTAGAGAGCGACCAGGCATAGAAGGTGACGAAACTGGTATGACGTCGAGCAAGGCGCGATGGTCCCGCCGTCCCTGGAGCGAGGAAGTGACCTGGCAGGCGCAGGCACGCGAAACGGCCGCGGCGCTCAACGAGGAAATTTTCCTGACGTGGCTCGACAAAGATGGCGCAGAAACTGCCAACCTGTCGTATAAAATGGTCTGGAACCGCTCGGCGTTCGTGGCGAACTGGATTCTCGGGGACGTCGGTCTCGCGCCGGGTGATCGCGCCGTACTCGTGTACGCTCCGGGGCCGGAGTTCTTCGTCGCCTTTGTCGCGTGTCTTCGCGCTGGCGTCTTGGCCGTGCCAAATTACCCTCCCGACCCCTCCGGCCTTGGACGTGGCCTCAGGAAGCTGGATCTCGTACGCACCACCTGCGGCGCCGAGGTGGGCCTCACCGACAGCATCGTGCGCAATTTGCGCATGGCAACGAGCATATGGCACGCGTGGCCCGCGATACGCTGGCACAACACGGACGGCCTGGGCGCCGACTCGCCTCTACTTTTTCATCGGCTGATGAGCTCGGAGGAGCAGCAGCCAGATGACCCGATGCTACGAGTCTCGCGCAGCTCCAGCTCGAAGAAGAACGACGAGGGAGCCGCCGCGCGTTCGACGGTTTTTCACGACGAGCACGACGACGATGTAGCGCGTCGATCGCTCGCGCGCGTTCACGGTGGGGACGGGGACCAACAAGCGAACATCGAAGGCGGCGGCGGCGAACGCCTCGACCAAGCCACGGATGACTCGATCGCCTTTCTTCAATTTACGTCGGGCTCGACGGGGTGCGCTATCGAGAGAGAGTCGTCAAAAAATCGATTTGACATCCCCGCAGGGACCCCAAGGGCGTCATGATTTCGCATCGCAACATCTGGCACAACGTCAACAATATCTACATCCCTGGCCAGCACAACTTTCTCGGAACCCGCATCGGCGAGGCGGCGGCGAACCGATTGCACGACTTGGCCGAACCGTCGGAGCGAGTTGTCGGGGTTAGCTGGCTACCCCAGTTTCACGATAGTGGTCTGATGCTCATGTTGCTCGGGCCATTTCTCGCCGGCTAGAACCAGTGTGATAAGACATACCCCGATAGAAACGACGATAAGCTGTCCGACTTGTCGTCGGTTGGAAGAGTGATTAAAATTGTGCGCAGGCTATCGCATGGTCAACTTCTCGCCGGTCTCGTTCCTCGCCGACCCCTTGATGTGGCTGCGCGCCGTCTCCAAGTATCGCGCCATCTGGACGGCCTCGCCAGACTTTGGCTATCGGCTGTGCACGAAGCGCGCCGCCGATACCGATGTCAGCGACATCGACCTGAGCTGCCTGGTGTACTGCGCGGGCGGCGTCGGCCAGCGGTGCGTCCCGTCGCTCCTCCGCGAGTTCGCCGCCTACTTTGCAATCCACGCACGCCTCCCCGACGACGGCAGTCGCGGCATATTCGTGCCCAACTACGGCCTCGCCGAGCACGTCGTGGCGACTTGCGGCGAGAACGACGGCCTCGTCGCGTCCCGTCGGCGACCCGATCTCATCTCGTGCGGTTCAGACTTTATCGTCGACGTCCGTATCGTCGACGCCGCAAACCGACGACGCATCGTCGCCGACAACACGCCCGGCGAGCTGTGGTTGAGCTCGGACTCGGTCGCCCAAGGATACTGGGGCAAGCCCGAGCTGAGTGACGAGACCTTTCGCGCGCGACTCGAGCCAGACGACGGCAAGGTATACCTGAGGACTGGCGACGAGGCCTTCGTGGAGCGGGGCCGCCTCTTCATCTGCGCTCGAATCAAAGACTTGATCATCGTTGGCGGCACAAATTACTACAGCGATGACGTCGAAGTGGCTGCGACCGAGGCCATCATCGACTCGGCGAGACCAGGATGCGTCGCCGCCTTTGCCGTCGTCGACGACGACGACGAACGCGAATTTCTGTGCGTCGTGCTCGAAGTTCGAGACAACGCCGAATCGGAATGCGAGGCTCTCGCGGCCGCGCTCGCAACGAGGGTTGGCGAGGCTGTCGGCCTGCGACCGCGCCGCGTGGTGTTCATCAAACAGAAAACTATTTTGAAGACGACGAGCGGGAAGCTGAGACGCCGGGCGATTCGAGATGCGCTACTAGCTGGCGAGCTCCGCGTTATCTTTGACTCGAATTCAACACTTGGCGGCGGCGGCGAACAAAAGATGATACCACTTTCGGAGGAGGCAGTTGTTGGGGGGCACGACAGCATTGTTGCTCGGAACTACGACGACTCGACCGAGGGCAGCTACGTCCAGCGGCTATGGCGGCGGCTCGTCGGCGGTGGCGGCGATAATAAGGAGTCTCCCTTGACGACATCGTCATCACCAGAGGTGAAGGATACCTTTGTCGATCCGATGTTGAAGTGGTCCGAGCGCTTGCTCGCGGATGCTCGACGACGGACTTTCGAACTTTCTGATTTTCTGGGCGAGTGGGAGGTGCTCGACGACCATTACGCGATTCGACGCTTTCATATCAAGACAGAAAATGCAATCGACGATCGCGATAACGTATACCGCCAGCATCACCTGGGATGTGGCCGCTACGCGCACGAGGCTGCCGTCGTCGCAAAAATCAAAATTACGTTGGATGACGTCGAGCTGAGGCCTCGCGAAGCGGAGGCGCGACTCCCCCACGACCTCTACGTCCTCGTGCTCCACGCTACCGGCCTCGTCAAGTTCGTCCCGCACTCTGCGAGCTCGCTGCGTCCGCTTGCTTTGCTCGAAAGCCGCGACAAACTCGACGCCGAGATGAACTTGAAGCACGCAGAGGATTACGGCTGCTTTCGGTTTGGCATCGTCGTCGGGGACGGTCGAGAACGCAGGTTTCTCCGCCTTAATCGCTGGGCCACCGACAATCGCTACTTCTGGTCCGCTGTCAATATCACGCGCGACTTTCCCGACGGAGTCGACGAGCCGCGCGAGCTGATCGCGGCCGGGCTCGCCGCGCACCCCGGCGTTGACGGAACGAGGCCGTCTGGTGCTCTTCGCGACACGATCTTGGCATTAGAAGGCGAAAGCAACGATCGAGTCGGTGGTCGAACCACCGCGCTGCGATATCGGGCGGCGGCGGCGGCGGCGATCTCGCCGCGCGTCGATGATTTCCTGCTTGCTGGGCTATCCGGGAGCGAGTCGTCGTCGTTTTCTGGCGGCTTGGCACTCGTCGATCGCGTAGCGAGACAGATCATCGACCTCTTCCCTCCAAACACATCCCTCAAAGACCACCCCGAATTGCCCCGCGTCCTCGGGCAGCTTGCCGTTACAGACGAGCTGATGCGACGTCTTCACTACGACGAGTCTGTCACCGACGTCGCGACGTTCGTCGAGGCGATCAGGTCAAACGTCGTCAAGATGCCCGTGCTCATGCAGGTTGCGCAAGAACTCGAGAATCAACGACCCGGCCGCGGACTGCCAATTTCTGACGAGCGCGCCGCTGCAGACCTGCGAGGCGCCGTCATGTATTGTTTCGCGCTCCACGTGATCGGCATCTCAATGTTACGCGTGTCTTCGCCAACAACCGCCGATTCGGACTTTTTGCTCGATTTTTTGAAGACGCAACAAGCCGCCATAAATCAAGCGAAGTACGCCGTCGAAACCAGTTCACCCTTCGAGTATGAATATTTCGTGTGAGTGATTCGAAGAACATCGACGATGTAGGCTCATGAAACGCGAGGCTGTGCAATCATCCGCGCGAAGCATCGCGGAGACGAGACGCGACCCGAGTCAGCTCGCTATTGCCCGAGCAGCCGGCGGGCCTCTCGCGGAGAATATCTTGATGGCTGCCATCGAGGACGTCACAAAAAACTTTGACCGCAACGCTCGCACTATGGCAGAGTCCGCGCAACATTCACATTCCACCTTCCATGCTCGTTGTTCTCGTGAAAATCAACGCTGTTTTTAAACGAGGTGGATACGCGTTTTTTTATAGCGGACTAACCACCGTCTCTCAGGTGCTGGCTTCGAACTCGCCTACTGGAGCTGTGTGCTTCACCAACCAACCGCACGCGTTAAAGTTTCCTCGAGCGGGCTCTACTCGGGCGTCACGGATTTGGTAGGCTTTGACGTGTGCCCGGCAATGATGTCAGAGTGGGTCCAAGTGTATCTCGTGTGGAATTTGTCGTTCGGGTTCACGGAGCCGCGCCCATTTTTGCCTCATGTCGCGAAGCTTTTGGTGCCGTGTTTACTATCTTTGACCAACGAAGACCCGACCTTTTTTTTGTGGATGCGCATTATGACGCTCAACGCGCACGTCACTTCGTTGGTTTGTCACCCCGAGCTCCGTTGGATTTCTTCGGCGACCTATGACTGGCGATCGACAGACACAAGTACTGCCTTGGGCGAACTGAGCGAACGTCTCGCTTTGCAACTGTCAAATTCTATTTCGGCAAAACTTTCAGATAAGATATCGTCTCGGCGCGACGAAGAACGAGGCGACCCGCAGCTTGCGACGTGGTTCTCCAAGGCGCGGCATCAGACACTCGAGAGATACCGGCGCAGGACCGATCGAGATGCGCTGCTGGCCGTCAAACTCCAATCCGCCTTTGGTTTTAATGATCCGACGACGACGACGACGACTCTTAACAGCAGCAGCAGCAGCAGCAGCAGCAGCAGGGAACGACGACGCCACGAGCTCCTCACACTTCCCGAAGCGAAAGATCTCGTTGTGTGCACGTTGCGCTCCGTGATGGAATCGACGGATGAAAAAAACTTCTCGGTCACGACAAACTTTTTTGACGCGGGGGTCGACTCGCTCGTGATGTGCAATCTCGCGCTGGCTCTCGGCGACAAACTCGGCGGCGTAAGGATTCCGCTAAGTGCCGCGTTTGAGAATCCAACGATCGAGGCGTTTGCAGAGTTCCTGGTGAAACACGTCGCGTCGTCAAGCGGTACGAGCGAGCAAAGCGCGGTCCGCGTGGACCAACAACAGGGCGGCGCCGTCGTCGTCGATGGCGCTTCGAGAGCCCAGCCGAGAAAACTTAGGGAAAACGTACCTTTCTCGTGGAACCAGCTGCAGTTGCTGACAGAGTGTGCGTCCATAGAAAACGCCGGCCAAGGTGGCTCGGGTGTGTTGGCGTTTGCTGCGTGGGCTCGGGGGAGTTTTTCTGTTTTCGCGTTGCGAACGGCTTTAAACGCTCTCGTTCGGCGACACGCAATTCTCCGCACGACGTATGGAATCGACAAGGACGACGGCCACTTCACGCAGAGCGAGCACGACCATATGGAAGTTGCCTTGCTTGATGCAGTTGCGAAAACCGAAGCGGAGGCGGTTCAGCGGGCAAAAGACGAAGCGCGCGCCCCGTTGGACGTCTTGGGAGGCGAACCTGTGCTTCGCTGCTTGCTCGTGCGCGTCGCGCCGGGATCAGAGGACGTCCTTCTCGCCATATTCGTGCACCACGTTGCCTGCGACGGGACGTCGACGCGCATCATGACCGGCGAGCTTCGCGAGCTTTACATCGCCGCGACGCACCAACGAGACGCCTCCGCCGCGTCAATCGACGACGACGACGACGAGTGCTTGCCGAAGGTCGATCGGACGTACGGCGACTTTGCGCGCCAACAGCACGCAATGCTCGAAAATCATCATCTCGAGGAGCAGAAGCGATACTGGAGCGAGCATCTTTGCGATGGAAAACTCGAAGTTTTGAATCTTCCGGTCGATCATCCTCGGCCGACAAAGCTGCTGACGTACCGCAGCGATCACGTCGAGGTGCGCGTTCCAGCTGACGTCGTATCTGCGCTCACTCGGCTTGCAGCCGAATGGAACTGCACGCTCTTCCACGTTTTCCTCGCAACTTGGGCACTTCTTTTGGGAAGACACAGCGGATCCGAGGAAATCGTCGTGGGAACCCATTACAAAGGGCGAGAAGACCGCGACAAAAATCTCGTCGGCTATTTAGTGAATATCTTACCACTGAAGATCCACGTCGGCCGAGGCACGTCTGCGCGGAGCCTCGTCCAGCACGTCCGAAGAGTCGCAATCGACTCTCTTTCGAATGCACAAGTTCCGTTCCAATACGTCGTCGAGAACCTTCTCCCGAGTCTCGTCCGCGATCCGTCTCGCAACAGCGTCTTTCAGACGCTCCTCGCCTGGGAGCCACAGGACGGGTGGCACGCCGCCGCCAACTCGACAACAACAACAACAACAGCAAATTGGACCCCCGATTTGAAGATGGAGCCGGCTCTGCCTAAGCAGCACAATTCGATGGCAACGTGCGACGTCAACTTCACCGGCCATCCCACGAGCGACGGTCGCGTCGAGGGCACTATCGAATTTAACGCCGATCTCTTCGAGCGCGAGAGCATCGAGCAACTCGCCAGCCACTTCCTCGTGCTGGCCGCCGCCCTTCTCAACGACCGCAATGCAGACATCTGGACTCTTTCGATGATTCCCGAAACGGAACGCAACCGCGTCCTACGCGACTTCAACGATAATCGCGTCGATTTTCAAGTTCAAGGCGTCTTCGTCCACGACCTCGTCTGGAATCAAGCTCGTCGACATCCTTCGGATGTTGCCGTCGAATGGCAAGGCTCGCGGATGTCGTATGCCGACTTTGAGGACGCGGCGTCGACGATCGCCGCCAGGCTGCGAGCTCTCGGCGTGAGATCGGACGTCGTGGTCGTGTTGCGCCTCGAAAAGTCGCTCGCAATGGCCACGGCAATCCTGGCCGTGCTCTCGGCTGGGGGGGCCTACCTGCCGCTTGATGCGAAAGCCCCGATCGACCGCCAACGTCTCATGCTCGAGGACGCTCGCTGTTCTCACCTTATTACGCACGATCTTGACGACGACGACGACTCGTTGTCAGAATTATTCGTATCAAACATGATCCAACTGCGTCTTGGCATCGATGGTCGCATTATCATATCCAATCCCCCCCTTGATGGTGATTCAGCCTCGACGACGCCCGCTCGGGAGGAGGAGGCGGTTCGCGATAACAAAGATCTCTGCTACATCATTTACACATCTGGTTCCACCGGTCGACCGAAAGGAGTGTTGGTCGAACATCGCGGCGTCGTGAACTTGATGTGCGCACTTCGACCTTTCTTCGAAGCCTGTTTTCCCAAAGCTTTCCGTCGCTGCCGCGAAGACGGCGAACGTCTCGTCGTGCGCTACGCCGTAACCTCGCAGTACATCTTCGACTTGTTCCCTTTGAACCTGTTCAACTGCCTGACCATCCTTGGAGGCACGTGTGTGCTTCTGCCGAGTGGGCTCTCTCTCCCGGAGCTTGAAGAAGCCGACAACATCCACTGCGTCTGCGACGTCCCGAGTGTCGTCGCCTTAGCCGAATCTCTGCCATCCACTGTTCGCGCCATTCTTGTTGCGGGCGAAACGCTAACCCAACGAGTGATTTTGAACTGTCTGCCTCGCAATCTTTTAAACGCGTTCGAGACGACAACCCAGAGTCCGAGCTTTCGTTTCTTCCTCGTTTTGTCGAAAAACCGCGCGCAAGAGACGCGAAGGTTGTTGTTGTTGTTGTTAAGTTTTTATTCTTTGCTTCTGCCTGCCGCCTCGTGAAGACATGATGTCCTAAGAGCCTGCTTTCACTCCGAAGGTATGGGCCAACGGAATGCTCCATTCTTATGACGTCTAATATCGTGACCGACTCGGACGACGCAACGTTGGCTTCGATCGGTCGACAGTTCGCAAACGTCGCGTGCTACGTCGTCGCTCCAGATACGACGGAGCTCCAACCGATTGGCGTCTTCGGGGAGCTTTTGATAGGAGGAGTCCAGGTTGCACGCGGATACTTGAACCGTCCCGATCTGACAAATGCCAAGTTTGTGAAGAACCCCTGGCCAGAAACCGACCCCTCGGGCCGCGGCGTCGTATATCGCACCGGCGATCGCGTTCGGTGGCGCCCGAACGGCGAGCTCGAGTTTGCTGGCCGTATCGATAACCAAGTCAAGCTCCGAGGGCATCGAATCGAGCTCGGAGAGATAGAGCACGCGCTGCGCGCTCGCGATTGCGTGAACGAAGCTGTGTGTTTGCTTCGGAACGACAACAACGTCGAGCCGCAGTTGGTCGCTTACGTCAACCCGCCAGTCGCGGATATCGAAGCCTCGATACTACCGGGCTTGCGGCAAACGCTCCCCGCGTACATGGTGCCTTCGATTATTGTCGGAATCGAGGAATGGCCGCGCACGGGAACGAGCAAGATCGATCGAAAGCGGCTGCCCGCGCCGCCGCCGCGCCGCGCGACGGGCGAACGTCGGCAGCCGAGCACGTTCGCGGAGAAGAGAGTCGCGAGAGTCGTTGCAGACGTGATCGGCTGTTCGCTTGATGACCTCGACGCTGAGACGTCCTTGTTCAAACAGGGAGCGAGCTCGCTGTCTGCAGTGCGGATCAGGGTACTGCTTCAAAAAGAGTTTTCGGGCATCGAGCTCGACCCGATGCTCCTCTTTGACAACGAAAGTATACGCGAGATGGCTGCGGTGCTTGAGGCGATGGGCGTGGCTTCCTCAGACGACGACGACGACGACGACGATAATAAGAGGTCGTCGCAAGAGCTGACCCTGGACATCCCCGAGACGGAGGAGGACGAGTCTGGCGGCGGAAATGAAAAAGAGAGGGTCCTCCTCGTGTTGCGCTTCGCGTGCTGGGTTTTCGCTTACTCGTACGTCGCCACCGTCTTCGTCGTGCCCGCGTGGGTGGTCGCATGGCGGCTGAACGCATCACAAGTCGAGTCGTGGCGCGTCGCGATTCTTGTCCACGCGCCTTTGGCGTGGGCATCGGCGTGCACTTTGCTGAGTCTCGCGGCCGCTGCGACGCGCCTGCTTCTTGCCCCGGGCGCGATCGTCCCGGTCGCATCGTGCAAGTTCATCGCGTGGTGGACAGTCGAGCGCATCGATCAAATGAATCGATTTTTGTTTCTCGAAGAGCTTCGACGGACGCCGTTCCTGCCGATGTACTTTCGCTTGCTTGGAGCACGCGTCGGGATCGACGTGACTCTCGATACCGTCAAGATTCACGAGCCGCGATTCGTTGCTATCGGCGATAATTGCTCTCTTGGACAGCAAGCGATCGTCTGCCCTCGCGAGTTCGACGGCGCGAGGCACCGGATCATCCTTAAGCCCGTGGAGCTGGGGGCCTCGTGTCGAATCGAAGCCCGAGCTGTAATAGGGGCGGGAGCCAAGCTCGGAACGCGCGCGACCGTCGGAGCATTGGCGACTGTTGCGGAAGAAACGGTCGGCGGGCAAAACGCAGAGTTGCTCGTCGAACCGTCCACCACCCGGCCGCCGACCCTCTGTTGGTCCTTGTTCATTTCTCTCATCGCGCTCTATGCAACAATTGTTATCATCACCGCTTCCACGTATCCGGCCTTTCTCAGCTTGTCGCTTATCCTGAAGAAAGAGGGACTCTATCCGCCGCCGTCGAGCCGCGGCGGCGAGAAAGTTGCCGATGCTCTGCATTCAAACCCGGAGGCGTTCGCGACATTCACTTCGACGTGCTCCCTCGCAGGCAGTGTCCTTTTAATACAAAAAGCCCGTTGATCTCTATCTGACGCAACGTCTGCGGCGGCAGGTACCTCGTCTCTCCAATTCTTCCGACTATGAGCATGATTTTCAGCAACACTGACCCGAAACTGCAACGCAAGTTCTTCCTTCAACGGTACGGCAAAATCGCGCGGCTCATCCCGCTTGTTGCCGGCGTGCTCGTGCAGCACGAGCTCACGATGCTCGTCGTTGGTGTCGCGTCTTTCTGGATCGCCCACTGGATGAAGATTTTTTGCGCGAGGCAGTGGCGACGACGCGGGGAATGCTGCGAGCTACCCACCGTGAACGCCGACGATCGAGGTGCCAACAACCTCGAAGAGGGCATTATTACCTTCGTCTACGACAAAATAGCCGACAGTATCTATCGCCGAGCGGTCTTTCAGTTCGGCGCGACGTGGCTCATACGACGATACTATACCTGCCTCGGCGCGAAAATTGGTGAGCGACCGCGCGTTCTCTTCTTCTCCTACAGCTCTCTGCAGGTGCGTGGACGGAAATCGACTTTCTCCTGGAACGCATCCCCAACCCGCGACAGCTTTCCATCGGGCAGAACGCTCACCTCGGGACTTTTTGCAGTGTCTTGCCAACTCGAATCTCGACGATCACGATCGGCGACAATAGCATTATCGGGTTTGGCGCTGTTGTCCTTGGAAAAACTACGGACGGATCGTCGGTGAACATTCCTTCGACGATGCTCGTTGGCGGCAACACGTTGATTCGAGACGGCCACTCCAAGCCGAGAAAGTCCAGCATGACGATCGACGCCGAGGCGATGATCGAAGATGCTCGAGAACTCGACGTAGTCTCGGCCGAAGGACGCACGATCAGGTCTCGTCATAACTCGATGACGTTGCCGTGGGACGGCCACCAGAGCCGCGAGCTGATCGACTACGACCACGATCTAACGTTTTGCCACAAACTACTGTGCGTCGTCGCGCCGTTTGCCCTCTTACTCTGGGCTCGGCTGCTCTTGGCAGTCGCACTCTACGCCGCTGCGGCGACCGCAAACGCTACCTTCGAGTGGCTTGTCTACGACGTCCAAAACAATAACGACGACGCGAACAGCAAACCTCGCTTCAGCAACTCGAAACCGTTTCTCGCAATTCGAGCTTTCGCGGCGCTCGTCTTCCTCTCGACATTTCTTCTTGGCTTCGCCTGCCTGGCCATCGCCAACAAGTGGTTCTGGTTTGCCTTGGATGCCGAGGGGCGCAGAACTAAGCGATGGGCGCAATTCGGGGTCGGTTATTGGATGCGGCAGTTTGGAGACGCGGGTCGAGCCGCGTTCACCGCCACCGGATTCTTTTTCGTCAGCTCGACCGCACCGTACGCGTGGTTTGTGCGCGCGCTTGGCGCCCGCGTCGAACGGGGCGCCATCGTTGCCGCGCCCGTCTACTGGGACGTCGATAACCTGATTATCAAAGAGAACGCGGTGATCGACGAGGATGCCATCGTTTTCTGTCATCAGTACGAGAGCGCGCACGTGACGGTCGGCAAAGTTGTGATCGGAGCGGGGGCGGTGCTGGAACCTGGCAGCATCACGACTGTTGGCTGCGAGCTCGCGCCTCGATCTAGGCTGCTGCCGAATAAGCTCGGAGTTCCAGTCGAAAAGGAAGCCATCTTTCGTTCGTCGCCGTGACGACGTTCTAGCCTCGCGTAGGTAGTAGTACTGCTTTTTTGCGTGTCCTCTTCGTATTATTCTTTGATTTTGCTTCTTTGCTTGCTGCTCTAAGGATTGGCCTGGCCTACTACGCCCCAATGGCCTCTAGTTTCTTAGTCCCTTGCCGTCGGGACTTTTGCTCCTCGCCGCTCCCTTGGATCTTGCTTCTTCTCTTTTTTACTCTGCGCTCATCTGTACTGGGAGATGCTTACCATTCTCTCTGCTTGGCGTCGTCGTCGTCGTCGTCGTCGTCGTTTCTGACGATTTGTAGGACTCCTGCGATGTCTCTCCGCGATTCGATGGCTCGAAACTTTTTTGAGAAGAAGGAAATTCCTCGCACAAAAAACACGACCACAGCGCGCTCTCGATGACGCCCGCCAAAAGCGTGCCCGAGACTTACGACGCTAAAAAAAACCTTATTGCCATTTTTATTAATGATGAATGAATACCCCGGGCGCACCGCGTGGTCGAGAAGGAGGGCGGTGCTACCCGAGGTGGTTACATCCCCGGCGTAGGTTCCTGTTTAGCCTCTCGAATGGGCGGTTGGCATCCAGTTCGGACAACAAAAGTCATATGGCCGGGGGAACAGAAAGTTGAGGACTGTGGTCTCAATAGAGAAGAAGATGGAAGAGTTGGTAGCGGAGGTGATGTAACAATTGTGCGTGGCGAGACAATGGGGATGAGATGATTCATTCAGGACTCGGCTCTCGCATCATCATGGCACTACTACATTCATCGCACAAAAAAGGCGTGACGTCGGGCCTGCGCCTTGTAGTGCCTCTGTGCGCACCTCATTCGATGATGATGACGTGGAGATACCGCTCTGTAACTGGGCCGTCCTTATCGTGTGGATGGATGGTAATGTGCCACGCTCGACGCAACGAACCGGGATGGTTCGTAGCTGCAGCAGCGACGAGATCATCTCTCTTCACACCCTTCCTTACAATTTTGGGCTTTTGCGGGGCCTCGACCATCCGCCGCCCCCAGCACGGTGCCACCACCCTTATCATCAAGCTGGACAAACGCAACGCCTTCAACGAGCTCAAGCGCCGGGCCGTCGTGGACAAACTCGCAAACCACGCCAAAAGCTGCGTGCCTTTGGCCACTTTATGTTCGAGCAATTACGGCCGGCATCTTGGGTGGCCCTCGATGGCCCCACCGGCCTCGATCGCGCCCCCCTCGACTCTCAAAAAGGCGGCCAGCAAGGCGACCCCACCTATCCACCGGCGTACTGTCTGGCAACACGCACGACGCCGCACAGGCCTTTGACACCCGCTTACGTTCGTGTGCCGGCTACGCCCGATTTGGCATGGACGACGGCGTCATCTCTGGTTCCCCTCCTCGTGAGGTTGTCGACGCCCTCCTGCAGTACGCCCGCGACATCCAAGCTAGCGGCGAGGAGCTCCGCCTCGACAAGTGCGTGGCGTTCTGTCCGGCACTTGGCACGGGTCTTCTCGATCACCCCGATGTTCAAGACCACGTCCAAGTTGCGTAGGACGGCACGCGCACTCTTGCTGGTATCCCCGTTGTCGCCGACGGCCTCGTAATCTACGGTGTGCCCATCGCCCCCGGACACGCCGGAGATGTCGATACAGTGCAACGCGAGGTTGACGCTCAGGTTAGCTACGTGAGCACCATTCGCACCAAGCTCCAGGACGTCTCCCTCCATTGCATGTACTCGTTGGGCTGCTACTGCATCACCCCGCGCATGGAATACCTCGCGCAACACTGCTACCCCACCAATGCCTTGAGCGCGCTCCGCCGCTCCGACGTTGCCGTCCTCAGCTTCGTCGCCACAGCACTTGGCGCTGAGCCGCGTCAGGTTTTTGACTCCACCGGCATCGTCCTCCAACGCCTCCGCCTTCCTGCTCGAAGTGGGGGTGGCGGCATTCGCTCCTGCGCCGACCTCAGCCCCGCCGCCATTGTTGGAACGGCGGCCCAGTCCCTCCCACACCTCGTCGACCTTCGCGATTCTACGGGTGCCGTGGAGGTCCCTGGCTACCTCCCCCGCCTCGCCTCGGTCCTGGGCGCCACTTCTTTTCGCGCAGGTAACGACGAGTTTGCACCGTTGGCACCACCTCCTCGCATCCTCCGCTTGCCGCCTGGGGCGAGCGCTCGAGACTGCGTGGGACGGACTTCGCGCTGATCTCCGCACCACTCTGGCTTTTCCCCACGGCGGCGCTGGTCCCTGCGACCCCGCCAACGTTCATCTCGTCGACGGCCCTCTCGCCCACGAATTCGTCTTTATGGGCGTCCTCGTCGACCCCACCGTCTCGACACCCCCCGTGCTCATACCCCAGCTCCAGCGTGCTCTAACCTCCCAGCGCGAGACAGCTCGGGCCACTGCACTCCAGCGACTTGCGCCCACCGTTCCCATCACCGACGCTCTTCGAATAGCGGCGTCCTCGTGGGACCGCCTCTCGACCACGTTCATCAGCTCGTGGCCCGGCTCCTCCCTTCAAATCCCCAACCGCTGCTGGGCCGAGATGTGTGCCCAGTACTTTGGCTACCCCTCTCCAGCTTGTTCGGGCCTCGTGGGCACTCGCATTCTGGGCATTGACGTCGTTCTCGACGCTCACGGCAAGGTGCTTCTCACGCAGGCCAACCTTGTCAACCGCAGAGGAGCGCGGACGGACCACCTGGCACGACAGCCTGCTCGAGTGCGTCCTCTGCATCGTCAAAGAGGCCGGCATCCCCGCCCTGTCCGAGGTATTCGGCATCTTTGATAACGTCGTCGCCCCTGCCGTTCGCACGCGCCTCTACGGCCGGTATCGAGGCAATCTCGCCCGACGCCACGTCGTCCCAGACATCCTCACCCTGCTCGACAACCGGCCGGGGGCAATTCCACGACCTCAAAACCCTCGCTTGGGGTTCGTTATACACCGCCCTCCATCCCAGCCGTCGCCTGTCGATCGGCGCGCAGCGCGAGTCCACCCCGAATACCTCGCTCACGCCCGCGGCATCGACGCCATCATCCCCCAGCCGGGTACAGCACCACCGCCTGGCTTCTTGGGCCCTGTCGAACAGCGGCTACGTAGCTACGGCACCGTCGCCGGCCTCGTCTTTGGTGCCTTCGGTGAGCCCAGCGCGGCGTGCTACGCCCTCGCCAAAACATGCGCAGAGCGCATCGCTGCGCGAACCTGGGTGGAAAGCGCCAACTTCACAGAGGCAAAGGTGGCCCAAACTCGCCGCATCCACCGTGAGTGGAGGATCGCCAACACATCGGGCCGGGCGCGCCGTGCCCTCACCGCCCTCGCCCGTGCCGCCGCCTCGGGGAGCCCCACCCAGGCCGCCCGATCCCAGCAGGACGTCACCCTTCGTCGCACATACGTCCGGCGGCAGCATGCGTACGACCTACCAAGGCGGGGCCCTTGGTCCTCTCTTCGCCTGCCCCACGACTCGGCGATGACCTCGACTAGGTCCCACGCACTTATCTCCGCCCGTCAGGCACATCCCTCATACCCCACAAACCCACCCACATCCTTCACGCACCACCCCCCCCCTCTTAGCAGTCGACCTTTAAAGACAAACAGACAGACAGACAGACAGACAGACAAACATCTGCCGATTAGAATAGATCTACAATTAAGAACCACCTAAGCGCGCCGAAATTCAGGGGCCGGGGTGTGTGAGCAACAGGTGGTTTTTATGTGCGCAAACGACGCGTCTTGGGCCCCTCTACGCGCAGAAAAATCGCGAAGATCCAATTCGACGGTGTGTGAAAGTTTCTAGAGCACGACTAAATTCGCCTTGTCAGAAATTAATTAATTTTAATTAATTAATAGATCTACAATTAAGAACAACCTAAGCGCGCCGAAATTCAGGGGCCGGGGTGTGTGAGCAACAGGTGGTTTTTATGTGCGCAAACGACGCGTCTTGGGCCCCTCTACGCGCAGAAAAATCGCGAAGATCCAATTCGACGGTGTGTGAAAGTTTCTAGAGCACGACTAAATTCGCCTTGTCAGAAATTAATTAATTTTAATTAATTACAGACTTAAATTAAGAACTCTCCTTAAAAATGACTTCAAGAGGTGAGAAGACCATCACAGACTCGTCCGTGACGTCCCCATGCTGCCGCCACACAAGCGGCAGCGCCCAGGGCGATGTTGGACCTTATTTTACATACCAACCCCCCACCCGCCCCAGGACAGACGGTGTGGACGTTGAAATAATTTTGTATGGGTACATGTCTTCTGCTCTGGATATCGTCGCTGCGCGCGCAAAGCGGATGCCGGAAGTGCGGGACAATGACGGCGCCGTTTGTGGATGCGCGCAGCGCTTTATTCGGCATTTCGAGCGGAGGTGCGCGGAGGAAAGCGCTGCGTGCGAACTATAACAGACATGGAGAAGGGTGGTTTCGTGTTGCTCCAGCGCCCGATCCCGTCGGACGCTGATCTCGTCGTCGTCCAGGCCGCGCATATCGACGGGTCCAATCGCGCTGCCCGGCCGGCGACGACGACGAAGAGGCGATTAGAGGCGAGGAAGACACCAATAGCCTCGACGACGACTCAGACGACGACTCAGACGACACGCTGGCCGAGGCGCGCAAAGTATGCAGACCGTCGAAGAACTTCAAAAGCGCGAGCGCCGCGAAGGCCTCCTCCGGTAACTCGTTGATTACGAGCTTTTTTTTTCAAGCCCAAGATCAAGCTGGGTCGTCCGTCCGGTGTCGAGGACGAAGAAGTCGAAGCGCGGCAGGCCGCTTACAACCGCAGTAGAAGCCGTCGCGAACGACGCGCTGCCGCTCACCAACGCCGCGCCGCCGCCCACGACGCCCGCTCGGCCCGGACACCTACGATAACGTCGAAAAAATAGGCCGTGGTGTTCTTAATTAGGTCTGTAAGGATAAAAATGGATCGTCTCGTCCGCGTGTCGCGTGGGGAGCGGCTCGTGCTGGAGGGCGTCGGGAGCGTGCGGTACGTCGAGGGGCGCGGGAGCATTCACGGGTACGCGATGCGCGGGACGGTAGATGTCGCCTCGTTCAGTTGGATGCCCCTGGTGACCGTCAAGGGAAATATAGTTGTCGAGGTGTCGAAGGGGTTGTCGTGTGCGCGCGGGGGCGGCACCGTGATCCCGCGGGCGTGGCGCGAGGCCGGGGCCGCGTTCCGGCGCGACGGCGGGCGCGTCGTCGTCTGCGGACCCAAAGGTTCTGGCAAGTCGTGCCTCGCGAGATACTTGGTCAATCGCGGCCTCGGCAGCGCCGTCGCGCTCCTCGACTGCGACCCCGGCCAGCCCCTGTGCGGCGCGCCGGGGTTCGTCTCGCTGCGCATCCTGCGGCGTCCGATGCTTGCGGCTCCGCACCGCGAGGCTCACGACGAATACGTCGTCGCGCAACAGTATATCGGCGACGTCAGCCCGCGCGACGCCCCCGAAGCCTACGCCGCGTGCGTCGCGAGACTCATCGAGGCCGCCGACCGCCTACCGTCGCTCAACCTCGTGGTCAACACCTGCGGCTGGGTCACGGGGCTAGGGTTAAATCTTCTCGAGACGATCGTAACCGCTTTGAGTCCGACCGTCTTCGCTCTCGGCGACGGCCTTCCCGGGACGAGATTGCCCGCCTTTTCCGGCCCCCCCACGGCGGCCGCGCAGCAGAAGCGCGCGCTCCAGCTCGCGGCCTACTTTGTTCCGGATCTCGCGGGAGCAGAAGCGAGAAACGGCGCGCTCGCGGATCCAGATTCGAGGGTCGCGGAAACCGTGGCTGCCGCGACGCCCTGGGCTGCTAGAATCGATAGCCTGGCCGTCGCCCTCGTGGGACCCGCCTACGCCGCGACCTCCGACCTTGCGGAATTTCCCGATCTCCTCTTTTCGGTCTTGAACGCGAGCCTCGTCGGAATCGCGGAAACAACCGATTTGCCGGAAAACGCGCCCCGGAGCGGCCTTCTCGTCCTCGCGGATGTCACGGACATCCCATGCCGGGGCCTCGCCATCGTCCGCGGCATCGACTTCCACTCGGGCCACCTCCTCCTCCTGACCCCCGACCCTCTCGCCCTCCACGGTGCCGACCTCCTCCTAAGAGGCAAGCTGTCTCTCCCGACCAACCTCCTCAACCGGGGTGGTGCTTCCACCGCCTTCCCCTTCCTTTCCTGCGAGTCGATCACGGCCGACCTCGCAACCACCATGCGATCTAGGCACAACATCAAACGGGGGGGCGCGCCGGTGGCGCCATAGTTGTTGTTCTTGTTGTTTCAAGCTCGATATCTCTGGTTAATGTTCTAAAGTAAAGACGACGCTTTTCTTCTTTCGGACGCCAAGGGGACTTTGCTGCTGCTGCTTTTCACGCCGCCGCCGACGACGACGACGACGCACTCGGACTTTTTTTTCGCGCACTTGTTGGACTCTGGTCCGCTCTATTCTTCGTACCGCGCTTGATGTAAAACGTCGTGCTTGGCTTCGTGTTCCCGAGCGGTATCTCGAAGCTTCGGACGTACCCCTCGTAACTCGACTTAAAAAAAGGCTCTTGCTTGGCGACGTGCATGCCAGCCAAGTTGCAGATATTTTCCAGGTCCCAGTCGATATGTTGCCTGTTGTATAGCGTGACGAGGACGCAGCTTTCGGCTCCCATGTGTTCCTTCGCGTTTCGTAGGAACTTGGAGACCAACGCCCGACAATTACCCACGTCGCCGTAAGTGTGCGTCTTTGCTGCTGGAAAGTTAAAAACGATGACGTCGATTTCTTCCAAGCCGAGCTCGGTAAAAACGTCGCTCGAAGTCACGTCCACGCCGTGCTTAACCTACATCGACCTAACGCCCACCAAATGGCAGCAGGACGGACAACCAGGGGCAGCGACGCGAGCACATCCAGTCGATGGACCGTTGGATACTTCTCCCGAACCTCGGCCTCGCTGTCCAACGACGTGGCGTACAGACCTTGATTCTTCTCATCATGGTTCGCAACAACAATACGGCAATACATATCGGACTCTGGTGAGAATGACGAGTCGTCTCGGGGTCGATAGACGCATTCTTCGCCAAGCATGCCGCGAAGGTAAAATTTCCTTCTCCGACAAGGACTATCGTGCTCGAGTTCTTGAACAAATCCAGCATGATGTGATGATGCGCACGGACTTCAACTAAAGAAAGGCGCCTCGCTGAGTCAGATGTGTCGAACACGCTGTCTTTAAATGTCGACTGCTAAGAGGGGGGGGTGTGTGTGGGGAGCATGAAGGATGTGGGTGGGTCGAACACGCTGTCCCGTGGATGAGTTTTTGTTACACCACTTATTATTGAGTTTTACATTTGCTTTGCTATTTTTCAAAGACAAACAGCCTACAGTATCCTTACTACTAATGTAGTACGCGTCAACATTGATATATCATGCGCGCACGCATTCGTGCTTGCGATGAAAGCAGCTTAGATTGGCGTTGGTGAGAGCGTCGAGCTGAAATGAGAGCGGGTGTGGGTGTAAGTGGACGGCAAGGCGTCAGCCTAACCGTCCGGGCGTCGCCAGGGACCCGGCGGCCGAGAGACGTAGGGGCCGTTGGCGTTTCTGTAAGCGTCTTGGTGCTCCCTGAAGTGCGTCTGTGCGCAATGCCGTTGCCGGAGGTGGGCGGCGGCTGCACCGCCTTCGACATACTGCACGCTCGCGGTGCACCGTGATGGAGGAGAGACGCCGGTAGAGGCGCGTTGTCTGAGCCGCCGTGGCTGCCGCGAGGTACATTGGTTTCAGTCGAAGAGCAGGTGAAGATGTCAGGATGACACCCCCCCCCCAAAATGAAGGTAAACGAAGGTAACATGTAAGGTAACACAGGCGGGTAAGCGAGGGGACGGGCGTTACCGCCACAAGCTGGTCTGCTAGGCTCGCGCTCTTCGCGGCCATAGGCGTTAAAGAATCGGACCAGAGGGAACGCGGCTGCAGGAAAATCACTGTGCCTTAGCCATACGCGCGACTCCGAGCCGTAAAACCTGACGAGGTATTGAACGCGTCCTGTCCTCAAGACGACAGTGATGACGACAACGAACCGCCCCCCGTGAACAATGCGAGGCCAACGAGCCAGACTCCGTCGACGAGCCCGCCGCCCTCGAGGAGGAGGAGGAGGAGGAGGAGAGCCCGCTCCCGAGGAGAACCGAACCTCCGCGACTACCTCATGGACCTCGGGGACGCCATATTCTACCATGAGGCCGCCACATTCCTTGCGACCCATTCAGCGTCGCCACACACCCCTCTCGAACCACAATTTGCCTGCTAAACTGTAGCCTGCCTTGTAGAGCAACTGCTCCAGTGCCCGTCTTCCTGGGAGGGGGGTCACCGATTCCCCAGGGCTATAAGAAAGGCCTAGGGGTGAGGACACCGACCCCCCGGCGCTATGCTTTCGTGCTGGAGGGGGTTCTCGTCGTGTTCTCGCCCCACCCCCTGGGGACGAGGCATTCTCAAATCTCTAGGAGAAGCAGAGGCCGCAGGCCGCGGGGCAGCCTTCAAAGCCCCGGGAATCATCCTCGCCCTTTACCAGACAGCGCGTGTTGGCCTTGTCAGCAACCCACTTGCAGTCCTTTGAAGTTTCGGAACGTTTGTGCCAAGACTCTGAGTCGGAGTCGCAATCGATCAGGCAGGTGCCGCAGGCAGCGCGGCAGGCGTCGTAGGCGTAAACCTGGCCGTCGCCAAATCGCTTGCATCGGTTCTTCGATGCCTCATTGATGAAGCTGCACGTCTTTTCTGGCTGGCCCTTAACGAACCAGGAAGTCGAGTCTTCGCAACCGTCGACAACGCACGCGCCGCAGGAGAATGCACAGGCGTCTTCGCTCGAGACGCCGTTGGCGTCGACGTTCGTCGACGAGCAGCGCGAGGATTTGTAGTCGGCGACCCAGTCACAGTTTTTTAAAGGCGCGTCGCGGCGATGCCACGACGTCGAGTCCTCGCAAAATGAAGATTTTTCGTCGTCGTTTTCTTCTTGGTACTTGTCGAGCTCGAGGACGAAGAGCGAAAGATAGTTGTCCTCGTCGTAGACGCCGCCTTCGTAGTAGCCTACGGCATGGACGTGCGAAGAGGACTCGGAGGTTGTTGTTGTTGTTGTTGTTGTTGTTGTTGTGAAAAGGCCCACGACCTCCCGCTTTCCGCAACATTTGTACCAGTTGTCGAGCTGGTCGTCCGCGTCGTCGTCGTCGGGCAGCGGGATGTCGCTGTCGTCGGGGTCATCGACGTCGAGAATGTAGCTGACGGCAACCTGCGTCTTTCGCTGGCCCGTGAGGACGTCGTAACGTTCAACGACCTCGCCGTGGTAGCCGTAGAGCGCGTCGGCGAAGGTGTCGTAGGCGACGAGGTTGGAGGAAACGAAGTCGGGGTCGAAGACGTCCGAAGCTTCGCCCGTCGACGCGTTGACGCGCGCGTAGAAATACGACGAGACCAGGAGAATCTCGGTGGCGGCCTCGTCGGTGTCGGCTCGGATGAGCACACGCGGTGAGCCCCGGGTGGCCTCGACCGCCGTCGTCCAGGAGAGAGAGAGCAAGCTGTGAGACGCAGCGTCGTAGTCGAGGCGCGAGACGCCGCGGCGACCGGTGCCGTCGTCGACGTTGCCGCCCACGTAGATCGCACTCTCGACTCGGTCGTAAGCCATAAACTCGGTCGCGGTCATGATGCCCGAGAAATCGACGGTCGTGACCGCGTCGACATCGTCGTCGTCCACACCTTCCATCAACTCGATCTCCGCGTCGTCGCCGCGAGAAACGACGACGCGACCGTCGTCGAGGAGCTCGAGGTCCTGGACGTCGCCACCGATGTCATCGACGGCCACCTCCTCGCCGTCCTTGTCGAAGATCGAGAGTGTGCCGTCGTCACAATAGACGGCGACGCCTTCAAAAACCTCGTTTACCGAGATGAGCTCGGGTGCGGCGGCGTTGCCGCCGCAAGACTTGACGTCGACCTTCCAAACGACGTTATTGTCAGCGAGAGATATCCAGTAAATAAAAAAGCCGCCGTCCTGCGCAACACCCTCTTCGTTCTGGTTGGCGGTCACGGCAAGAGAGTCGCCGCAAGCGTCGGCGACGACGCCTGGTTTAGAGCTGTAGCCGTTGGAGTAGACCGACCTAACGAACCCGACGTCGCCGTACTCGAACTCGCGTCGGTCGACGCTCAGCGCGAACCAGTCGTACCAGTTTCCGTAAGTCACGTCTTTCCCGATGGTCCCGATCCAGTAGCCCAGAACAAGCGTCGTCGCATACGTCGTGTTGTCGAACGTCGACGGCACGACGACGATGGCCAAAACCTCTCCGTCGTCGTCGTCGTTTTCTCGGGCGAGCCACCAGTCGCCCTCGAAAAAGCCGTCGTCCACGCTCCAGCCATATTCGCGTCTGTTCGCAGCAGGGCTCGCAAACTCGACCTGCTTGGAGACGTCCGCGAACCGGAGCACGCTGCAATCGCCAATTGAACGGTGCTCGACCTTTCCGTCGTCGTCGTCGTCGTCGTAGGCCACCAGTTTGTCGGAAACGACGTCGTACGCGACGAGGTCCGCGTTGCCCACGTCGCACTCCTCCGCATCCAGCAAAATTTCGCCGGTCGCGGCGTCAACTCGAGCGTAGAAGAAGGTTGAGACGAGCAAAACCTCAGTCGCTGCTGCCCCGGAACCTCGCCGCAAGAGCAGGCGAGGCGAGCCTACGACGACGTCGACGGCCGTCGTCCACGCGACCGTCAATCCGTCGCCGTCGTCGGAAGCCAAGTCGAGGCGCGCGACGCCGCGGCGACCGGTACCGTCGTCGACGTTGCCGCCCACGTAGATCGCATTCTCGACTCGGTCGTAAGCCATAAACTCGGTCGCGGTCATGATGCCCGAGAGCGAGATGCCAATATCGTCGCCGTCCGCGGACGCGACCCGTACGCGCGAGTCGTCGCCATAGCTCAGGGCGTAGCGGAGTGGCGAGAGGATCAGGAGATGGGCAGGCTCGTCAGATCCCATCGAGCCATCGGCTACCTTCGTGCCGATTTCGGAGTAGACGGCCACGACATAGCTACCGCCGTCGTTCCAGACGGCACCAAAAGTCCCGAGACCGTCCGATAACGATACTAGAATCGGGAGATGGTCGTGCTCCGGAGTCTTTGCTCGCGCCGTAACTTCCCAACTCTCGTTGCCCAACTTCAAGATGACGAACTCGTGCTCCATGTCGTCGCAGTCGCTTCCGCCCACCAAGCCGCTCAGAACCGCCCATCCTGACGATGACGTCGCTATGGGCCCAACGTCCAGGCACTTCTCCGAGGTCACATCGTCCCGCGATCCATCGACGACCTCCACCGACACGAGCTCCGTCTTCGCCGCCACCGCCACGCCCGCCGCGAGAAGGATGATGATGCCTGCCATAACTTTATTTCTACACACATTCTTGAGTCTGAAATTTTTTTCTTCTGCCCTTACTTACTTACTTGCTTACTTACTTACCCTCTGGGGGCTTGCCCGGCGGCGTCAAGGATAGCGCATTCTGGCAGCGCTCAGGGAATTCTGGGAACGAAATTATTTATTAAACGCGATAATATGTACAACACGTGTATATAATATACACTTCGCAGATAGATAGATATATGGGGAAAAAAAGCCTGCTGCGCCCGCTATTACGAAGCCAAAAAAGGGGTTGATTGATGAGCTGTGGTGAAGGACGATCTTGACCTTGCCGGCTGGGTAAGCGACCCGCACGAACTGGAAGGTGTCTTGGTCTTCGTAGGAGACGAACTCCTCAAATTGGGAACGGAACGGATGCTCGGCCGCTTTGGTCGGCTTGAAGAGAAGCTGGTTCCCTGCCTGGAGCGGTGTCGTGCGAGAACGCGTAGTTCGACTCGATCACCTCCGTCGCCTTGGCCTCGTAGTCGCCGCCCTCCCGAAGCACCCTTCCGATCTCGATGATGCCATCGGTCCAAGCCTTGAGGAGGGCCGCGCGCACCTCGTCGTAGGTGATCGGATCGGCTCCTGTAGGGTCTGCTGAAGCCGCAGGCACCACAGGCTCGGGTGCGAGCTTCACCGCGAGGGGCCCAGTCTCTGGCCGTCTCGAGCTCTTGTTCTGGTGCCGGCTTATTGTCCTGGAACGCCTCGCCGAGCTCTTTAACGCCATCGATCCAAGCCTTGAGGGCCGTGTTCACCACCTGGTCGTAGGTGATTGACTGGCTCCTCCACAGCGGACGCCACCGGCTTGCCGGACGCCACTGAGGGGGGCGGCGTCTCTAGCACGGGGTTCTTCGCTTCGACCACCTCAAAAGAGGCGGAGGACACAGCGACGCGCGGGCGAGCGGTCGAAAACGCGGACGAGGCCGTGAGGACAAAGGCATGGTACAGAGAATCATCTGATGATATATCTGACAAACAACAAGCGACGACGACGACGACGACGACGACAACGCGGGTGTGTGTGGTGGTTTTAATTTTGATGACTCTTCCGAAACTTGGGAAAAAAGCGCGTGTGTGGCACGTTTTTTTTTTTCATCAGAGACGACGACGGTTATTTGTATATACAAGTGCAGGCCAGTAAGTTCACCTAGTCCCAATCTCTAACCCCAGAGAGTTCACCTGGTCCCAGTAAGTTTCGTATAAGTTTAGTTAGTTACCTGGTCAGTAAGTTCACCTAGCTCACACCAACTCCCTTGAGCTCGTCGCTCTCGCCTCCGCCAATCTAAGCTGCTTTGATCCGCACGCGCCGCCAACCTTTGAGTTTACTCTAAAAACCCTTTACTCTAAAAACCCCAGTATGTTCACCTGGTCCCAGTTTCACCTGGTCACTCAGTTCACCTAGTCCCAGTCTCCAACCCCTGTAAGTTCACGTGGTCCCAGTAAGTTCACCTACAGTGCGCGTGTAGACGCCGGGAGGGGGCTTATCGGTATTGCGCAGCACGTGTGGGGTAAGGTGGAGTCGTCGACCCAGATGAGTATATCCTCGGGGATGCCGATCGACAGAGAGCCACGTAGAGCTGGACGTGGCAGAAGACGGGCTTGGGAAAGAGGACGCCGACCTCGCGGGGCGTCTGGCCCTGGCTCTTGTTGATCGTTTGGCGTAGGCCGGCCTTAAGGGATACAGGTTGGAGGAGCCTCGGTGACAACGACACGATCGATCATGTATCTGGTACCGTTGCAGTGGCCGTGCGACGGGTCGAGGTTGCGAAGACATTAAGCTCGCGATCAAAGTGAGCATGTCGTTGGTTGTCAGGGAATTGAAAACTCGACTGTAAAGAGCGAGGCGTCGGCTTCCGACCCAACCTAGTCGGCCGAAAAAAAGAACTCCGACGCCTCGTCTCCGGGAAAAAAAGGCCGCGGTCATTCATGCGCGCGTTGTCAGCATCGACAACATCGTTTCGACGGGGCGTGAGAATGGCGCGCTGGCTAAAAGAGCCGCCGCGGGTCGTGGAAATAGTCTGCGAGGTCGCCGTAGACGGCTTGGAGGATCACTGTCTGGCTCTCGCGCCTAACTGATCCTTACTCTCGCACCTACCTGATCCTTACCCTAAATCGAGGGACAAACAAACAAACAAACAGACAGACAGACAGACAGACAAACATCTGTCGATTAGTAGTTAGGATATTGATTGTGCCATTGGATTAGGGTAAGGGTTGATTGCGTGATAACGCTCGAATGATAATGATGATGAGTGTAGAGGCAGCTATCATTCGTCGTCGTCGACGGGGGCGCGCGCTGCCTCCGGAAAAAGCACCCACACAGGCGGCGCGGTTGTGGAGCCACCCGATCACGCACCCGCCGAGCATTGTCCGGCAGAAGCCGCAAAAACGACGACGACGACGGCAAGCGCCGCGGTTGTCGCCTTTGCGTGCGATAGCGATGATTTCCCAAGAGGAAGCGGAAGTGGCGGCGCTGCGCGACAGGGCGAACTGGCTCGCCGCAGAGGTCGAGAAGGTCGAGGCCAAGCTCTCCGAGGTCGCGGGTCCGGACGACACGGCCGCCGCCGCGAAAGAAGCAGTAAGCGCCGCGTGCCGTACGGCGCTCGAAATCGAGAAGGGCCTGAGCAGCAGCCTGGAGAGGGAGCAGGCGCAGGGTGCGTTGGTGTTGACGCGGCACGTTAGGGGCTGGGTGGTGCGGCGGCGGTTCGGGAGGTGCGTCGCGTCGCTGCGAGCAGTAAACGAGGCGTCGGCGGCCGGAGTCGTCTTTGCGATGCGCGGGGACGTCGTCAGGCACAAGAAGCTCCAGCACATCGTCGCGTCGGCCGCCGGGTACCGCGACCGCACGCGGGTCTCGCGGATTTTCGAGTGCTGGGCGTCGGAGGCGGCCGCGCAGGCGCGCGCGACGGAAGGGCCGAGGCGAGACGCGCTCGCGCGCCGCCTGGCTCTAGACCGTCGCCTTTTGAGAGTCGCGTTGCTGGCGCTCCGGCGGGAGTGCGGGACGCGGCAGCGGTACAAAGAGCGCGAGTGGCGCCGCGACGAGGAAGCTCGCGAGGCGATACGGGCAAGAAAGGCGCGCGACGACGACGACGGCGTCGTCCTCGCGGAGGACGTCCGGGCCGAGATATCCAAAAGGATCTGCAGAGAGGCGAGGGAACGGCGCGTCTACTGGTGCCGCAGGCACCACTTTCTTGCGCTCCGGGAAGCGGTGGTCTTGGCGAAGGATCATCGCGACGAGATGGCGCTGCGTCACCGCGGCGGCGAGCTTTCGCCGGCGGCGGCGGCGGCAGCCTCTCGTCGACGAGAAAATTCTTCCTCCTCGAAACAACAACAACAACAACAACAACGGCTCCTGGAGCGGTTCGAGCGGCGGCGGTTTCGCGAAGTGAAGCGCGCGTGCTTCGGCGCGCTCGACGAGTATCGTCGCGCCGCCAGCAACGCTCGTCGCCTCAAAGCACGCGGCGTCGCCGCGGTTTTCGGGCAAGTCCTCGCGAGGTGGCGGTCCGAGCGCGAAAGGCGGCTCGGTCTCCGCGAAGCGGCCGTCGCGCGGTGGCAAACCAAGTCCCGGAACCTCCTGGCGCGACCGCTCCACGGGTGGTTCCTCTGGACCAAGTCGCAACGCGAGGCGCGAGAAGCTCGAGACCGAATCCTCTTTGTTAAGCTCAAGACTCGCGAGCGGCGATCTGCCGCGAAAATTCTGCGGACGTGGCGGCACCAGGCGGTGTACGGACGTCTCGACGGATTTTACACGCGCCAAGACCTCCTGCGGTCCCTCGCGGAAGTGGAGGCGCAGTCGAGGCGCCTCGAAGCACGAGCCGAGGCGACGGGTCGCGCTTGCGCCGAGCTCGCCTCGCAGGTCGAGGACAAGCGCGCCGAGGCACGCCGGATGGAAGCTTCGATCAAAAACCACGAAGACCGCGAGACTATGATGGAATTTGCGCTCCACAACGCAAAAATAGAGATCGACGCGGTTGCCGCCGTCGTCGAGGGCGTCGCGACGCTGCACCCGCGAAAGGTCAGAGACGTGCTCCAAGACCTTTTGCGCGAAGAGCTCGGCGACGAACGACGGCGCGAGGCGGCCGAGCACCGAAAGGTGACGAGGAGTACTGCCGACGCCAAATCTAGCAGCCTCCGCCGCCGCTTGAAGCGGCTCCCGTTCAACCCGGAGAGCCCGCTGCACCAGCTCGTCCTCGACGACGAGGATACCGACCAGATGCGTCCGCGCGACGGCGGCGTCGAAGCACCACCTTTCGAGGAGGCGACGCCTTTGCCGCCGGAAAGGCCGCTCGTCGATCAAAGGGACGACGACGCGTTCGACGAGCGAGGTCTCCTGCGGCGCGCCAATTGGATCCTCAAACACCCGGCGACCGACTTCCGCAACTTGACGCATCTTGGCGGCGTCGCGCTCTACCGTTCGGACGACGACGACGACGACGACGACGACAACAACAGTCTCGGCGCGATGACCTTGAACGACGACGCGACTCTCGATGATCCCTGGACGCCCGAAAACAAGGGAGAGGCGAGAGAACTCCACCGCAAGATCGATCGCGACATCAAGCCTACCTTTGCCCTCTACAACTTTCTCCTCTCGGGAAACGAGGACTACCTCGACGACACCCTCAAAGCCGACTGGCTCGCCGCGCAGCGCGATGGCAAATGCGACCGTCCCTGGGATAACTACCGACCCCCCACCATGCGTGGCGACACCCTCCTCCCGACCTGGGGCGAGTTCCAGAGGGCATTGCGCCACCCGGGCAAACACAAGGTTTAGTAACAACAACAATAATAATAATACCTCATCTCGTGTGGTGTGGTCGTAAATTGTGGTGTGGAGGTAAATTGATCATCATCATATCATAAACGACAGCAGGAGTAGTCCTTCGTGTCGCCACAGAAAGAAGAGAGTGTAGGTTTGATTGTATGTATGAAATAAACAGTGGTGCAAAATAAAATAAAAGAAGTATGGACAGGAGTTTAGACAAGGAGCGATGATTGTTCGTCGTCGGTGTTGGAGGGCACTGGGGAGGAGCCTCGGAGTATGAGTTTTGCGCCGTAGGCTGAGTTGAGGTCGCGGGAGAGAAGAGCGACCAAGCGTCGCTCAGAAGCTTCTTTGATCGGCTCGTTGGAGGATCCGTAGGCGCAGCGGCTCATGGAGGCAACGTTCTTCAGAATGTGGATCTCGACGCCCCCAACGGCAGTCTTGGCCTTGCGGAGAGGGTACCGGTAGCTGCTGTAGGCGACGGGCACGAGGGACACGTCGTAGCGTTGCTCCTTGGCCTCAAAGACCTCTTCGAGGCGGCGTTCCTCCTGCTGCGACAAGTACTTGGGTCTCGAAGCCCACCTGATCCGGACGCCGGTGGGCAACGGCTCGACGGTTGCCCGGCGGAGCTCGCCGTTACTGCTCGTTTGTTTCGCCCATTCGTGCAAAAAGTAAACCGCCTCCGGCGCAGGCTTGAGCAGCAGCCACTTGGCGACATCTTCCTTGCGCCACTCGGCGCGCGACATGTTCGCCGGTTTCACCCATTCTTTCTTTTTCCGTTGTAACGGCGACTGGGTGATTTTTGAGATGAATGCGCTCGTCAGCAGAACTGTACAGACAGAGAACCGCGACTCGGGCTCGGCCAGCCACTGCGATACGTCGTCTATCGCGAACGGACGGGCCGTCATGCTGCTGCCCTTGGGCACCGGAGGTACGAATGCCGTCGCTATCAAGGCACCAAACAACAACAACAATCTCATGGATGGAGGGTTTCCGCTTTTTTTTTACAGTATACTACTTACTGTATGGTGACGCGTTTGCCGCAGGCGGCGGCTGGTCAAATAAAATAAAATAAAATAAAATAATTAGCGCGACCCGAATTAATAAGAAAACAAGGAATGTGGGGACAGAGGCTGGAAAAAGAGAAGGGGTGAAGAGAGAAGAGGGGTGGTGAAGAGAACAGATGAGGTGTTGACAAGAGTGTGGTGAGGAGGATGTGCCTGAACAGCGCAGATAGGTATGCGGGGCCTAGTCGGGGTCATCGCCGAGCCGCGGGGCAGGCGAAAAGCAGACCAAGGGCCCCGCCCGTAGGTCGTACGCATGCTGCCGCCGGACGTATGTGCGACGACGAAGGGTGACGTCCTGGTTGGCGCAACAGGGCGGCCTGGGTGGGGCTCCCCGGGCCTCTCGGGGGCGACACGGCTGAGGGCGGTGAGGGCACAGCGCGCCCGGCCCAATGCATCGGCGATCCCCCCTCGCGGTAGATGCGGCGAGTTTTTTTTGGGCCGCCTTTGCCTCTGTGACGTTGGCGCAGCCGCTTTCCACCCAGGTTCGCGCAGCGATGCGCTCGGCGCACGTTTTTGGCGAGGTCGCGGCATGCCGCGCTGACCTCACCGAAGGCACCAAAGACGAGGCCGGCGCCGTAGCTACGTAGCCGCTGCTAGACAGGGCCCGAGAAGCCAGGCGGGGGCGCCGGCTGGGTGATGATGGCGTCGATGTCGCGAGCGCGAGCGAGGTACTCGGAGTGGACTCGCGCTGCTCGCCGATCGACAGGCGACGGGTGGGAGGAATGGAGGGCGTGGGCGGTATAGAGCGAACCCCATGCGAGGGTTTATTAGAGGTCGTAGAGTTGCTCCGTGTTTTCGAGTACCCGGTGAGGATGTCCGGGACGACGCGGCGGCGTTGGGCGAGATTGCCTCGATACCGGCCGTAGACGCGCGTGCGAACGGCAGGGGCGACGACGTCAGCAAATATGCCGAAAACCTCGAGAACTGGGATGCCGGCCTCTTTGACGATGGAGAGGACGCATTCGAGCAAGCCGCCGTCGTGCCAGGTGGTCCGCGCTCCTCCGCGGTTGCGAAGGTCGAGGCGCGAGAGAAGCGCCTTGCCGTCGAGAACGACATCTGTGCCCAGAATGCGAGTGCCCACGAGGCCCGAACAACAAGCTGGAGAGGGGTAGCCAAAGCATTGGGCACACATCTCGGCCCAGCAGCGGTTTGAGGGGAGGAGCTGGGCCACGAGCTGATATCTGAACGTGGTCGAGTAGCCATCCCGCGAGGAGGACGCTATTCGAAGAGCATCATCGGTGATGGTAAAAAAAGTGGCCGCAAGTCGCTGAAGTGTCCAGTGGCCCGAGCTGCTTCGCGCTGGGAGGTTAGAGCACGCTGGAGCATGAGCGTCGAGACGGTGAGGTCGACGAGGACGCCCGCGGAGCCCAACTCGCGAGGATCGTCGACGAGATGAACGTATGCGGGGTCGCCGGAACCAGCGCCGCCGTGCGAAAAAGCCAGCGTGGTGCGGAGATCAGCGCGAAGTCCGTCCCACGCAGTCTCGAGCGCTCGCGCCAGACGGCAACCGGAGGATGCGAGGAGGTCGTGCCAACGGCGCAACTCGTCGTTATCCGCGCGAAAAGAGGTGGCATTCGGGACGACCGAGGCGAGGTAGCCAGGGACCTCGACGGCACCGGTAGGATCGCGAAGGTCGACGAGGTGTGGAAGGGCTTGGGCCGCCGTGCCAACAAAGAAGGCGGAGGTCGTCGGCGCAGGAGCGAATGCCGCCACCCCAATTTCGAGAGCACGAAAAAGGCGTAGGTCGTCGGCGCAGGAGCGAATGCCGCCACCCCAATTTCGAGAGCACGAAAAAGGCGTCGGAGGACGAGAGTCAAAAACCTGACGCGGGTCGTCAAGTGCTGTGGCGACGAAGTTGAGGACGGCAACGTCGCTCGAGGCATTGGTGGGGTAGCACCCCCGAATCCGGGATTAGACTCAGTTATTCGTGCTTTGAAGCCGAAGCCGTCTACGGCAGACAGTTTCCACGACTGAAGCGGGTGGCTCTTCCAGCGCCCCGCCGAACCATATATTGTCGATTCTTTCACCAACGCGCGCACGGCCCTTCCCGGAGACGAGGCGAAGGAGTTCTTTTCGGCTCACGAGTTCTTTTCGGCTCGCGAGAGGGACGCCAACTTTGAGCGTAAAGTCTTCGCAATCTCGACCCGGCCACTGCAACGGCACCCGATACATCATCGATCGTATCGCGTCGCTGAAGCTCCTTCAACTAGGTGAACGGCGAGAAAAAAAAAAGAAAACTGATGATCCCGCGCGTCACCCTCAGTATCCTTGGTTTCCGCAAGGTCGGCGTCCTCTTGCCCAGGCCCGTCTTCAGCCACGGCCAGCTCTACGTGGTGGTGGCTCTCTGGCGAGTCGTCGGCAAGCCAGTTGTGTGTTAAATCTTAAAGAATAATAATAATAACCCTGGTGGTGTGTGTGTGTGTGTGTGTGAGCGTCGTCGAGATGGCTGCGCTGCTGGATCCTCTCGAGGCGATCCTCGCGGACGGGAGCTCCGATTCGGATGTGGATGTGTCCGGGCTGGACCTCGAGGAGATCTTGCGCGAGGAGGACGACGAGGATGACTTCCGGCGGAGTAGCGTGTCGTGGCAGCAGGAGGATCCGTTGTCTCCAACGAGCGCGTCGTACAGCGCGCGCGACTGGGCCCTGCTCCAGCAGATTCTCAAGGAAGACGAGGAGGAAGACGTGGATGTGGTGGAGCTGGCTCCCCCCGTGGTCGAGCAGGATGTGCCGTCGTCGTCGTCGTTGGTGCCCGAGGCGTCGGCACCACCTCCCGACCAGGAGGAGGAGGCAATATCGTCGTCAATATCGTCGTCGATATCGTCGTCAATATCGTCGTCGGGAAGCCCCCCGATGAGGACGAGGACGACGACGACGACGGCGGCGGCGGCGGCGGCGGCGGCGGTGGAGGAAGGTGGTTTGGAGTCGTCGCGAGCGTCCAAGTTGTGGCGAATTTCGCGGCTCGGGGGTGCCCTGGAGCGAGAGCAGCGGCTCGCTCGAGGCAGGAGCAAGTCTGAGATGGCGTCGCCGTTGTCGTTGAAGCGGCGGGCTCGGGCGCGCGACGGCGCGACGGTGGCGAGCCGGCGGGCGGCCGCTTCGGGTCGGTGCGGCGTGAAGGTGGAAAGCCTCGCGACGATCTCGCGGCAGCTGGGGAAGAACGCGCAGTATCGCGCGCACGGGCCGGGGTTGCCCGCGTCGCTCGCGGCGCGGGCCAAGTTCGTGGCGGTGGGGACGTCTCGGGGGCTCGCGTTGGTGTTCGATCACTTCGAGGAGGTGCGGCGCGTGCTGGGGACGGCGGCGGGGGAGGACGCGGTGAGCGCGGTGGACGTGTTTGAGTCTGCGGTGGCGTGCGGTCACGTTTCGGGTAAGATCGCGATCTGGGACGTGGTCAAGGGAACGCGGGGGAACCGGGGGTCCGTGTCGAGCGAGGTAATGTTGCTGCGGTTCTACGGGGGTGCGGGATTGGTGTGCATCGAGGCGTCGGGGTGCGTCCACAAGATTGGGGGCGTCGGGACGAAGCGGTTCTGGCAGCAGCAGCAGCAGCAGCTGAGCGTGGAGTGTTTGCTGGACGAGTCGGCGGGCGTGAGCGCGTCGCGTAATTTGTGTTCGACGGGAAGCAAGGAGGCCGTGTTTTCGTCGGTGAAGACTACTTTTGTGGTGTCGCTCGAGCCCGCGGCGAAGATCACGCAGAGGTGGGCGGGGAAAAACGTCGCGGTCACGGCCGCCGCGGGCTCTCGCGTCGCGAGAGCGACCTCGAGCGGCGTCGTCGAGGTGTTGTCGTTGTTGCCCGGAGGTTTCGAGGAGACGAGAAGCTCGGATAATCATCATCATCAGGATCCGCGTGGTTGTTGCTCGCCCCCGCGGGCGCTCGAGTTTTTGGACCCGGCGCACGCGGTCGTACTCTCGGAATCATCATCATCATCGAACTCGCACCACCACCACCAAATTTGGGTCCTGAACGTGGATCGTTGGGAGACTATATCGAAAATCGACGGCGTCCCGTTCCTGAGTCTGTCGGGCGTCTCGAGGTGCGAGTCGTGCGCCTACTTTCTCGGCGCGCACGAGGTCGCGCGCGTGCGGCTGCAGACGCCCGAGGCGAGGGTCGAGGCGTTGATCGAGGCGGGGGAGTGGCTCGAGGCCCTGGCTTTAGCTCTCGACGAGAAGCTCGATACCGACCTCCTCAAGCGGTACGCGGCGCTCGCGGTCGACAATAGGCCGACGCGGCCAGACCTCGCGCGGTCGCACTTTTCGATGCTCGCGTCGGTGTGCGTCGAGTTTTGCGTCGAAAGTAACGACTTGGATCTGTTGTTTGGCGAGATCTTTGGGAGTTTCGCGTCCCTCGACCGTTCGGACGCTTTTTTGGAAGCCCTGGAGCCGTTCGTGCTTTCGGACAAACTGCGACGATTGTCGCCAGAGGTGATGCGAGCGTTCGTCGACCACTACGAGAAAAGAGGGGCCTTGGTGGCCGTCGAGCGGTGTCTCCTGCACCTCGACGTCCGCGCGCTCGACTTCGACATGATCACGTCTCTCCTCAGGACGCATCGCCTCTACACGGCCATGTTCCGGGTGTACGGCGCGGGGTTGGACGACTACGTGACCCCGCTCGAGCACGCGCTCTACCGCGAACCGCAGCAGGCCTTGTTGTACGCGCGGTTTTGCCTCGAGGGGATCGAGTTTCCGGGGGAGGAGAGCATCGACCCGGCGCGCCTCGATTCGTTGCGGTGCGAGGTCATGCAGTTTCTCCTCCAGCGCCAGCCCCTGAACGGGCAAGAAGAAGGAGCAGAGGAGTACGGATATTCGCGCGCTTTGCTGAGGGCGAACGAGCCGGCGTTCCTGGACGTTCTCGCGGTTGGTTTGGGGTTGGGCGTCTACAGCCTCTCGAGCGTCGAGGACGACAACCCGTACGAATCGAAGAAAGCGGCCGCGGTCGGGAGGGTGACGACGCCGCCCCACCCCGACACCTACCTGCGCGCCGCGGCGAGCGACTCGGCAGAATACCTGGAGTTCGTGGGAAAGCACGCCCACGTTTTCTCGAACGTCGACCAGGATCTTTCGGTGAGAGTCCTCGAGCACCTCGTCCGACAACCTTCGTCCGACGTCGACCTCGGGCGCGTCCTGCGAGCCTTGGTCGTTTCTTCGGTCGTCCGGGACGCGGTCCTCCCGCGACTCAAAGATCTCGCCTCCTTGCTCGGAAACAAGGTCGCGCTCCTCGCGATCGATCGCTTCGACGCGATCGCCGCGGTCGAGAGCATAGCTCGCCGAGAAGAAGACGAAGACGGCTCGGACGACGACGCCGCGAGACGCGCTTCCGGCGCCTTCCGGGCCACGATCGCTCGGTACCGGGAAGCCGCGGACGCTCCCGGAGCCTTCGAGTTTGCGGCTTTGGTGTTCGAACTCGTGGTCGTCGACGACGACGACCTCGCCCGGACATTTCTCGAATCCTCGCTCCCGGACCTCGCGTCCCTCGACGCCGTTCGGGCCGCCGACCTCGCCGTCTTCGTCGTCGCGGACGGCAAGGAGGAGGACGGGAGGCGTTTTCTCGAGAGGGCCGCGAGTCTCGTGACGCCCCCGGCCGTCCAATTCGCGTTCGTCGACGCGCTCGTCTCGCGCCGCCGCCGCCGCCGCCGCGACGACGACGACGAAGAAGAAGAAGAAGAAGAAGAGCTTTTCAATCTCGACGCGCTCTACGTCAGGCTCCTCGCCGACCACGCGCCCGAACGACTCTTCCAATTCCTCTCGTCGCGAGAAGGAGCCTACGACGTCGAGGCCGCGCTCGCGCTCTGTCGCGAGAAGCGCATCGCCGACGCCGAAGCTTATCTGTTGGAACTGACGGGCGACGGCGGCGGCGCCCTCGCCCTCGTCCTCGAAACCCTCCGCGACAGGTTCGAGAAACTCCGCGAAGCGTTACGCTCGGCCAACCGCGACGGCCGCTTCAATCTCGAAAAGTACGGACTCCTCTCGGACGACGTCGTGGTAGACCTCCCGTCCACGCACGCCCGAGCTCTCAGAGCCATGGAGACCCTGAACGAAGGCCGCGCGGCCTCCTCGATCCTCGACGCGGCCGTCGGCCTCTGCCGGCGCCACTCGGCCGCCCTCAAGAAGAACGACGAGGCCTGGTTCGCGACGCTCGACCAACTCCTCGACGCCAAGCGCAACCTTCAGCTCTCGCGCGAGCTCCCGTCCAACGCGTCGTTGATGCACGCGATGCTCGACGACATGGTCCGCCGCGCTTTGGGGGCGATGTCCGAATACGTCGCGCTGCCCGACATCGTCTCGAAGCTCCTCGTTGACCACGCCGACTCGAACCTCGGCGACTTCCGCCAGGTCATCGTATCGATGCTACGAGCGACGCGCCACGAAACCAGAATGTACTCGTCGCTCTCAAACTTGCTGCGGTCCGAGGCGGCTCGCCTCCGCGCGAACCTCGTCGAGAAATCGAACCTGGGGCTGCGCGTCGTTCCGCCCTTTCCTCCTCCTCCGGAATCGAGCGACAAAGGGGTCTACCGCCTCGAGCGCAGGGGCCCCCGCGAGTGGGGTATGCGTTTCGTCCCGCAGGATAAAACTGCTGCTGATCCTACGACGGAGCTGGAGGAAGCAAAACTGTTTCGATCTTCTTGGGACCGAACCAAGGCCCTCGCGGTCGAACCCATCACTACCGTCCAAAACTTCGACCGCGAAATCCGCCAAGGTTCCTTCTTCCACCAGTTCAGAGTCGAGACCCGCCCCGCCTCGCCGCTCCCGCCCGCCCGCCCGCCCCGCAGAGTCCCGGGCACGCTCGACCCGCGTCCCAAGTTTTCCGGTTTCTTCCCGCCCAACCTCGCGCCAAAGCCCTTACCGCCAGACCGCTCCTCCGCCGCTTCCATCCCGCCCACCCTCGACCAGTTCATCCCCGTCCCTCCCTAACAACATACCGTCGTCCTACTATTTGGAGCTCGGGCTTCTCTGTCGAACCTGCGCACATCCATCCATCCATCCATCCATCCACCACCCCGATGCTGCTGCCGCCCCAGAAGTCGAGGCGGCTGGCTGCTCCTGAGGCCCAGCCCAGGAACAACAACCAACGACGAACAGGCTCCTTCCTTCCTTCCTTCCTTCCTTCCTTCCTTCCTTCCTTCTACCGAAGTGAAGTCAAGGGGGTGCGTGCCTTGTTGTTGGAGCTCACCAATGGCAATGAATGAATGAATGAATGACACACCTAAAAGGGTCTTGTCTTGGTGTGTGGAGAAAACGTCCGATTTTCTTACCGTTGCCTTCCAAGCCGTTGAACTTGGGCGCGCAACGGTTGGAGGAGAAAGTTTCTGGCGACAATGGTTCGTCTCTATCCGCCTTGCCCTCGGCGCGCCGCGAGGCGTGAGAAAGGAAGAACCATCGCTCGGTGGCGTCCGTCCCTCGCGAGGGAGCTGTCTATTTATTGTGAAGTCGGGAGTTCCTGACTCGACATCTGCCTTCCTCTCACAAACCACACCGACCGACCACGAGGGAAAAGAAGGAAGGAAGGGAGGGATGTCGCGCGAACGAGACGAGACGAGACGAGACTTGTTGGAAAGAAAGAAAGAAACAAACAAACAAACAAACAAAAGACCCGACTCTTTAACCAACAATCTTCGACTTGGTGTTAAAGACTGACTACCACTACTACATTATCGAACACTTTTTGCAATCCGGGTTCGAAGCACAGCCGTCCTTTCTTCTTGGGGGCGGGGGCGGGGGCTGGTCGAGGCTCGTGTACTCTGCGTTGCGCGGGGCCGTCTCGACGACGACGACCTGGGGCTTGGGGGCCGCCTCGGGAGGCTCTTCGATTTCCGCGTCCTCCGCCATGGCACACCTCTTTCAAGGTCGGGCGGCTTAGCGTCAGATAGAAACCCTCGTTCCTCGCCCGTTGCGAGTTCCTGCCGGCCCAGGGGCTTCGAGCATGGCCTCCTGCTTGCTTGCTCATGCGAAGCGACGGTCCAGGACTTTCTCACCTCCTGGATCACCTGTGAGCCGTGCTCCAGCATCTGGCGGTGTACTTTACTTTGCGTCATCTTCGACGATGTTGCTGACTGCGCGTGGATGGACGAGACGAGACGAGACGAGACGAGACGAGGCGACCGACACGCTATCTGTCTGTCTGTCCGTCACTCATAGGCGGCGCAGAGCCTCTCAACCTCGGAGTCTTTGAGGAGATGCACTGCGCGGATAAGAGTGGTGAGAGACAGGGGGGATCGGTGGCGGTCTCGACCGCTTCCTTTGTCACCACCGAGTCACCCCCCGTCTCCATGCGATCAGCAGCGGCGGTCCACATGCGTGCCCTCGATCTTCTCCAGCAAGATCTCGTTGTCCGCTGTAGTACGCCTGACGCTGCCATGATGTCTCAGATGAGATCAACATCGGCGACAACTCGCGAGCGAAGAAGAGGCCAGTGCATGCATGGTGCGTAGGCTGATTCCGGCGCCGCGGGATGAGAACCACAGACCGTTTTTTTTTTAGTCGAGGGGTGCATAGCGGGATAGTTGATGGAAATCATTTCGGGTGGTTGGCCCAGAAAGTGCGACCGGGCGCTTGGCACACGCAGAAACAACCGTGGGGTGCCGGCGAGGAAGGATCAGCTTAACGAACGCGTTGTTGAAGTCATTAAGCGCATCTAGTAGCGCCGCTGTGGTTTGAGGACCTGCGTCGAGGGTGCATTGGTGGTGGGTGCACGCAAGTGTAAGCGGTCGGCAACGGCGAGATGCTGTGTGATTTTGAAAAAGACGACTTGAAAGGAAATGGTGGGAGTGAAGGCGTCTTCGCCAAGCATATATGACGTGCCCGGCGATACCAAAACTACACGCGATGGAGACTTCTTAGTTCGATGAAAAAAAGCCGGTAACTCGAGGGGGGGCAGGCGATTTCACACCTTGCCTTAGGGACCCTTTTTTCGTTCGTCTCGTGGATGATGAGTTTGCGGCGGAGATGTCGGCCGAGCTTACGGCGGAGCGCCGCTAGCAACTCGCGCGCCCGTCAGCCCGGCTGGCGGCGCGAAGTTGTGCTCGTATTGGCTCAGAGCAGCAAAGAGAATGGCGTGGTGTATCTGCGAGAGATCTTGTTGCCGGCTCCGTCGGTCTCGGAGATTTTTTTAGTCGGAATCTCGTTGAGCTTCGCGATAGATTCAACGCCGTTCTTCTTCTTCCACTTCTCGTTGGTGGCGGCATCATCCAGGAGCAAGCACTTCGGGATCGTGAAACTCCCCTTCCCCAGCCTAGAGATGATGACGAGCTACGAGTCGTCGTCGGGCACCATGTCGTTCCTTTTATTCTTCTTTCTGGACTGGCGTCACCGTCACTCTCATCGCCCGGTCGTCGACGATACTACGGTAACAGCGAAAAAGTCTGTCGATAAAGTTGTCGGATCCGAAGATGTCCGGGGTGTGGTACGTCGCGTTGAGCTGTGCGTCGTAATAGATGATGATAAGGTAGAGAAGCTCGACACGCAATACACTCCATGCAAGCATGCTGCATGTTGATGCTTTCGACCGTGGAAATAAACGCGGCGCGTGGTCACGTTCTCGGCGAGTTTGCCGTAGACGGAAGGTTATCGACGAGTTGGTTGTCAGTCACATCGCGGTCTCCTCGTCGCACGGCGACAAGCTTGATCGTCACTCTCCGCCGACCGACCTTTCGGCGCTCCTCGTCTACAGGCCCGTGATTCCGGACTGGCTCCTGTCGGTCCGGCCTGGCTCCCATGCTCGGGAGAGGTCTGAAGTTAGTTAAGTTAGTTAGCATTCGAAAAAATCACGGAGCTCATCCGAACAGCCCAGCGCGCTGTGGTGCATCGCCACAAACTGGAACTGCGCCCACACGTCGCGCGCGGTGGCCAGGTCCATCTCGAGGCTGGGGATGTAGTAGCCTGCCGCCGTTCTCGAGGAAGTCCTCAAGGAAGGCGGGTGAAGCGGTGTTTGTCTGAAGGATGGGGAAGTAGGCCGGCCGAATAGGAAGCAAGCCACGCCATGTGCTCGAGCACGAGGGTAGGCGGCTAGCTCGGTCTCAGCATGCTGCATGCCTTGGTGTCTTTACATCCCCTTTCCTGCGCCCCTCGCACTGGGCTGGGCTACGTCATTGAGTAAGTTCGTTCTAGTACTCGAGGTGTCGGACGCGCGCTCTCAGCCTCGTTGAATGATCCTCCGCTTCGAGCTTGGGCTTTGCCACGGTGGCCTCAGGTACGGGGGAAGGGACGGCGCGCCGTCATACTCCTCGTCCGACTTTCGCGGTACTTTTCTCGGCGTCGACCGAGCCCGCCTCTTTTTGCTCGGCAGCGAGTCTCGGTTGAGGCCAGGGCCGTAGCGGGAGCCGGTGCGAAGACTGGGCCTCCACGAGGCACGGTCGACGCCGGCGCCGCATTCCGAGGGGATGGCCCGCCGCGTCGTCGTAAATGGGTAGCCATAAGGTCCAGCGGTTTCTGTCTGCAAAGGCAAGGATCACGACGGGGGGCTTCGCTCGTGAACTTCGTCGGGTTGCTACAGTACGACCAGCGCCTCCGGCCAGCCACATCTTAGTGGCGGGCGTGCCGCCGCCAAGTTTTCCAGCGAGCGCGGCGTTGAGTTCTTCCAAGTCGATGGTGCGACGTAGACTGACGCCTCGTGCCAAGCTAGCGTCGCTTTCCCACCAGCCTTCGATGTCTGATGCCGTCGCTGCTTGGATCCGCAGCTGCTGCCGCCGCGGACTCCGATCAGCACTGTCTGCTAGCGCCGTCGCATTTTGCGTCCACGGAAACTTCACGACCTCCTTTGTCTTTGTTCGGTCGTGAAGTTCACGTAGACGCAAAATCCGGCAGGCGGAGCGCTGCTGCTGCTGCTCCAATCGCGGCGTGCCTGAGTTTGTGTTCAGAGATTAAGAACATTTTTTCGTTAGGTCGCTGACGTGGGTCTGCGGCCTAATTCCGGGCACGAAGGAAGATGAGTCGACGGGCGAAAGAAAGATAGATAGATAGATATATGTTGGCGCACTAGATCGATGACTCAGCATGACTCAGAATAAATAGGGTCTAGTTTCAGCAGACACACCACCAACTCCGCCGCCGAAGGAAGAAATCCGTTGTGAAGACGGGAAGAGAGAAGGGAGAGAGAGAGACGTCATAGGCTTCAGCTGTGGGAATCACTAGTTGAACCTCTCATTTGGCGGTCTTTGAGGATCTTCCGCGATATGATGGTGGTGATGATCTTGGTGGTCGCTGGCGCGTGCGCAGCCAACCTCGGTGAACTGAAGCAGGAGGCGATCGCGGCGCGCGACGAGGCGGAGGAGCTCTGGGGTCATGGCGATCGCGGGCGTGCCGTGGCGACCCTGGAGTCTATCAGCGCGCGGTGGAGCGGCGTCGAGCGCGCGGCGCGGAGCGCGGAGAGCGATGCGATGGCGGACCTGCTGGAGACGGCGCAGTTTTCTGTGGCGATGGCGCGGGCGACGCTGGGGTCGCTGCTCCTCGAGAAGGATCCGAAGCGCGCGATCGAAGTCCTCGGGCCGACGTGTCCGACGTTATGGTTCTTCTCTCGGCGCGCGAGCCCCGGCGACGAGCACGTGCGCGGCGAAGTGGGGTGGGTGCGGTGCTACGGGGACCTCGTGGCGGCCCACCGGAAGCGGGGCGAGGTCATGGCGGCGCGGGTGATCGAGCGGGACGTCGTGACGCATTCGACGCGGTGGCTGCGAGAAAAGCGGGATCTCAAGGCGAGCAAGGCGGTCGACGGTCGATCCAAGCGTCGCCGCGTGCACGAGCTGCGGTCGCGGTGGCCTTTCGAGACTCCGAGGCTGCGGTCCCCGCGGTCGGCCACCAAGCCCCCGCGGAACGCGAGCCGCGCGGCCAGGAACGAGCGGCGAGTGCGGACTCTCGTCTATCTCAGCCGGATTTCTTCGCTGTCGCGCGGAGAACGGGCCGTTACCGCGCGAGATTTTACGAGAGCCACCACCAAGGCCCGCGAGGTCCGCCGGGACCTCGACGCGATCGCGGAGGCCTTTTGCGACGCTTCTTCCGACGCCCTCCATCGCGCGCGCGTTCTCAAGTTGCTCCGCGACGCCGCGGCCGCCGCGACCAAGGACGTCCTTCCCGAGGACCAGCCAAGTCGGGAGGAGGAGGAAGAGGAGGAGGATGTCGAGGAGGTGGCCCGCTGGAAGGCGGGGGTCGCCTTGGCGGCGATGCTCCGGGCCTCGCAGGAGAAGACGGCCCCCACGAACTGGAGCGACGCCTCGACGCTCGAGGTCGCGCTCGACGCTCTCGTTTCGCCGCAGCAGCAGCAGCAGCAGCAGCACAAGTCATCGACGACGACGACGACGACGACGACCAAGCCGTTCGGGCGGGCCTTTGCGCAGCACGTGGCGGCGGAGGCGGCGGAATACGTAGAGGTGGCCTCGGGCGTCCACCAGCACGGGTGGCCCTGGCTGCAGCGCGAGTTAACCAACCTCGAGGACCGCGCGCGCAGGCTCCAGCTCGCGATCGCCCCCGCCGCTGGCCCACCCCCGGGTTTCGTGGGCCGCCACGACATCCTCCTCGTCTTCAACGCGCTGCGCGCGCGCGCCTTTAAGCGGTCCGCCGACCCGCCGCCGCCACCGCAGCAACCCAAGAGATACAACAACCCGATTAAGCCGGTCGAAGTGACGAGCGCGGACGAGGTCACGACCGTGCGCTCGGCCGCGCTCGTCGCCTTTGGGGTGGTCGCCTTGAGCGCGGTCCACGGCACCGCGCTCCTTCGCGAACAGCACCGAAAGGACAACGACGGCTACGCGCGCCGCAAGCCGAAGCGGAGCCTGGCGGAGTCGTTTCGCGCGGCGATCGCTCACCTCTGCCTCGCCGTCGCCGTCTGCGCGCTCGCCTTCTGGAACCGCATCAAAAAGACGCTTCCTCCGGTCAAGGACGACGCCGAGCAGCTGGTCGCGGCCCTCGACGCTCTCCTGACTGTGCTCAGGAGGCCCCCCAAGAAGCAACAACCCTCCAAACAACACCCCCCCTCCTCGCGCGTCCGCAAGGTGTCGACCGACGACGACGAAAACCATCCCCGAGAAGAAGAGGAGGAGGAGGAGAAGGAGGAACCCCCGAAAGAAGAGGAGGAGGACCCTGCCCCCGCCGATACTTACGTCGTCTCCGAGGAGGACTCCTCGAGCTCCGTCCACGACGACGCGAGCCGCGACTCCTCCCCGCCGCCGGAGTTCGCCGACGAATGGCAACCCGTGCCAAAGGGTGGCCGCGTGGCCGCTGGCCCCCGCATCCTCGCCACCAAGCAGCAGCAACAGCAACAAGACGCGCCGCCTCGCGAGGCGGCCAACAACGTCGGCGTCTCCAAGCCACCTCCCAAAAAGGTCGTCGAGCCCAACAAGCAACAACCGGCCGCCGCGGCGGCGGCGAAACCGCCGCAACAGTCGCCGCGCGCCGCGTTCAAGCCACAACGGAAAAAACCGCCGGCCCCAAAGTCGCCGCGCGCTGCCAACTGGTCATCCAAGGATCGCAGCAAGAGGCAAAAGCAGGAGGCCCAGGCCTGGGGTGTCTTCGCGCCGATCCCCGCCGCCGTCGTCGATCCCTCGAGGGCTGCCTCCCCCGAAAGCGCCGTCTCGGATAGGTTGTCCCTCGAGGACGCCATCCGCAACCAGGTCGAGTACTACTTCTCGGTATCCAACCTCTGCAAGGACCTCTACCTCCGCACCCACTGCATGGATTCGTGTGGTTTTGTCACCCTCGGCCATATCTCCTGCTTCAAGAGAGTGCGAGCTCTTACCGACGACCTCAACGTCGTCCGAAACGCCCTTAAGCTTTCCTCCAAGCTCGAGTTTTTCGACGCCAAACGCCCCGAGGACTGCAAGGTACGGACCATCGACCAGCCCGAGCGCTGGGTTCCCGTCGTCGTCATCAACAACGCCAACGTCCCGCCCCTGATCGATCCAGACGCTACTCCCGCTTCCGCCGCCGCCGCTGCTACCTGAGTTGAGTTCAGTGGGTGGGTGGGTGGGTGGGTGGATGCCCCCTTTTGCTAGTGGGGACCATATTTATCTCCTTTTCGCGCGCCACACGCTCCCTGTGCCGCCTTTTATCTTTCGCCTGCCGTGCTCGCGCGCTCTCTATCTAGCCCGTCGTCGCTGAGCAGACCCCCCTCCGGGTGATTGCTTCCCTCCCCCTCCTCTCTTTCTCTATGTGCTTCTTGCTCCGCGCGCCACGCAACCCGATTATTCATTTGGCTGCTGCTGCTGCTGCTGCTGCTGCTGCTCCTGCTGCTGCGCTTGGACGCTTCGCCACCGATACCAGTTCGACTGTCGACGAGAACTGGACCTACCTAAAAGTAGTAGGTGTTCCCTCTCGTCGCAACAACGCGCCCCTTTCCTCTCACGCTCGACCGACGCACGCGAGGGCCTGGCAACGAAATGCGGCTCGCCGAGCTCGGACCTCTCTTTCATCCTCCCTTCTTCCCTTCCTTCCTTCCTTCCTAACGACGTCATGTTATGTCGTGCTGCCACCTTCCCTACTCGACGAACGAACACGACGAACGGAAACTCCAAAGTAATGATGGTGGTGGTGGTGTTCTTGTTCTTTGAAAGGCGCGGTACCCTCCTCTAACTTACTACTTTGGACTGACTTGATGGTGGTGCTTTGTTTTACGAGGTATAAGCTCTGTTTAATTCCGTTTCATTCGTGCGTTGTTTAGAGTATTCTTTTTCCGGCGTCGGCGAGAATACTAGGACCGGTAGGTCACAATTAGTAATATTCAAGGAGTCAACGGACGGAACAGTGGTATGATAGAAATGTCGAGGATCCGTGCCGACCTCGGGTCTCTAATGTCGTCTCGCTGGCTCTCACGCCGCAAGGCTGCTCGCTGTTTGCGGTTGGGACCAGCGACATCTTCTGTGGTGGCGCTTCCTTTCGTTCGTCCTGTGTTAACGACTGCTGAATCATAACGCTTGCTGCTCTCATTCGTGGCTTTCGAATGATGACCAGGGCGTTTATTTAGCGCTCAAGGGTTCTCGTCGGCCGCACGGCGCATTGTGCTTTGCGCGTCCTGTTGTTTGTTCATATCGGACTTCGCCAGATGAGGTCGCTTCGAAGTGGTGGTTTCTACCTTTGGTGACAACGCTGACAGGGAGTTCGACGGCGTCGCGAAATCGCGCGTTTCCTTGTCCTCATATCGTGCCAGCGAAGACAACGAGGTGGTAAGAGAGACTTTTCCATTCCCATCTTCCTCCCGTAGCTTTCAGACATGCCACAAGCTGTTTTCCTATCGACCGAACGGGCTCTACGTAGTCGTCGAGGCCAACGTTTAAAACGCCAATGGTCGTTAAATCAGATAGGCAAGGGTTCATCGATTCTACTCCACGTGCTTTTCCACGCACTCCTGAATCCCCTGCCAAATCACAAACGCTGGAGCTTGGTGACAGTCAGGACGACGTCCGATGGCTGCTGCAACGAGGCCAACTGGGTAAAATCGTAAGCACAATTTGAAACCCGACGACGGTTTGTTGGGATGGGGATCGACTCATCTTTTGTCTCGACGGGAACCTGACTAGCTGTCGTTCAAAGGTCGACTGCTAAGAGGGGGGTGTGGTGCATGAAGGATGTGTGTGGTTTTGTGGGGTGGGCCTGACTAGCTGTGGTTCAAAGGGTTTCATGGCCCGATTGTTGATGGCATCTCACTCCCGCCAGAAGCAGACAGACAGACAGACAGACAGACAGACAGTGTCTCCCTCGTCTCGTGGTTCAAACGGCAATCAATCTCCGGGACTAGCTTACGCCCTGTTCACTTTTCCCGTTGGCATACCGCTTCGCCGGGATCGAGTAACACCTCAGCCTATCATTCCCTTGACTGGCCGAGAAGAAGATAGCCCGCTGGGCACTGCTCGTATCGTGTCAATTCTCACGTCAAGCGACGACGAGCTCCACGCCGCGGCCATCATCCATTTCGTGCTCGAAAATACTACGCTGTTTTAACGGTGATTTCAGCAAGCTAGCCGACTATTCGCACGCCGTACTATTGCCCCAGACATCCACATCGACTTGGACCGACGATTATTGCATCGACTTCGCCCGCCTCTTCGCGTCGAGATCTCGAACCAGCCGTCGGACGCTCCGGGGATTTCGTCGAGGCGGCTTCTCCGGGACGCATCAATTTCTGATCTAGCCAACAAAATTGAGACGCACGTCGCTCAGTGCCAATCCGTCTGCAGCGTCGAGGAAATCGCGTGCCCGAAGTTTCCTGGATCTCAAATCAAGGCCGGCGTTAAGTCTTCCGCGCTCCATGCGAGTTAAATTTCTTATGGCAAATTTGGCCACTAGGCCGCGTTGGGCACCGTTCTGCTGCTAGGAAGTTATGTCGTCCCTGATCACGCGTGTCGCTGTTGTCGCCCTGGTTCTTCCGAGTCTCTCGTGACTACGTACCGTTTTCTTCGACGTGCCCGACTGGGGGACTTAACTTCGACGCTTGATGTCTCGTCTCAATCGCATCGCTGCCTCATGGCGATTGCACGGGCGATACCTATGGATGCGATGCGCTCCGAAATATGGTGGAAAGCGAACGTCGAACGGGACGGGTGTGGTTGGTGACAACGTGCTCGTGGAGCTGAGTGTGATGGTCATTTTGTTGTCCAGTCGAGAACGGTGCTTGTCTGCGGGAACGGGCAGCGGCTCGGGGGTGCGGTAAGCAGTGCGATGTTTGCGAAGTATAGCACGAGTTTGGCGAGAAATTATCCAGCACTCCCGGATACTTTGCGTCCGATGTAGGAGCAAGGATCGACTTCGTTGACCTCGACGAACGAACTTGCGAAAAGTGTCGTAGAACGCTGCACAGATTTGAGCGCAAGACCGATGACGGGGAATCAAAACGTCGACGAAGACGGCGAGAAGATTGATCTTGCAATGAATGACGAGCTTGTAGACATACTTGACATACTTGTCGGCTCTGATATGAACGAAGCCACAGTTGAGGAAGACGCCGTGGAGCTTGAGCTGCGCCCCATATCACGAACGTTGTAGGCGAGCAGGTTCCTCTTAAGAGTTGTTTCGAGGTGGCTTAGACGTAGGAGTCTCCACAATGTCGAGGTCGCTACCACCGGGATGAGGAGGTTTTTTTCTCGATCTACGGCCGTTCGCTCGACGCGGAGAATCTCCTAATCGTCTTCCTCATCATCCTCGTTTTCGTTGCTCGTCGCGAGCGTAAGTCACGATCTGAAAGCGGCAGCTGGATCTTGTACAGCACTCCGCGAAGAGCTTTTGAGGCAATCTGAGGAAAATTGGTCTCAAATGAGGACAGGCATCGATAGCGTCTTCGATCGAATCGAGCTCCGCTTTTGCACCTCAAGTAGGGCGTCAGCGCCAAAAAACAACTTTTTGTTTGCCTTCGACGAATCCTACTTCGCGACGCCGGTCGCTTCCTGCTGCCCCCCCTCTCGCCGGGCATCGTCGCCTCAAACTTCTCTTTCTTCCTCTCGTCATCCTCATCAACATCATTCTCTTCATCGGTCTCGTCGACCATCTCCTCATGAACCTCATCCTTGCCGTTGAGTTTTTCGTAGGTGTCCTCGTCGCCGCCGAGTACCTCCAAATCGTCGTTTGCTAGCACTAGAAGGCATCTCATGACGGCGAACGAGCTTGGTGCACCTCCGTAAACTCCGGTGATGTCCACGCCCCCGACTCCGCGTCGAGGTTGACGGCCCGAGGACGACATCGTCGCTATCGCGACGCTGACGCGCGCCAGAAGTACGCGAGGGTTGCGCCGCCGGTGTCGCAGGAGTGACAGGACCTTCGAGCGTAAACTTGTCCAAAACTTTTTTTCAAACGGTGGCGATCAAGCACGGGCTCCGACATCGGCATCTCCATCCTGTGCATCGGCGGAATGTAGATCGCCATGAAAGTCTCCTCACTCTCGAAAAAAAGTCCGAGTCGTCTTCGTCGAGTCTTGTCCCGCATAATCATGATCGTCGCTCTCAACGAACGACAAGCTGGTCTAGCTTGTTGGCATCCTCCCCATCGTCCGAGCGCACTCAGATCGGCGCGCTGCAACAAGGATTTATGATGGGCTCGATGATGGCAAAATACCCAACGCGCGCGTGGCTTCTTGAAGCTCGTGCACATCATCGCGGTCCTCGTCGGTGTCTGATGTCGGCCCCGCGGCGGCGCGTCCGTCAGCGCGCTCCTGGACACACGTCGATTGGGATTTCTCACCATCGTCATCCAGCGCGATGGAACTCCTATCACGCTCGACCTCGGCAACGAGGAGGGGATGATTAACTTCTCGTCAACTGCGAAATACAGACAACAATGCCGCCGCGGAGCAAGATGAAGTAGGTGTGACCATGCAGTAGCCAGCTCTGCCTGAAGACTCCTAAACAACAACAGCACCAAACAGCTCGCGATCCTATCTTGCCAACTCAACTGGCGGCGCGGCGATCTCGTGCTTCGGAGGAGTCCGCGAGCGCGAGGCAGCAGCAGCGTTGGTGAAAATAAACCCGGTCGCATACTCACTCGTATAGCACGAGGTGCGCGTCCTCATCTCCGTGCAGCACGAGCCCTCTATATGCTTAGTACAACCACCGCTGGCAGGAGCTCCCTCCCAAAACTACTCGCTGGTGGTGCAAATTCCTTTAGGTAATCGACACACCCTCGCGCACTGTTTCGACATCAGTAGTAGTAGACGTCATCCGATGTTTTTTGTGGTCAATTCCAACGCGGCCACGTCTCGTCCTTTAGCCCGCATTTTTATTGGCTCCACGGGGGCCATCCAGCAATACAAGCGAACAAGTATGAACCGATGGTAAACATCTCATCAGAAGCCGATGCCTTCTCCCTACAAACTCGGAATATGTTCGTGGCCATTCCCGGTGGAACCGGCTCGATCGGAGTGTCGACATCGCCCTGCGACGAGAGCGAAGTGGCGAAGTTAAGAAATGTCCTTGTTGAAGATGCGACCGCCGACTAATTCTGGGGTTTCTCCGGCGGTGCGCTGGAAGTAGGAGGGGTGGCGGACGCGAGCATCTTCGAAGTCTTCGTCTTCGCGAAGAAGGGTCTCGTAGGATTTGGAGACTTCGATTTTGTACTTTGCGGCGTCGTAAACGGGCTCGATGTCGGGTTCGAGCGTACCGTCGAAGAAGGCGCCGGCGCCGACGACTGACCCCGCGGGAACCTGAGACAGAAATAAGAGATCGCGCGAGTACTCGTAACCCTGGCAATAACGTCTCCGAGCACAACAGCGTTGGGACCAATCACGACGTCGTTGCCGATGACGCCGGAAACGGTCGCGCCGTCTCCGATGCTCACGTTGTCCCCGATCTCGCCCGTCACTGACGCCGAGTACCAAACGGCGGAGTTCCCCATCGCTGCCGACACCGAGGCCGTTGGGGCCACAAACCCGCTGTAAACGGCGGGTGATGCCACGAGCGCTTGCTGCTGAGGGACCGGCGACATGCTCGTCCCGAGCCGCGAGAGCGCCGAGGCAGCGCTCCGGATTCCGCCAGCGACGACTCGTATCATCATCGTACGGATATCAGGACGGAGGGAGGGAGGGATAACCTGCCTAGGCAATGAGTAGTATTCCATATACCCTGCTCTTACAACGGAATCTAATATCCAACGGATCCCTTTCGAAGGTGGCGTCTCTCAGGATCTTGCGGCACGTCAGGTCCTGGGCCGTCGGCTTGAGGATCGGATCTTCGTCTGCGCGTCGGTCGTCTCGAGGCCGAGGCGCCCGACCGGCTCGAGAATATATAACTTCGGTGCGGCGGGCGAATCTGGACGTGTGCTCGAAGAGCGCCTCGCCCTCGAGACAGGCCTTCCGGCTTGAGCTGGAAGCTCTTAAGACCATGCGCGACGTGTACCCATACGTGATTCAAAATTATTACAGCGTCCACCGTCTGTCCCCGGGGGGGGTGAGGGATTGGTATGAAAATAAGGTCCAAGATCGCCCTGGGCGCTGCCGCCAGTGTGGCGGTAGCATGGGGGCCTCACGGACGAGTCTGCTGTGATGGTCTTCTTATGTCTAGAAGTGTCATTATTAAGGAGAGTTCTTAATTTGAGTCTATAATTTTATATACTTCTTTTGACAAGGCGAATTTGGTCGTGCTCTAGTAACTTTCACACACCGTCGAATTGGATCTTCGCGATTTTCCTGCACGTAGAGGGGCCCAAGACGCGTCGTCTGCGCACATTAAAACCACCCGTTGCCCACACACCCCGACCCCTAAATTTCGGCGCGCTTAGGTGGTTCTTAATTAGGGTGTGGCAGTAACGCCCATTCCCCCACTTGCCTGCCTGCCACATGACTTCTTACCCTGGTTGTTGCCCTCGTACTGACCTTGCAATTATGGGGGGGGGGTGCCATCTTGACACCCTCATCTGCGCTTCCACTGAACCCTATGTACCAGGCATTTGTGTTGCTTTCTTGATGACTTCTTGATATTACCCTCATTTCATTGTCCGATTTCGTGATGGCGTGAGGTATTATTACGCTGAGATCGGGCGTGTGGTGGTTTCACCCGCGGTTCGGGTTGGGAGGAGGGGTTGTTGAGGCCCCCGGTCCGGCCAGGAGGGGCGGGTATCTGAGAAAACCACTACAAGGGCCGGCGCGGCAGGGCCTTTGGTTGAAAGCTAGGGTGTGGAATCGTTTGGTCTTTTTAGCTCGTGCGTCATCGGATGGAAAAGATACCAAATCCTGGAGCGCAGCCGAATTCATTAAAGCTGTGCCAGCACCATGGCTGACGAGCGGAAGACGCTTGAGGCGAGCATCTCGCCGAACCTTCGCGCGTACGTCGACTCGAAGCACGAGGAAGACGCCAAGACCGACTGGGTCGCACCAGAATTCGCAGGATTGGCGAACTCAAAGGCAGCGGTTGGAAACGCGGAGGGAAAGGAGCACGAAACGAAGGACTCAAAGGACGACCCGAAGGCGATTCTCGCCGATCTCGAGGGTGGCGTCGCCCCTAACCTAAAGGAGTTCCTGGAGAAAGGCAAGTTCACGAATGAATCCAAGGGCGAGCCTACGACAACAACGTGGCGTCCGCCGGCATTTTCCGGGGTCGGCAATTCCGAGCGCATCTTTGATAGCAGCAACGATGGAAAGAACGTCCTCGCCGACCTCGAAGGAGGCGTCGCCCCCAACCTCAAGGAGTTCCTCGAAACTGGGAAAATGGGAAACGAGTGGAAGAGCGAGGCACCACCTAGCACGACGTGGAAGCCCCCCGTTATTTCCGGGATATCCAACTCGGTGCGAATTTTTTGAAGCATTTTTCGACGGAGAAGAGAAGACATAACGCCGAACTACAGCAAGCTAAGGCGTTGTTACAGGAAACAGGTCCGACATAAATTAGCAACCTGTCCGTCTCCCGAGAAGCTCGGGCGGTTCTGTCAGGGGCTCGAGCGTGGTAGATAGAATGAGGTTGATGTCACGGCCGACGGCCTGGAGGATACCGGTCGCCGCATTTCACCGTGAACATCGATCTTCCGTAACGACACATCCGCGAAGGAGAGCAACCAATACTACAACGAGCACATGGATCCGCCCCATTCAGGAATTCAACAAGATCGACGAAGTCGTCGTCGAGCGCGAATATTCTGATGAAGAGGCTGGAGAGATTTGACCCTCTCCGGGTACATGGTGGAGACTGCGTGCAGTCTTAGGCGTGTACAGACCATTCCGCTTGTCACTTGCTACTACACAAGGTAGGGATCTAAGCCCTAACTCCTTAAGGACATTAGGTCCCATAGAAGCGTTTACACTGACAACGAGGAACGAAGTCTCTGTTAATTAAACAGAAAACCCCGTACCTGACGGTACGCACCTGGAGGCCTACTCCATGTTGGAAAAGAGCTTCAGATTGGGTTCTTCATAATCTGAGATAAAAGGGCGGAAGGGGTAAGGAAGGAAGGAGGGAGGGAAAGCCGTATTACGGAGAGAAAACCCTCTTGTAGAGATAGGTGTGTGAAATGTTCCAGTGTCGCAAACAATAATAGTGTAGCTCTCTGGACCCCCTCAACGTGTGAAAACGGTTTATGCATTTCAGACGTTCTTGAGGCGGAACTTGTGCAACATACATGAGAACAGTGAACAATGGAACAAACAACAACAGAACAGGACAAATTTATTATGACGTCGAGCGTGTTGTGATGTTGCGCAAAGAAGCAGTTTCGGTATCCACAACATCAGATGTGTGGTCCAATTCATCCTCGCTATTATCGTCCAGTTCGTTTAACTCTGGAGAAGACGTATTATGATCATCGGAGGATAGGTCGTTAGCAGTGTTGGTATTATGCGTAGTCATTGCATCACTCAAGGTGACTGACCAAGGGTGATATAACAGACGAAAGGAAGGACATAGCAGCATCTGGTGTAAAAGCGTGTAGATCCAATGCAGGAATAACACGATCATGTGCATCAGACATAGCTGTGTGGAGGTTATGAGCTGCTGCGTCGACTGAAACTCGCTGTGCCTCATTATACGTATCTGGAGGAAGCTGTCCAATGGACGAGATAAGCGACCGAGAAATGATATGGACAAATACAGCAGAGGACGGGATTATGGTGTCCTGATGCATTTGAAGACTTGACAAGATGTTGTCTAACAAAGATACATGCTTGATGTTCTCGGTCACTTGAGTATTTAGCGTTTCGTAGGCCTCTTGCATCTGTGTGAGAGAGGTTAGTGCAAGCGATAGTTGATGTTCTCGTGCTATCAATTGCTGTTCGGTGTTAGTGAGACGTAGAGATAAAGACTGAATCTCTTCTTTTAATTGGTGTAAGGATTCAGCCATATTGTCGTTAGTTTTATCTGGCGTGGGCTCAACAGGTGGATTATCGATCGGCGCTGGTGACACATCTTCAGCAGGGGTTTTATTAAAGGTATCAATGATATGGGATGGGTAGCCAACTTGGATTAACACGTTTTTGAATGCAAATTGTTGATCAGGTGGAAGTTGGCGAAAGTACTGCAACATTGGCGGTACCGTCTCGGAAGAAGTTGCATCCAGTTGATGAGAAACATCGTTAACAAAGCGTTCGATGAGCACGTTAAGTAACTCCTCAGGATTGGTAACTACACAGGTCTTATATTCAGCGGATTGTAACAAAGACCAAGCTGCTACAAGAATTTCAAGATTTACACTCGAAATGAAGGGCGACTGAAGTAAGAGCATGGCGTTAGCGTCAGGGTTGACAATGATTTTAGAGGCATCAACGTTAAGGGATGTTGCAGCCTGCATGATTGCCTCTTTGAGCAGCTTATTAATAGCAATGGACTTTCCAAGGCGGAGGATTATAGCTCTTGTGTGGGCAGCTGGATCATTAAAACAAGAGAGTTGGAAGGGTTGCTGACTGTTGCGAATTAAAGCTATCCCATGATTCGACAAGTTGCACATCACACAAATCAACAAAAAGAAAGGGCGCGGTACATCAAAGCAGTGCGATGCATGTTGCTCAGACGCGAGATGATCCTCAATAATTTGGCGAATTCTGTCAGTTTTAAGTTCATCTTCAGTACAGATGATGAGCACGAGGGGTGTGCCTGGCATCTCGGTTTTATTGTAGAACTTTGTACTCGTCACATGTACTTTGACAACCCCTTTAATGGGTGGAAAGCGGTGAAATCGAATGCCTTCATTAGGAGATATAGCGGGGGCGTTCCGAATGCGCTTTGCTTTGACGCAGAGCAGTGAGCTAAGATATTGGATATCATCCACAAAGTCTGTCTGTTGTGCTTCGGTAAGCAGCTGCTGAACAGACTTAAGCCAACACTGAGGATTATTATGTTGGGGGATGAGGAAATTCGGCGGGGATGCACCAAGGTTGGATATATTCCCTGACATCATCGCAAGTGCGTCAAATTTGCAATGTTTAAGCAGGAAATACTCAGACTTTGATGGTTGCGATTTAGATGGTTGTTGGACAGTTGTCTTGGGTGCCTTAGGCGTAACGGGCGTAGATTGATGTCCTTTAGCCACCGACAAATAGGTTTGATGCTCCCGATTAGGGGAACTAGTCGGTGCAACGCTTGGAGTTAGAGCATTAAAAGGTGGGGATAGTGACAGTGCACCACCACGACCACGGTTCAGGGTAGAGTGGCGTCGGCTCGCAGCATCTTTGTTTTTAGTGGGATTCATCATGAGAGGGATCTCCACATCACATCTGTTATTGCATTTCACATTTTAGCGAGCCAGTATTCCTTTACACAGCAGGGTTAGTTCAAAGTCATTTCGGACATAATGGAGGGTAATGATTAACCATCTTGTGGAACTATGGGTTGTTGTAAGCCGAGTAACGTGCGAAATCTGCTGAAGAGTGGAGCTCCAAAGGGTTTGGTAAATCCATCGGCGATATTATGGGTACCGGAAACATGATGTAGGCGTATTCGTTTTAACTGTACGAAGTCGCGTATACGGGACCAGCGTGTGCTGATAGCTTTAGCCTTAGTCGCGCTGTCGCGGTTATTTGATAGATGAATAGCAGAGGCCGAATCTCCAAGTATAGGACTGTTACGTATGAACGACATGTCCGATGGGAAGGGATTGTCGTGAGCATCATAATCTAGTAGCAGGTCTTTCCCTGAAGGTTGGCGGAGATAGAAGTGAGGATTTATAACGAATGCCATTTCTGTTAACAATTTGCGCAACCAGACCACATCATCGGCGCACATATTAAGGGCGATAAGTTCACTCTCATGCGTAGAAGTAGCTGTAATAGGCTGCAACTTAGACTTCCAAGTGATGAGAGAACCAAACAAAAAAATAGCGTAACCGGTTGTAGATTTGCGGTCGTGTTCATAAGAGGGTGCATTATCGGCATCGACGAACGCGACCAGTGGATCAAAATTACCTGAATTAACTTGTTCTTTAGTGTAATCCAGCATGGTGGCCATGTCAGTGCGATTACCGATAAGAAGTCGAAGATGGTCCATTAGAGCGGAAGAACCAGAGTAGTACCAGGGGCGAAGATTACGATTTTCGGGCTTGCGCAAATAGCGGAGCGTCCCTGTTAGTACTTGAACATGTAGAAATGCTGGATTATGCATTCCTCGAGAGCAACGACTAAGACTTTGTGATAAATCGGGGCGACAGGCCAATTGGACAAACGTGAGCTTGCCGAGTAGAGAAGGTATGAAGGATGAACTTGTCCATATCATAAGGTGGCTCTCCAGTTTTATACGTGGTTGATGGTGACATCGGTGTGGAAGTGGGACGTAACTGCATTAAAATGGGGTACTCTTCGAACAATGCATCAAGTTTAGCCTGACAGTCCAGTGATATAGAACCATCAGTTGTACGCGTTATGCGCATGCCTAGGAGAGTATGGACTTCCTCGAAGGTGTCGACTGAGTATTCCTTTTTCAGGGCTTGCTGGAACTCACGACGTAGAGTTTCCGAAGTGCAAGTAATGACGACGTCGTCTACTGAGAGCGTGCAAACTAGAAATGTAGCGTCAGCTTGGACTTTAGCGTAAATGCATGTGTCTGTTCGAAATCGTGTATAGCCTAATGAATCAGAGAAGCCGTTTATGGTTTGATTCCAAAGAGCAGGGCTCTGACGTAATCCATAGAGAGATTTAAGTAGCTTTGGGAGACGACGGCCTTGGTATTTAGTATCTTCGGGATCGAGAAGGTAAATGCCTTGTGGCAGTTTGACATAGACATGGGAATCGATGGGAGCTTGAACAAAAGCGTTAGGGACGTCGACATGGTAGACGGGAAGTCGCAGATGAGCTGCTAGCGCCAGAACACAACGGATGCCGGTAAGCTGTGCCATAGGGCTGAATGTGTTGAAAAAATCGGTGCCCAGAGAGGCTAAGAATCCTCGTAGGACCAGGCGTGCTTTATGTTTAATGTACTGACCAGCAGCGTTGGTTTTTATACGTAGGACGAGACGGGTGTCAATAGGCTTTGAGTTGACCATTGGCAGCGCTAGTTTAAAGCAGCCAAACTTAACAATGTCAAAAATCTCTTTGGAGATGGCAGCAACATAAGCTTTGCGATCAGCGTCTGAGAGACCTTTGAGGCAGTTCAACTCATATTCATCAATTTTGATATCTTTGGCTTGAATCTTGTATTCGTCCGAACCAACCGTGCTGGGGTCATGAGTCGTCGTCAGATGAGTAATTGCGTAAGAAGCGACATTATCGTGCAGATGAGCGTGATCGGGATCTTCGATGAGTTGAACGACTAGTAGAGGAGCATCACCAAGATGGGCTTCAATGTAATGCGATTGCACGGTGATGTAGTCTTCGATGGCGGAGAGATGAGGCTCGGAAGCACCATAAGAAGCGTCATTATGATCCAAAATGGAGTGGGGCGCGAACAAAGCATAAACATATTGAGCGGGTGGAACTTGAAAGGCGTGAGCATGTTCAGAAATTAAATGAACGAGAGCTTGAGGAAGGTGAACGTCTGCAAGGTTGACGTCGTCGCAGAAGTGAACATGGGGAGCATCAGGCGATGGGTGGCTATGGCTCCTATGACACATAACTGAAGAGGACTGTGAAATCGCTTGGTGCACATGGTGATGAAGTGATGGTGTAAATTCCCCCTCTGGAGGTTTAGCCGTCCAGTGGGTGCCATGAGCAAGATGAAGGGAGTGGAGGGTGGGGTCGCAGAATGTTATGTACTGCTTGGAGAGGTCATACTTTATGTCGGCAAGCGTACCACCGGCTGGTTTATAAGCGGCAACAGTAGGCGAGGCAATTCGAGTGAGAACATCCTTGAGATTGGTTTTGCGACGAGGTTAAGGGTGATGAGGACCACGGGTGAGACGGAGGACATCCTGGGAATAGAGAGACCGATAAGATGGTAAAAGTGGCAAAGTGTTGGAAGACACTTCAGATGTAGGTGTGGTGGCGGAAGTAGCGGGTGCAGAAGCGGGTGCAGAAGCAGCGGGAGCACATGCGGGAACGGGAGAGGGAGCATGGAGAGGAGAAGAAGGAGTCCCCCTCTCGTGGTCAGTGTCGGTAGGCATAGCATTCCCCCTCTGCGCCGCATCATTGGGGTGCTGTGAACAGAGAAGGGAATGTCGGGTGAAGGTGCGGGAGGTGGATGCTGTTCATAATCAGGAGGAGATTTAGAAATAAGATGAGGAAAAGTCAGTTTAGAGGAAACACGGACTTGACCGTTTTCAGGATTAAGGACAACATCGGCTAAATGATTAACATGGGGTGTTATTAAAGGGTTGATAACGTTAGCACCACATAAGTAGATGTAGGGGCGACATCGGGGTTCATATTTATGAAATTCGTTAGGTTCCAAATGCAGATAACAAACAGAACCGAAAGGTTTGAGGTAGTCTTGTTGGGGAACATTACATTGGTCTAACAAAACTTGTTGGGGGCTTAGGACTTTATTGTAAATACGTTCAAGGGAAACGTTAGGGAGGAGATTATACGATTGGATGGCGAGTATAACAGCCCACGGGTAGTGTGGTGCCGGATCTGTTAGGGGGTGACCTTTATAGGATACATTAAGCATATGCCGGAGTCGTGTAGACGCGGCAGTGGCTATGTGACCAACAGCGGCTTCTACTTCGTGATTAAAGGCATGTAAGTAAGGGGGGAACGCGGACATGTTAATATCATGTTCCACACGGAAGGGGGTTGTAACATGCTGAGATAAATAGGGTTTAAAGGAATCACAATAGATTTGTTTTAGTTGTACATGAACATAAGTAGAACAAAAATTGCGGACAAACTCAAGGGCGTTACAAAATTCGCTGGAGTTAGTGCTACGACAAAAGTACACTAACAAAAATTTAGAAATGAGACACTTAAAAACAATGATATGTCGAAAGGATCCCCATTCCGAGAGAACGGATACGTAACCACCGTCACATGCCCAGGTTTCACCAGGTTGAAAATTTTGTTCGAATGATGGTTGCTTGGTAAGGTGATGTGGATGAGGAAAACGTTTTTTTGCGAATCGTACAATCCACACAGAACTTACGGTAGGGTACGTCAGATTGGTGGTGTCCAGGACTGGCAATAACCTGAACAGCTTTTATAGCTTGAGAATCACTAGAATGGTGGATGTTGTGAAAATTGGTAGCTCGTTGTTGCGCATCTCGAAATGCGAGGGTGCCCCTGGCATGAACTTTCTTATCGAAGGGCGCATGCTTCTCATGGAGCTGTCTTGGAGTTATAAGAGGAATTTGTCTTTCTTTAGTAGGAGATGATATATCTGTGGATGAGGTGTTAGAGAGGAAGACATGAGCTACTGAATTGATATGAAAAGATGGAAGTTCGTGGTTAGAAGCAAGATTATCACAACATGAGAGTTTCTTATTGGAGATGTAGAACATTGTAATGGAACTCTGGTGTAATATTAAGGATGTATCTGTTGGGAATATATTGGTGAAGAAGGTTGACCTATAGTTTTTGGTTAGAGAAGCATGATCAGGGTCAAATGATGGTGATACCGTTAATTTACGCAAGTCATAGACAAGTTGACACAAATGTTTATAAACTATATGATATGTTCCAGCCAGAATAGCATTAGCGATTATGTCACAGCATAGGTCCGGGGACAAAGACAAAAGGAAGTTGATTTGGTACGCTGTGAAGTTATTGGCGCGTGCCGATTCATGAGTTGAGTAGTGTCGAATGCGATCGAGTCGTGGATCGTACACGAGCATACTAGAAAATCCACGAATGGTAGGAGTGGGAGTGTATATAGAATGAACTTTGGCACCCATCTTCCTATCGCTTGATGTAATAAAGCCCAGGTATCTGCTTTGGGACAGATGCATGTCACTTAAAGCAAACACTTTATCGATAAATTCGAGACGATTTTCCTGAGGGTAGAAGACAAAAGAATCGTGAAATACAGGAGAAGTGTAGGGAATCAGTGCTTGTACTAGACGACGCGTGTCTTGATTTTCATTATTTTGATGGTATGCTTGGCAAAGCCAAAGAAAACCAGTAACAGGTTCGAGAGAAGCAGTCTCATCGATTCCGGCATCATGTGCTAGGAAGCTATAGGTTTCGCCAAAAGCATTTATATGTGCCTGGTATTTAGAAGAGGAGTTAGAAACTGTTATGTCTCCGCCTGTATGTCTTCCACCGGCGATGTAAATGATGGAGGGAGTAGAGGATTTATTTAAGAATAACCTGTGAGATGGTTGGTTAGATTCGATAGTTGTGATACGAAAGGACACAGGTAATGTGATAGATTTAGGGAATAAACGTCCCATAATATTATAGAGGAGCACGAAAGCTTTGAGTTCAATAGGAGATCTCATGCAAGCAAGTGGTTTTCTTGAATTAGTCAAGAATCCCAGGCGAAAGTTAGAAATGCCCTCCATTTCATCTTGACTGGGATGTTCGACTGTTCTGTTAGAGTGCAGACGAAGGAACAGCATGGTTAAGGTTTCAAGCTCAGTCACAGTTAAGCGCACGGATCCTGTACGACTGAAAATATTGTAGGTTTTAGGTGTAGACACGAATGGTATGTCAGGAAAGACCTGCGTCCAAGGTTCGTCGACTATTAACTTGCGACTGATGGAGTTAGCGTGGTCTGCAATGTCCAGAAAGGAAGTGACTCGTTTATTAGGCCATGAAAGCAGATCAAGAGGGCCGGTGTTATATTTGCGTGCGACGAGGATCCATCTTTCTCTGGCTTGATAATCTCCACATAGATAGCATGGAAATCGGTCACATATATCCACCGTATAGTGCATCGTTGAGAAGATGAGATTAGCAACTCGTATATGATCTTCATACGATGCGGAGTGTGGTGGTGTCATTTCCATGAAAAGAAGAACAAAGCGGCTTTAAAAGCTCAGTACACTTAGAGCACTTGGAACCAGGAATCATCCATATCGCGCTCGAAGGTGGAAATGGATCTCCCATTGATTATGTTGCGATTTGTGCATGGTGATGTCAATTCCACTATGTCAGTGTAATATCGTGCACGTTCAACGTCCGATGCTCGATGGAGATATGTCAAAAACTTAGGTAGGGATGGGAAAACTTCGATGGAATTACCAAACGTCTTCGTAGCATGTGCGTGATATTGTCGTCGCTCTCAACAAGAACTTTAACGTTGATGTTGATTTGCAAGTCATTAGAAGCGCAAGCCAAGAATGCAGGAGTGGACATCCCAGAGCAAAGTAGAGTTACTGTAGGTATTCGTGGGCTAGGAGATGAAGTTACTGTATGGAGCAAACGTGTGGTAACCTTGCGTCATACGGGAGGTGGGAAATGCTTGCGTATGTAAGGCAGCTGCGAATGCATTGACTCCAGGATGGTTTTAAGCCATGGGACGTAAATTACGCGTTCCATGAGGGTGGAATATAGTTTAAGCATTTCGCGTTGTTCGTTAAAAGCACATAGTCTGAACTGTAGTGAGCGAAGTTCCATTTTACGCGCTTTTGCTTGTTGTAGCGAGTAAATTGGTAGAGTTGGTAACAGGTTACTGAGTCTAAACAAAGTAATCTTAACATTATCGTCAATTTTACTCTGGATAGATGATTGTCCTTTAAATTCAACTCCATAAAGATGTATACCAAGTTTATCTTCTCCCCATTGAGTCATACTGATGATGTGCAGATCGGGATCGTTATGGTCGTTTTGCTTGGGTAGAAAAAGCGCAACGTCTAGCTTTACATATCCCACATTTGGATGCTTTGGGAGAGCGGGAATGACGGTCCTTATAATCATAGCATGTGTGATTCTCTGCGTATCCGTAGCAGTCTGGATAGCAGGTGATAAGGACTCGGGTAGCTTTACGATGTGGATAGGATCAGCATAACGTTTAAAGTTAATTACATGTTGAGAAGCACATGTGTCAGCATATCCTGGCGTAGTCATTAGCGGCAAATTGTACTCGTTGTACAGTTTAGCATTGTTGCATAACAGGCATGTGTGTGAGCTTTGACCAAACACGTACTGTGTCATGAAACTTTGCGTTTGTTCGGAAGGCACAACGACGAGTGTAAAACCAGTATTTAATTTTGGTAGCAACACAGGGGATCTGTGCCATCTTCATTATCTTCATTGGTTAGATTACTTGGGAGCTCAGAGTGGGAGGAAGTTCCCGAGCTTGACGACGAACGATAGCATTCTGAGCTTTAGCATTTATGTGCTGCAATAGCGGCTGAGGGATGTTATCGATTTCATCATCTTTAATGGACAGAAAAGTGTGGAACATTTTCTCTGTATCAGCAGTCCCCTCTCTCCGCATCACTGGGGGACGCTTCAGGAGCAGATGTTTCAGTTTGATACTTTTCTTCTGAAACAAGAGATTCCTTATCGGCTTCTAAGAGGTTCGATATGGTATTGGACATAATATCAACTCGAGATAAGTAGAGATGAACTTGGGTGGCTTCATCAGGATCTAAGGACTGTGTCGAAGCTTGAGAAGCGGTTGTCCAGAGGGTACTCATAAGCTTTTCATTTCCCCCTGTACCATTTTAGAGTCGGTGGAAGGTTGGGATTCGCTTCCTGTAATTTACCAAACAGGTGGCGAAGACGATCAACTTGATAAGTAGCCCGGTCCATAAGAGACAGATTAGAGCGTGCATTACGGTTAGAGGAAGATGGGTAGACAGGACGATCGAAGCTGGTACCTTGACGTTAAATTTGTCGATCGATGTCTTTGTCGATGCTTTTGCATTACGAAGCTTACGAGCGTTGAAGCCAGACTGTCCAGCTACAGTAGCTAACAACGAGTAAGCGTTGTTTAGAGAGTCAATGGATTGATGAATAGTATCCATCAATAATACCTTAGGTGGCTTGGTAGCGGTAGTAAGGGA